>JAJKFI010000122.1:2309767-2351341 GCA_029204185.1 Lerista edwardsae
AAGAAAGAAAGAAAGAAAGAAAGAAAGAAAGAAAGAAAGAAAGAAAGGATTTGTCAACAAGGAAGTTGGTTGGAAGCACTGTATCTCCTTAGGGCAGGAAGTGTGTACAGCTGGAGGCTTAAAAGATGGCAGCTGATAGCCTTGCAGAAAAGATAAGGTCTTAATAGCCAATTTAAAAGCTGAAGAGGGCTGGTGGGTCAACCCACGCAAGGAACTCCAGGGTCATGGTGCCAACACCAAAACTGTCCTGTTCCTGGGCCCTTCCAAACGGGCGTACGTTATTGGCAAGGCAGATCGCAAAACCTGCGCAGGCGATCCGTAAGGTACTCTGAATCCAGATTGTGTTGGGCTTTAAAGTTTTCAAACCAGTTTAACTCCTGTCTGCAGTGCAGATGGACTTGTGCAGAAAAGATGCTCTGCACAAGCTCAGAGGCACTCTGTCCTGTATTACAGCATCACACATTCAAAGCAGATCCTCGACACTGAAAACTGGGCAAAGACTTGAGGTGCTTTGGCAAACACAAAACCATGGGTATGTCGGGTCACATACTCAGAATTGAGATTTTGCTGAAGGGGAGGGCGGATGGAACCAAAGGCAGTTGAGCAAAATCAGAAAGGCCCACTTGGATCGAATCTGCCACCCATGTTGGCCCATTGGTTCCTTGTGCGCATAGGAAGGTAGGAGCTTCCAAATGTGTTCTCAATAAAACAAGCAGGGGGGAAAACAAAATGAAAACAGCGAAGGCTGAAGATGGGTGGACTTGGCTGCTATCGCCCTCCAAGCATGTGCTCCATCATGACCTCATCCCTCGGTCATGATTATGTCCCAATCTGCCACCTTGATTTGGTTACAGCAGGAATTAAGAAGAGAGCAGGAAAACAAGCAGAGGACGGGGGAGAGGGAGAAGGGGAAAAAAATCTGAGAAAACAAGCTAAAGTGATAACAATGTCAAACTTTGCAGTCTAGCCTTGTTTATATTAACTTGCTGATTTTGTTGGTTCACTACTCCCCCCGCCCCCGAGTATTGCCTAGCCTGAATCCTCTCACAGACTAAGGAAAGGCAAGTTGCTACGCTGGTCAAAAGAGCTACAAAACTGGTTAAAAGTAACCCTTCTCATTGGGGAAAGCGGTTGGTACAAGAGCATGCAAGCTTACGGTTTTCACAGAAATCTTCAGCGGCCCTCCTTAAGGGCGCAATCCTAACCTGGAGTTTTTCCTCCCTGACTTGAAGCACTCTTGCTCCAAATGCACTTGACGGTGCGTTGGCAACACTCCTGGGCTGGCACAGGCCTAACTCCAGGTTAGGATCGCGTCCTAAGAGATTTATGAAATCTAGAGCCTTGCATGCAGCACCATCCCAAAAGTTGACCCAACAAAGTACAGTATTTTGCGCTATGGGGCGGTCAAAAAGATTCTTCGTAACACCAGCAACACAGTTCAGCTGGGTTTTCAAGAGCTTTCATCCCCACTAGGTTAATAATCTCTGGAAGCAAAACCAGGTCAGTTCAAATGGTGACAAGACGAGTGAGAAAGAGGCAAGAGAATGGCCGAGGAATGCAGAGTGAGGTGGAGGAAAGGCTAAATTTAGTCATGCCCCATAAGAAGTCCCATTTTTCCCCAAAGGAGCTGTAATCAAGGCCTGACTATTGCAACACCCACATAATTGCCTGGCCCTCACATTCCACGCATTTTCCTCCCGCATCTTCCCTGCTGTGTGGAGCCAGCCATTGCCCTCTCAAGATCACCCACTGCTGAGTTCTGGAAGGCAGCCTTGTTCCAGTTAACTGTGGTGGCTGCTTACAGTAGACAGTGCTGGCCCACTGCCTTCTCTGATGTCTCTTCTGACATTCGGCTTGGAATTAAACCCAGCAGGCACCAGCCAAAGCCCTCTTGGGATGCTGCCATCGCTGCCACCACCGGCATAAACATGCTCCTCCTGCACCTCCAATCCATTTAAAGTTTAAACTCGAAGCTATAGGAAAGTCGGATTAATTTGAAGATCAGGGAAGATTTCTTCATTCTAAGAAGAAACCAGTATCGGGGCAAGCTATGGAATCTGTTCCTGGCAGTTTTGAAGGAAAAAGCCCATCAGATGTTGACTGGAGATATGCTAAGTACAGCTTATGGTCAGAAGGCTATAAGATAGTCAGATCCTGTTATAAGAGGTGCTCACTTAACAGCCAGCCTATTAGCAGCTCAGTCTATGGCAATTAGTGGATGATAAACACTTTGGCTTCATGCTATGTAAGCTTCACTCGCTAATTTCTGCAGATCAGGCAGGCGTGCTGTTAAAGGGACAGCGACAGGATTGAAAAGTTGGCAACCCGAGTCCTCCCCCTCTGCCTCTGCAAATACATGCTGTGCCTGTGCAATATTTCTCTGCCGTGTGTGTGTCTCTCTCTCTTAAGGCTCCGCATCTCCCCAGAGCAACTGATGGCAATGCTCTGGAATGAATCGAATAAGCCATCAGCAGGCCTCTCAATTCTGCACCACCTGTCCACAGCTGGAGCGCGCAAACTTTGCAGCGACAGCCGCTGGCACCGCACCATCGACGTGTGCAAGGCATTTTCCCCCTATTGATTTCAATTCATTAACATTCACTCCCCTTTCATCTCCGACGCGGCTCATGCTCAAATCCCAAAGCACAGACCGAATGTGCCATTGATCGCTCCTACAGTCAAGCACCTGCTTCGGCCTTCCACTTCTTCCTCTTTACGTCACATGAAAGAGGTACAAATCTCCTTGCAAACGGTCAGAACACTCCTACCCTTTCCCTCTTCCTAACCATAACCTCATGCTCCTCTTTCATTACAGAAGCTTTTTCAGGCCATCTCAGCCGCCCACCACTGCTGACCTTCCCATTCTCAAACTTATTCCCATTCCCATTCCCAAACTTCTTTTCTTTGTTACCCTCAATCCATACATTTTAAAACCAGCAGCGTACATACAGAGTGGATCCCCATGGTCGTGCCCCTGTTTCTGTTCTGATTGGGAGCAAAACATTCACACACACCCTCCAAAAACGTACTTTGCCTTTTCCTGACCTTGCCCAAAAGTTTTCTTTTCTAGTACTGCAACTGCAATCAGTGGCGTCTCTACAGGGAGGGCAAAGCTCTAAGTGTTGCAAGAAGCCTTACCCTGTCATGTAAATCCCTCCTCTCCCTTGCTGCTGTGGCCAGTAAGCAACGCCAAGATGTTGCTTTTCCCTGTGAGGATTGGCTAGAACCGTGCAGGAGAGGAGTGATTTCCACTGCAAGGTAAGGCTCCTTGCAAAACTTAGAGCTTTGCCCTCCCTATAGAGACGCCACTGACTGCAATCCCCCACCCCAGTAAGGCTATTTTTTTCAAATGTATAAAAAGAGACAGGAGATCTAATCACAGTTCTCCAACATCATGCATATTCGGAACCTCAAGATCAGGACAGCAGGACACAACAAGGGTGGCTACAGGATCAATGCAAACCAGCTATCGTACAAATGCTGCTACATGCAATGTCTACACATACTAATTTCACTGGCAGGCCGTCTCTGCTTTTTCTACAAACACATCTATGCTTTTTTTTTAGCACATTGGCACCAAAACATGAGCACTGAACATTCCTGTGTCTGCGGGGATTTAAAATGATGGCTTTTGCTGGGTTCTCTTTCTTCTGCGAGTGTACCCCGGTTTCCATCTCTCTCTTATTGAGCAATTTTAAGGAAATGTGAGAAGTAGAGAGGAAACAGACAGAGACTGGTAACCAGGGACAGTGACACTATGCTGTGGGTCAAATTTGGCAGGGGGATTGCCTGTTGCTGCCCTTACCCTTCTGTATACCTAGAGATGATCAAGGAAAACTGCCCACTTGAACCAGAAACTCATTCTGGCAGTGCACAATTTTTGATGTGAAACTCACCACAATCTGTGTTTCATTGTCCGGCAAAGTGTCAATGGCTATGCTTCCCCCAATGAGATCTTGGCTGATCCGCTTCCTTTGGTCTTCCAGAGTCTTCTTCTCTTGTGTCTTTCGCTCTGCAGGCTGAGTCTCTGCCCCTAATGCGGATACATGTCCCTGGGTCCAACCTGCAGGTTGAGAGTTAAAAGAAGGAAATAGAGTCAGTCCTTATTATCCGCTAAAGCAGTGGTTCCCAAACTGTGGTTCAGGACCCACCACTGGGTCATGAGACAATTTCAGGTGGGTCACAAAACACTTAGAGCAGCCATATTGAAAATATGGGCAGATGGGAACTTGCTTTTGCTATGGACTCACTAAGTGGCCATAGGCTGGGTGGCCACTGACCCTCAGGGCACAGTCCTAACCTGGAGTTAGGCCAGCAAAGTTTGGCTGACACAAGGACACTGTAAAGTATGTTTGGACCCAGTGATGTCATGCAGGGGGTACGTGGGGGTACGCGAGTACCGGTTTCTAGGATTATGGCTGGCCCTGCCCATTCGCCCGCTCACTCGTCGACTCCGCCCCCTGCAACGTTTGAATTTCCTGCATGTTTGAGTTGCCTGCACGTTCTCAGAGCCAGGCAGGCAGGCAGGCAGTGAGCGGAGACTTTCCTTGCCTTGCCACTGAAAAATGAACTGCTCTGGGGTTTTGGAACTGTTGGGTCACTTTAACATGATGCCAGGCCTCCTTAACATGTTCTGGGGGTGCTGTGGAATACTGTTGCAACTGTTGGGTCAGTTTAAAATCATCTGAGGCCTCAAAAAGGGCTTTTTTCATGTCACTTCCTGCCACGACCTCACTTCCGGCTTATGACGTCACTTCTGGTGGGCGGGTCCCGACACGTGCCAATCAAAAGTGAGTACCTGTTCTTAAATCATTTAGATGACACCACTGTTTGGACCACTCTTGGAGTCAGAGGGGCCAGCACACAGACATGCGCCATCCTCCCAGACTCCGAGAGTGGTCCAAACATGCTTTAAGATGGCTCTTGTGCTGGCCAAACTTTGCTGGCCTAAGTCCAGGGTAGGATTGCGCTTTCAATTTCCCTCCTCTGGATCTGTAATATGGAAATAAAAAGACTTTCTAGGATTGTTGTAAGGATCCAAATGTGCTCTACAAATGTTAAGTGTTTTGATCAAAAGAGATTGGCGGTCCCAAGTGTTCTGGAAGCTTCCAAAGGGCAACGCCTAAGGGCCCCGACTGTTTGCAATGTGCAGTTATGTTTGGAAACAGCGCTTTGGCGCTGGGAAGATACTGGTGTGGGCTCTCTTTAGCTGGTTACAAAACTGTGCAGGAAGGATAAATTACAAGAAGTTGGGAAAAGGCAAGCCACCACTGAACCACATCCCACAGCGGCGGCTGAGAAACAGGGAGCAGTGCAGGAAGAGCGTAAAATTGTATTTTAGAATGTTGCATTGTATTTATGATGTTGTAAATAGCTTTGAAGACCTGAGGAGCAAAAACTGGGATATTATTTAAAGGTAAAGGTTTCCCCACGACCGAATGGTCTAGTCGTGACCGACTGTAGGGGGCGGTGCTCATCTCTGTTTCAAAGCCTGTAGAGCCGGCATTTTGTCCGAGGACAAGCTTCCGTGGTCATGTGGCTGGCATGACTCTATGCCGTAGCGCACGGAACGCCGTTCCCTTCCCACCGAAGTGGTCCCTATTGATCTACTTGCATTTAGGTGCTTTCAAACTGCTAGGTTGGCAGGAGCTGGACAAGCAACGGGAGCTCACTCTGTTGCGTGGTCTTGAACTCCCAACCTTCTGGTCGGAAAGCCCAGCAACAGCAGTTTAACCTGCTGTGCCACCACATCCCACGGGATATTATTTAGCGATCCACTAAATCCAATTTAGCTGGCCCAATTTAGCGACCCGCTGCCATAATTCATCCTTTAATCGCATAAATATTGCAAAGCAGTTATGCGTGATGGAGCCACCGGTGAGTTTGGACCACCAGTCGGCGGGGATGGCGCACGTCTGTGTGTTGCCTCTCTGACTTCAAGAGTGATCCAAACATACTTTAGGGTGTCCCTTGTGATGGCCAAACTTTGCTGGCCTAACTGTGCTGGTCTAACTCCAGGTTAGGATTGCACTCTGGAACAGGTAAGGCCCCAGCAGGGGTAGATCGGTGGCTTACACCAAACCCTGCCCATATACTGGGAGGTGGGTGGGTTACAAGACAGAGAGATATAGGTAGGTAGGAGCCCCAACACATTGACAGCTTCCTGCCGATGTTTAACCATTATGCTATACAGCCTCTTGCACTACTAAATTTTGAATCAGGAAGCTGGCCAGCTGCACAAGCAACCACATGTCCCTGCTGAAAAAGGAGCCAATGTCACAGCTACCACCCATTATTCTGAGCTTCCTCTCCGGAACCACCACTTCCAATAAGGATGACCATGGCTTGTATTCATCCTAGCTCCAATTTGCCCACAAAACTGCATTTAGCCTGTGGCTTGCAGGAGTGGCATGGGAATCCAGATGTTTTCCACTGAGGCAGGGTAGTAAAAGACTGGCCTGATACTGCTGTTGATGGAAATGGGCTGAAGGCACATGCTTTCTGGGGGGAAAAATAGGCCATTGTGGTAGAAAGAAAACTAGCATTTATAGACAGAATCTCAGCAGATTTGCTTGTTCTAAAGGGCACTGGGCATATGAACGGATACCGTATTTTTATTGGACAAACAAATGCTCAGAAGTCGGAAACACCAACTTTTACACAGAACAATTATATATTAACATAAGAACATAAGAGCCCTGCTGGATCAGAGTAAAAGCCCATCTAGTCCAGCTTCCTCTATCTCACAGTGGCCCACCAGATGCCTCAGGGAGCACATGAGACAACAGGATGCCTACATCCTGTAGCCACTCCCTTGTATTTGGCATTCTGAGGTAAAATTCTGAGGTAAATATGAGGTAAATAAAACAGAATTTGCAATCCTAAGAACATAAGAAGAGCCCCGCTGGATCAGGCCAAAGGCCCATCTAGTTCAGCTTCCTGTACCTAACAGTGGCCCACCAGATGCCTCAGGGAGCACATAAGGCAACAAAATACCTGCATCCTGTTGCCACTTCCTTGCACCTGACATTCTGAGGTAGTCTAAAATCAGGAGGTTGCACATTCCCATCATGGCTTATAACCTGTGATGGACTTTGCTTCTAGAAATTTGTTTAATCTCTTTGAAGGCATGCAGACATCCTGTGGCAAGGAGTTTCACAGATTAATCCTATGCTGGGAAAATAAATATTTTCTCTTGTCTATTCTTTCCTGACAATTGGGGAAAAAAAAGGAACAATGGCTCTTCTAACATCATGTGTGGTTTGGCACTTATTTAGTCGTGGGTTTCCAAAGCAAAATAAAATGACCGTATTTCATCAACATGACCATATTGTTGTTGTTGTTAATATTAATAATAACCCCTGCTTAGACCCAAAACAGCTTACAAAATATTGAACTAATGATCAGGTATGGATACAAGCTGCAACAAAATAATAAAACAGCAGCATCGTAACATAGGTCCGGTTTGATGTTGGACAGGAGACTAGCAGAAAGGTTTAAAAAGGAATTATGTTAATTGGCACATGAGACGGCACATTCTCTGCTGTCACTGAAGAAACATGTGACACACAGAATCCCCTCTCCTGCAAGCCACAACAAAATTTCAGAACAACAACTCTGCACTGATGAAATACTTGTTTCCACTGTTTTAAACATTGTTGTCAGCATTTTATAATCCAAAAGAAGTAGGTACTGGTTTATTTTTGAACAGGGCTAGATTAATTAGTATGTCAGATGTGCTGCAGAATAGGACATCTTGACTCTGCTCAGTGACATACATTTTCTGGATTGTTGTAGTCCCAAAATTTAGTACTGAGCCCTAGAAAAGTATTTTACTGTATACCAGGGGAGACTCAGCAATGGGATATTGGGTATAAGAAGTCAATTTTTCCAAGCTAAAATGCATGATTTTAGAAATAGAAATAGAAATTTATTGTCATTGAACCCAAGGTATGAGAACAACGAAATGAGGTGCTCTTCCCATCACACAACTTCACAACACACACAAAAAAACCCATATACAAATAACAATTAAAACAACACTAAAAACCATGAGGTATACATTTGTTAAGACCACCAGATTCAAAGCTCTGCATTTAGCCTGATCACAGCACTTGGGTAAAAACTATATTTAAATCTGCTTGTCCTAGCTTTCAACACTCTATATCTTCATCCAGATGGTAAGATTTCAAACATCGAATGGTCTGAATTTTCAGTGAGCCTTAAGACCTGGCATTATCCTTTTCATAAATCAACCACTAGAAGAGTGGGTAACAATCCTGAATACATTAAGCCAGCACTTCCCAAAGTTGTGGGTCGCAAACCCAGTATTGGGAAACAAAACTGGGCTATTCCCCCTTAAAGGGAGTGGCCCAGTTTTGGGTGTCCCAATGGTGCCACAGTGATTTGTCCCCTTACCAGCGTGGTCGGGGGGGGGGGCTTCTTGCAGGGTTTAGGAGGCCTGCAGCCCCTTCTGCAGGTCTCCCCCCAAACAGGAAAAGCCCTGATTTGCACTCGGAAGTGCATTTCCAGTTTTCCCACTAACACTAAAAGTGCACTTCTGAGCACAAATTCAGGGCACCCAAAACTGGGCCACTCCTCTTACTGGGTTGTGACCCATGATTTTGAGAAGTGCAGCTCTAGTGTGCTTGCTTGTAAGTGCATGCGCATAAGGACCTATGGTTTGCTCGTTCACACCCTGAGGCTGCTGAAGTTTACGTTTGAAGTGCTGAAGACATATTGTTGGGCACTTGTGTTTTTTCTAGCCTATCCTTAACAAGCAGAACCACCATCCACCAGACTTTTAAATCAGCGCAGGACAGGCTGTTGCAGAATAAACAAATACAGCACACACATCGGGTGATGAAAAGCCTTCAACAGTGTGTGTGTGTGTGTGTGTGTTGTGGTGGAGGCGATGGGACTCGCAAAGTGTGAGAACAGGCGGTGTTAGAAGTATGTCTCTATTTTCTCTGTGAAATGTTGGAAGAGATGCATTTCTTATGTGGTAGCCTATTCTGCACTCCTTTCTGGAGCAGATTGTGGAAAGCAGATTTCTGAAGCAGTGAAACCAATTAGGGCCGAGGGCACAAGCTGAGGGCATCCAATAACACCACCTTGCTGAAGTTCGGAGCATCTGGATCTTGCCATTGCCAGTAAAGGTAAAGGTTTCCCCACGACCGAACGGTCTAGTCATGACCGACTGTAGGGGGCGGTGCTCATCTCTGTTTCAAAGCCTGTAGAGCTGACGTTTTGTCCGAGGACAAGTTTCCGTGGTCATGTGGCCGGCATGACTCTATGCCATAGCGCACGGAACGCCATTCTCTTCCCACCGAAGTGGTCCCTATTGATCTACTTGCATTTAGGTGCTTTCGAACTGCTAGGTTGGCAGGAGCTGGGACAAGCAACGGGAGCTCACTCCATCACGCAGTCTTGAACTCCCAACCTTCTGGTTGGAAAGCCCAGCAACAGCAGATTAACTTGCTGCGCCACCACATCCCTTTGCCAGTACTCCTTCTTAAAATCTATCTCTTCCATGATGCTTTTGGCAGAATGCCTTAGTCCCCATTCCCTACTGTAACCAATCTTCACGACATGCAGCCGAGGGCCCAATCCTAACTTGCAGGAGCAGGCAGGCCGATAGGCCTGCGCTGCATCCTAATGCAAGTTAGGAGGCAGCTGCAGCTCACTGGGGTAAGCCCCAGCCGGGCTGGTGGGGTTCCTCAGATCTGCGCCTGCTGTTCAGTAGGTGCAGGTCCGAGTGCCCTGCTGCAGCGCAGTGACAGGGGTTTGGATCCGGCATCACTCTTGGGTCCTCCCTCCTCCCCGGGCTGCCCCACCCGCTGGCCCGCCATCCATCCACCCTGAAGGCCAGCACAAGGGACTTGTGCAGTTAGGACTGCACTTTGAGAAGTGTTAACATCCTAAATTGGCAGGTTGACTTCTGGTCTGACGAAAGCTTTGCTGGTCAGCCGGCAGCCATGCTCAACTCCTGTTTTTGGTTGTCCTGCTACCCTGGAGCAAAGCGTTTGCTTTCCTTACCGCTCCTCTTTCAGGATACCTCCAGTTAAATTCATTTGGCGCCAAGCTTAAGTAGGCATCATGAAGGCAATGCAAGGCTGCCCCCCCCCGATTTATTTCTCCATGTCTCTCCTTAGTGATGTTAATTTCAAAAAATATATATATATAAAAGCATAGAATTTTTTTCCCCATTCCCTGTTCCAGTTTGTGAGCAGCTGCTTGTAGGGAAACACGGAGCATGGTGCTGTCATTTCACATATGCATCTTACTAACGTTTCTGGGGTGATGTAGGTAGAAGGATGCACTTATGTCCTGCAACATCTCATATGGCCATTGACTGCCCTCCCTCCCTCCCTCCCTCTTTTGTGCATGGAGAAGCCAAGCTGAGACGATTGTTTGGCTCCCTCCAGCTCTATGGCTTGGCTGCTTTCCCTGCCATTTCCTGGTGTGAAAATATTACGCCGAGAGGCTCTTTACGAAACAGGCAAGCACTGAAAGGACCACGAGACGCCTTCCCGCTGGCCATGCCTTGCTGACTTTTCCTGTTTACACCATTTCCCTGTGGCGATTGGGTAGGAAGCAAAGGAGCTGAGCACATCGGAGTTGGTTTAAGTGGCTTTAAGTTGCATTGGCTCTAGAAAACCTTTACGGGTGCAAAACATGATGCTTAGGCCCGATTGACAGTGAGGGATGTTGAAATGCTTTGGGTACTTCCCAATATACTGGAGCCCTAAAATTAAGAGCACGTCTAATCCAGGAAACTCTAATAACCAGAAACATGTGAAAATGGGACTGTGCAATTCTCTTTCCCAAATCTATTGACTTAAAGGCTCTGTTTGGATGCAGTATGCGTGGACAGCACCCGAACTTTCAGTTCATCCGGGAAAGTGCTGGCAAGCACGATCCTTGCTACGGTTGCAGGCCCCATCTTTTCCCCCTCTCCTTCGGAAAACTGTTTATCTAATTGCAGAAGGATCATCTCCGTAATACTGGTCTCCCAGCATTCTAGAACACAGAGAGAGTTGTCACATCCAAACAGGGCTATTATATAGAGTTCCTTCCGCTCAATGGTTAAGCGACTCCTATGCTAGCTGAAAAGCAGTAATTTGGTGCATATAATTAGCCTGATTATGAGGAAAGTCTGAAGGGGGATGTTTGTACATCTCTCCCTTTAAATGGAGATTATGAAGTGTACCCCCAGTGGCATAGCTAAGGAATCTGCTAGCCAAGATCAAAGAAGATTTTGTATCCTACCTACCCCTGATGAAATCAAATTCATTAAGTAAATAAAAGGTTTTCTGGTTAACTAGCTATTACCTTTGATTGAATACACATACACAGGGCGCAATCCTAACCTGGAGTTAGGCCAGCATAAACTAAGCCAGCAAAGTTTGGCCAGCACAAGGGCCACCGCAAAGGATGTTTGGACCACTCTGGGAGTCAGAGAGGCCAGCACACAGACGTGAGCCATCCTCCCTGACTCAGAGAGTGGTCCAAACATGCTTTACAGTGGCCCTTGTGCTGGTCAAACTTTGCTGGCTTAGTTTATGCCGGCCTAACTCCAGTTTAGGATTGCGCTCACTCGCTCGCTCGCTCACTCACTCACTCACTCACTCACTCACTCACTCACTCACACTCATCCATCCATCCACCACCCACCCATCCACCCATATATATTTGTGTCTTGAATTACATGTGGCTTGGATTTCAAGGATCTGCCCCATGGGAAAGCAGCACAACCACTTAGGGGTACATAGTGGCATAGCTAAGGGTGTGCAAGGGGGACCAATTGCACCAGGCAATAAGCTTTAGAGGGCAACAAGCTGAGCTTGACACTAGTGGCCATATACATATACATACATCTTCAACTGGCCTTATAAATTGGCCAGCCCCAACCAGTGGGAAGAACATTTCAGGGTGCAATCCTAACCTCGAGTTAGGCTGGCTGAAGGGACTTGTGCTGGCTTGCACCACTCGAGTTTATCAACTAATTCAGATATATTCCGCTTGGATTTAATTGGACCGCTGGGATTTTTCCCCACTACAGGTGTTACATTAGCACATTGAAGCCAGAAAGAAAATACCAGCATGGCCTGCTGTTGTGAAGTTGTATACATTTTGCCTCTGCATAGAACTAAACACAACTTCTACAGCTCTTTGCATTTCATAGCCTTGGCAAGCGGGGGAAAGAGTGAGATATTTTCTGCCAACTGTGGATAATAATTTATACATCTGATGTGGGGGATTCTAGCCTGTGAATGTTTATGCCCCAATAAATCTTTAAAGTGCTACAAGAATATTTTTTGTTTCATGGTTTGGTCCCTGTTTTCCTCTACATTTGTATCTTCTCAAAGTAATATTGGAGCTTTGCTACACATTTCTGAGTAGTTCTCTCAACTGTTATGAACCCCAAACTGGGGAGGGAGGGATGGGTGTTCAGTAGGTCACATGATTTACATTTGTGCTTAATAAAGTTGAACCCTCAGTCTGGTGTCTTCCTTGCGGGTGGTGCAAGGGTAATAGTCTACTTAAAATGCCAGATGCAGGGGAGTGGCAGCAGGATACAAGTATTTGGTTGTCTTGCGTGCTCCCTGAGGCATCTGGTGGGCCACTGTGAGATACAGGAAGCTGAACTAGATGGGCCTTTGGCCTGATCCAGCAAGGCTTTTCTTATGTTTTTATGTTTTGCATTGGGTCAGTGCAAGACCGACCTGGTGTTTGAGGCAACAAGCCAAATGCTGTTACACAACACACACACACACACACACACACACACACACGACAAACTGTCCCGGACCCAACAGAAGTGATGTCATGGCCTGAAGTGCTGTCGCTGTGACACCAGAGCCTGCTGCTTTCCTGAGAACCCAGCCATAAGTTGGGTGATTTCTCAGCCATTTTCCAATAGCAAAGTGAATCAAAAAGGAAAAAAAAAACACTATTTACTACCTTCACACAAGGTACACACAAAACACACAGCCCTCCTTCTGTCCAGTGTCCTATCTTTCCATATTTTCAATATGGCTGCTCTAGGTGCTTCACGACCCACTTGAAATTGACTTGCAACCCACTGGTGGGTCCCGACCCACAGTTTGGGAACCACTGGTTTAGGAGCATTATGGCCAAAAGTCAATGGTACACTCTCACAAATTTATCTCATCTCGTTTTAAAACTGCCTAAACCTGTGGCGATCACCACATCTTGTGACAGTGAATTCACCCTATCGTGTCCACAAACACCTGAAAAACTCTCCACTGCTGTGCATATGCCAACGAGAAAATGAATGCAAACTCCCTCCCGTTGCATAAGCATCTAGACCTTTCCTTCATCCACACTGACTGAGAAGTTGGTCCTCATTCACACCTTCTCAAAGGTGCCCAGCTGCTTGCACAACACACACACACACACACACACACACACACACACACAGAGAGAGAGAGAGAGAGAGAGAGAGAGAGAGAGGAATTTCATGCATATGTAGGCCTGCTAACTCGTCTTCAACCTAAACTCAGTGCAGGCACAGCATAATGAAACATTCATTGGAGTGTATCTTGATTTGCATAGGCCACAATTGCTAACTCCATATTGCTAACTCCATAACTCACCATTGCTAACTCCAGGTTGTGACTTTAGCCATATGGCCTTTGCATCATCAATTCAAAGTGTCACGTAGTTGGTGTAGGTCGTGTATCATCATTGGAGAGTGGAGGAGGAGATTAGATTAACAGATTGACAGATAGATAAAATAGATTAATCCCAGTGCATTGGGCAGAACAAAACAGATATACTGTGCATCCTGTAGAGCAGCCTTCCTTCCAGTGTTGGTGCCTCTATCTTTTTTCTCCAAGGTAGCATCATTTTCATACACAATATGCCTGCTCATACACAGACTTTTCAATAGCAGTACTGCCACAATTTCAGGGGTGTACATACCCTTGTCATCCCCAAAAGCACAGACGTTTCATCTCAGTTCCCTTCCTTTGTCTTTGCAACACTGTTGACAGTTGTACATATAGTGAACCAAACAGTGGTTGAGTTGTCTGCCTTGCACCTCTTCCCAAGCTTCAGATGGACTGGAAGCTTTCAAAAACCATTCTTTAACTGCTTGCAAGTGTACCTATTTTAATATTTGTCTGATGTCTATTTTTAAAAATTTTAAAGCAGTGGTTTAAAGCAGTGGTTTAACCACTGCTCTATTTTTAGAGCAGTGGTTCCCAAACTGTGGGTTAGGACCAGTGAGTCATGAGCCAATTTCAGGTGGGTCATGAAGCACCTAGAGCAGCCATATAGAAAATATGGGAGATAGGATGCAGGAAAGGGGGGGCTGTGTGGTTATTTTGCTTGTGTCAAGGTTGTAAATCAGCTTTTTTCCCTTTCTGATTCACTTTGCTATTGAAAAATGGCTGAGAAATAACCCAACTTATTGCTGTGTTCTCAGGAAAGCAGCAGGCTCTGGCGTCACAATGATGGTACTTCTGGCTGTGACATAACTTCTGGTGGGTCCCAGGCAACATGTTGGTCTAAAAAGTTGCTCTCGGTGCTAAAAAGGTTGAGAACCACTGATTTAGAGACTTGAAAAACTGATCCAGGGTAGGTGGGTTTATGATGTCACAAGTGCCTAGCCAATCAGCACAGAGCACAGCCAACATCTACCCCAAATAATCAGAACTCGTTTGCCCAGAGCTTGACCTCGTGGAGAGGATTGTATATACGAAGGCTGCACATTTGCCACCATATACTGTACATGCTAAGTCATCACAAATAGACTTCTACAGTGGATTTTAGCATGTCACGACGGTCACTTGAACACTTTAACATGCGTCTACATTGCAATACATCATAACTTGAAAGACAATTTCTTTTCAAAATTGGTTGAATGTGACAAGTCAGGAAAGTAAACCTATGTTAACCCAATTATGAAACCAGTTCAGAACCACCTCAAGCACACAGACTGTTTAGTGTAACAGTGCCATAGGGGTATAGGCAAATCTTTGTGCACAAGTAGATGGTCACATTTGCTCACAATTGACATGGTATGCAAGGGATCACCATGCACAAAGTGCACAGCAAAGTGCAGGCACAACCCAAGACCCTAGCAGAAGCATCAAGCTGTGCAGGAACATCTATGTGCCTTGGAGGCATTGCCACTAGTACCAATATCTGATTGCACAAGCTGGCATTCGGATGTAGATGAGAGACCCAAAATGTAGATGAGTGCACCCAAATTGATCATCTGCACATGCATTAAGATCTGCTGCCTTTCTGGTTCTTGTTCATGTATACACATTTGTGCATGCAGCATTATGTGCTTTTGCATACCCTCCCAACACTTTTGCACTAAATGGTACTACGAAATCCAGTCCCCTTTGCCTGTGTGATACACCTCCCACACACCTGCGCCTCTCAACCCTACTTTCCCATGGACTTATCACATCTGCTCCCTGTTTACATTACAAGGTGCACCTGTCTATGTACATTCACACATGTGCTTCCCATCACAATTATCACCCCCAATTATCAGGCTGACAGTTCCAAGACTCATTCACACTGCCTGCGCCCACCCACTGCAACACGCACTCAAGCAGTCTTTCGGTCACACAGCTGGGCATTCCCTCTTTCCTGTTCACACTTTGCACGCACGCATCGCACGAGGGCTAGTGCCACCCAAGCTGTGCACTATACCTGCTTCTTTTCTCTCCCTCGTAGATCCCACTGCCTCCTCCTGTAGTAGGCAGAACAAGACAAGGGCCCCCCATGAAATCTTCAGCAATTCAGGGTGCATCCCTACCCCTCCAAAGCACCACCTTCTCTTGGCACTAACTTTCCGCTGTGTCTTCCTGGCAGTTTCACCCCACGGCTCCCTGACCCTCTTCTCAGCTGTTGCCACCTCCAAGCTGGGGGCAAGGAAGGAGGAAATCGCGCCCAGTTCCTGGTCTGTAGCGGAATTTGACTGGCAGAAAATCCAGCATTTGGGGGCTGCAGCAGCAGCAACTGTCAAAGCTCAGCTGAGCAAGGTTTGGAATGGGGGAGAGAGAAAGAGAGAGGCAAGCCAGGAGGGAGGGAGGGAAGGAACAGGGAGAGCTGCCTGCCCTCTGGTGGCCACTTGGGGCCATCGTCAGGAGGACAACAATGCAACTCACATCAATATACTGTATTGTAGTACAACCACATCCAGAGATGGGTTACTCTGTTGCAGCAAAAATAACAACAAGGCCTGTGGTCCCTTAAGTACTGTTACAATGAATACAAGAGTTTATTATTTAGCAGTATATTGGTCTTTAAAACACCGCAAAACTGTTATTTTTCCAGTTCAATGAGAATTTAATACGAACGTCTTCAGACATTTGCACATGTGAAAAGCCATGTGTACCAAACTCCATTTGTAAAACCAATATTGGCTAGAAAGCACAGCAAGTTTCTCTTCTACAGGATACCTAACAACATTCACATGGTAGCGCAGAGAGAGAGAGAGAGAGAGAGAGAGAGAGAGAGGCTCAATCCAAACCTGGAGTTCAGCCGGCACAGTTAGGCCAGCAAAGTTTGGCTGGCACAAGGGACACTGTAAAGTATGTCTGGACCACTCTCAGAGTCAGAGAGGCCAGCACACAGACCTGCACCATCCTCCCTGACTCAGAGAGTGGTCCAAATGCGCTTTATGATGGCCCTTGTGCTGGCCAAACTTTGCTGGCCTAACTCCACAGTAGGATTGCGCTCTCAGTGGCATATGTGGGACATGGGTAGAGGTGGGAGAAAACTGTTTTATTTTTCTGCGAATTTTAGTTTTTTCCAAAAGTTAGAAGTGAAGAAAGCAGTGTTATGTGTTTTGATTCAAAATATGTATTATAATTATAATTGCTTTAAAAGTGTACTAGCTAGGTGATATAAGTGATTTGTCAGCAGATGCAGCCACAATCATTATCCATGCACCCTGCCACACCATTAAATAATAAATAAAAACAAATAAAATGGTTTTATCTTTTTGCAGATTTTAGGGTTAAAAAAAACAAAAATGAGAAGTGCAGAAAGCGGTATTATGAGTTTTTATTTCGTTACCACTATTTTCTCCCACCTCTGGTTGTGGGTGTAAATGGGTTTTAGGCTAGACCAGGCACTTTGGAGAATGCCTGGAGCAATAGGAAGGCAAAACAGCCAGGCTTAACGCTAGACTAGAGCTCTGAAGCATGTCTAAGAAACTTGCTAACTGAGAGGAAAAAAGGTAAAGGTTTCCCCACTACCGAATGGTCTAGTCGTGGCCGACTGTAGGGGGCGGTGCTCATCTCTGTTTCTAAACGTGTAGAGCCAATGTTTGTCTGAGGACAAGTTTCCGCCGTGGTCATGTGGCCGGCGTGACTATACGCCAAGATGCACGGAACACCCGTTACCTTCCCACCAAAGTGGTCCCTATTTATCTACTGGCATTTTTAGGTGCTTTCAAACTGCTATGTTGGCAGGAGCTGGGGCAAGCAACGGGAGCTCACTCTGTTGCGTGGTCTCGAACTGCCAACCTTCTGGTCAGAAAGCTCAACAGCAGCAGTTTAGCCCACAGTGCCACCACGTCCCATAACTGAGAGGCAGGCAGGGACAAAAGACAAGGCCTTTGCATGGGCTGGGACTAAAAATCCTCTTACTTTCCAAGACTCAAAATGAAATGTTTTCAATTCCCAGTACTGTTCTACATTTCTGATTTTACTGTGGGTGTTCAAGGGGAAGCGTTGTTTTAAACACAATATGGCTGCAGTCCTATACTTTCCTGGGAGTAAGCCATATGAGACACAAGTAATGGGACGTATACATTCTGTAGGCATACACAGGATTGTGTGGTTTCGTTTATCCAAAAACGTTCTCTTGGTTTTTGCTTCGATTACCAGCCATTGGAATGGATGCACTCAGTAAAGCTGATACTGCCCCACCCCAGTATTACCCCATGGCCGGGTCCCTAGGCTAAAAAATACCTATTTTGGGCTCCCTCCTGCACTTCCTGCCCCAGAGCGCTTTCAGGCCCCCTCTGGTACTAACCCAGCCATACTGCCCTGGGCAGCCTCCCAAAAGAAAAAGGAGGGTGTGCCCCTAAGCTCTTATTACTTCCCCACACCCCTCTTTGCACAGTTCCCTCTGCTTCCCCCCCCCCAGTACTGTGGGTTGGACTGGGTCCTTGTGGGGGCTCCCTGCAGCCTACTGATAGCAACAGGGCCCAGCCAGGGGTACGGCCCAACATCGGGGCAGGTTAGCAAGAACAATGATGGGCCCCTAGTCCCTAGGCTTAAGCCTAGTCAGCCTTATGGATAATACAGTCTGGTTCCCAGTCCACACCCACATGAAGAAATTTAATAGAAAACTGTTAAATATATACCTGTTATAATATACTGTATATATAAATATACATCTGTCCCAAGAAGGTAGCCAAATATATTAATTTAATCCTCCAAAGGCACTGTAAATAATCTGCATTCAATCCAGATACCCCAGGTCACCATAGAAACTAATACACTAAACAAGATGGAGTAACTTAGGCCTCTGGCTATCTTGGTGTTATTAGTAAC
Source organism: Lerista edwardsae (assembly GCA_029204185.1). Classification (NCBI taxonomy): domain Eukaryota; kingdom Metazoa; phylum Chordata; class Lepidosauria; order Squamata; family Scincidae; genus Lerista; species Lerista edwardsae. The sequence goes on from JAJKFI010000122.1 coordinate 2,328,325, forward strand.
ACGAGCAAAACTATTGTTTCTCAGACAGGTAGGATCTTGTATGCCATTAAAGCAGGGGGAGGAAATCTCCCGAGTTAGTTGATGAAGTATAAAAGTTATGGTTATTTTTAAACTGTCCCCCCCCCACATTGATACAACGATCCCTCACTAAATGTAGCAACTGAATACTAGAACATGGCAAGCCTTCCTCTCCTGTATATTTTCCTAGATGACTTTCAACAAATTCAGTCTGAACACTCAGCAGTAGCTAAGTAGCTGGTTGAGTAATCAGTTCCCTTATTAGGAGTTTCCCCCACATCTCCCTTTTGTTCCTGGCCGGCTGCCTCTGCCGTGTGGTTTGGGGGCATCTTGACCTCCCGCTGTTAGTTGATAAATCTGGACAGGTCCCACGGGGCACATGAGCAATGCACCAGCGCGCAGCCCCTCTTGGGAAATCCCCGATCCTTGTGCTGATTTTAGTGTGTCAAGCGCTGGGTGGCTTTAGGAAGGCATCAAGCACTCACCTTTCCAGCATGGTAAGTGTTAACCAACATAAGGTGTTGGCTGTTTTGCTTGTGTGTGTGTTTTTCTTTCACATTTCCAAGTCTTCCCAGGGCAGCATTCACTATTGGAGGTGTCAAGGAATTGGGAGACAGCTTGGAGATGCTGCTGCAGCAATCAAAGAGGTAGAAGAAGGTAGCCTTTGGGATTTTTGATTGATTTGGGGAACTTCCCCAGGGGTAGCAGTGTTTACAGTGCTGTATCAAAGGCCTCCCAGGCTGGGGCCAATCGTTTGCTATATGATTGGCTGGCCACTTGCTGGCCACAGTTCCAGCTTACCAGGATGGTTCAAAAGGCATCGGTGGGTTCTGCTTAACCTGCTGGCAGGGGAGGGGAGTTCATTCCCATTTTCCTTGGAGAGGAGCTGACACTTCAGAGGTAACCGCAGGAATTCAAAACAACCAGGTGAAGGCAGTCAACGGGTGTATGCCCACACAGAATGTTAGCAGAAAGTGGAGCTGGTGACAGGAAGCTGACAAGGAACAGGAAGATGGAAAGTCAGTAGGGAGGTAGCCAACATCACCCTTTCATGGATCACTGCCTTGTCGTGGCGAAGGGGCTTGAGTAGCTCAATGAAGCTGTGAGCTATGCCACATAGGGTTACCCAAGATGGACAGGTCATAGTAGAGAGTTCTGACTAAACGTGATCCGCTGGAGAAGGAAATGGCAACCAACTCCAGTACTCTTGCCAAGAAAACCCCATGGATTACAAAACTAAAAGGCTAAACAATATGACACTGGAAGATGAGACCCTCAGGTCGGAAGGTGTCCATTATGCTACTGGGGAAGAGCAGAACACGAGTACTAGTAGCTCCAGAAAGAGTGAAGTAGCTGGGCCAAAACCGGAAGGAAGCTCAGCTGTGGACGTGTCTGGAAGTGAAAGGAAAGTGTGATGCTGCAAAGATAGTGTCACCGAAACAATGAACATTAAATTGGGCAAACTCAGGAAGCTAGTGGAGGACAGCGAGGCCTGGCGTGCTGTGGTCCATGGGGTCGCGAAGAGTCGGACACGACTTTGCGACTGAACAACAACAACAAAAGCCAACATCATGGGCTGCTGTGCCAAGCTGATTTTGGCACACCCTGCCTTGTCGCCTGCCTGGCAGATGTTTTGCAAAGCTGGAAAGATGCAGTAGTTCTGAAGTTGGACGAGCATCTCACCCTCGCAGTTAATTTGGTGGTGGCACCCTGACGTAGTTCGGTCATCCCATTTTGGAGGCCAGGAAGGAATTTTTGTTCAGTCATCGATTGGCTCCAGGGGCTGGATTTTTTGCCTTCCCCAGGGTGTGTACCAGTCAACCAACTGTATTTCTACTTGGCAGTGATTAGCTGCTTTATATTTGGTCACAACTGAGCGGTTTCTGACTGGTGTGAAGGGAGAGTTGAGTCTGGGGCTTTTAGCAAATTAGGGACTGGAACGACTTGGGAGATCAGTGACTCCGTGACTAGATGGGAAGGCTGAAGCCTGAGAGCAATAAATCAAGCCAAGAAATAACTACTGTTGAAGATATTGGGGAGGGAGCAATTGTGGCTGGGTCTCCAAGCCAACATCCCTCTTTCCTATTTTTTGAAGTCTATAACCAGGGATTTAACTCCATCCTGGTCTTTAGGTGGGCGGCTGTTTTGTGAATAAAGTTGGGGCCAACTTTCTAGTCCACATGGAGTTGTGTCATCTCTTATTTCACAGCTTCTTGTTCCCTCCTTTGTGTTTTCCAAACAATGCGTGCTAGGAACTTCGAAATGTGGTAGTGAAGGAGCTTTTGGGTACACCAGGGATGGAAAGCGAATCAAAGGCGGACAGGAAGAACCAATTTATGGAGAGACTGAGGGTGCAATCCTAAACTGAATTAGTCAGGCATAAGCTAAACCAGCAAGGTTTGGCTGGCACAAGGGACACCATAAAGTATGTTTGGACCACTCTTGGAATCAGAGAGGCCAACACACAGACGTGCACCATCCTCCCTGACTCAGAGAATAGTCTAAACATGCTTTATGGTGGCCCTTGTGCAGGCCAAACTTTGCTGGTCTACCTGTGCTGGCCTAACTCCAGTTTAGGATTGCGCTCTGAGACATTAATTGCATTAAACATTAATTACAATGATTAACTTTCTAACCTTTAAAATAAAGGTCTGGGGCTCTCTTTTCACAGTGCCTTTGCACTCATTAGCCAGAAAACAAAGGTGGGAGCTTGTTTGCTTCTTAGCAATTTAGCATTTTTCTGTATATCTCTACAAGTAGGGGCTAGAGCAGTATTTCCCAAAGTGTGGGTCAGGACCCACCAGTGGGTCGTGACCTATCATTGGCAGGTCTTGAAACTGACATTGACAAGCAAATAGCTGACAAAAAGTGTTTTGAGTTCTATGAAAAGTGAAACTGAGCTGCACATACACATTTACTTTTGTGTAGGTGACTCTGTCTCAGTCCATTTTGGAGGGCCAAAAGAGGAATGCAACAGTACCAGAATGATCTCTATTATATCTCAAATGCAAGAACCTCCCTCCCCCCCCCCCAAAAAAAAAACCCTGGAGAAGTCCAAGCTGACAAGAAAAAAATGTACTGAGCCCTATGGAAAGTGAAACTGAGCAGCACATGTGGGTTCACTTGCAAGTTAAGTAGCAAATGCATCTTGGCTCTTATCAAAGGCCAGGGGAATGCAAGGCCACCAGAATGGTCCTGATGGGATGAATATAAAGCCCCACAAACGCTCCAGAATGCTATTTCAACCACCCATAGCAAGAAGGATAAAAACAAAGACTTGAAAGGCAGGTAAAGTGAAGCATTCTTTTTTAGTCTTATAAAGCTAGGTGGGCTCAAATAGCATCGCTTTAAAACTATGCGCCCTGGTGCTAAAAAGTTTAGAAACCACTGGGCTAGAGGATTCATTTTAAAAGAATTAAGGGCAAGGGCTAGAACAGTGATTCTAAAATGTTTTTGTCTGAGCTCTTGTTGAGCCTTGAAGCAAGTGTGTAAGCTTGCTTCCCTGCCACAGTCTTGGGGAGCCCCACAACATGCATGGAATGGTGCAGCAATAAGCCCCAAACTGACAGAGCCAGGGCTTCCCCACCTCAATGCTCAGAAGCACTGGTCACAGTTTTCCATTCTTGTCTCTTCTTCTGCTACAGCCTGCGATGGGACCAGATTCTTATTTCCTTAAAGACAGGCATAAGTGTTTGACACAGGGAAGTGGGAACAAATGATAAGGTTTCACTTTATGAAATGCCCAGGAGTTCTGGGGGTTGTTTTTGCATACTCCCATTTCCAGTATGCAATAATATTACACACTTGCTTCCCGCAGCACACTTGACCTCCTTATACACTTTGCTCATGTGTTGTGAGGATATAGCATTTTCTGAAGTCAAAATGCGGCACTTCTTCCCCCCTGCCACCGAATACAGTGCACCCATTGCTAATGACAGTGACATGGAATGTGGGTGGACTGTGCAAGTATCTCAATCACCTCCTGATATACTCTTGATGTAATTAGTCACAGCCTGGGAGTGGTTTTTTTGGGAATTATCAGTGGGTGGACAGGAGGAAAGAACATTTAAATGAATGAATTGGATAAGTAGATAGAAAGCACAACATTAATTCTTTAAAAAAAATGCTGAAGCATAACAGCTTCCCGGAAGTAGCACCCTCTGTTTCCTTATCCCAGATGTGCAAAACAGCTGCTCACCAGCATCCTAAGCAGGGCTACAGGCATTAAGAGACCCCTGGTCTACACGTAAGAAGGACATGGTGGTAGAATGGACTGCACTAATTCAGGCTCTGAGGGTTCATATTTTGGAATGCTCCCTTACAGAAACCTCTGCAAGTAGAAAACTAACACAGGAGGAAGCATTTGAATCTTTATCGCCTCATATGCTAGATTTTTACTTGCAAGGAATTCTTTACATAACAGCGCATTCAACATTGATTCCCCATCCTCCAATTGGCAACCTGGAATAGCCAATCACACCATCTCAAAATTCTTTCATCTTGTTCTGACACATGATCTCAGAAAGCACCAATGCACTTGTACTATATGGTTGGGGGGGATGAGCAATAGTAAATACAATTCTGGAATTGAATCTTGGCACTTGAGCTCTAATGGGGTACTTGAAGCAAAGCTATATTCTCTTATGTGAAGTCCCCAAGCAGCAAGCATTCCTCATCTGATGGACAAAAGTGATGCCTACTACAACCTCCTAGAACAACACATTTACTTCCAGTTTGCAACAGAGTGGTTAAACTACAAAAGAAACAGGGTAGCACCAGTCTTTTAAATATTTGTTTTTTCACACTGTGACCTGCACAGCAAATGTAGCTCAATGTATCAATCAATGGAATCAATATATCCATGGATATAAGTTCAAAATAATCTGCCAGATATTTGACTACAAGTCTCTTGTAGTGAAAGGTTTGGAAAGCCCCAATTTGTAAGACTTTCACCATCTCTGAAGAACAAGAGGTTTGCAGCTATCATCCTTTTTACCACATCAGGTTGAAAGGTGATGCACTTCATCTTAATGGGAGATTTCAGAGAACGCTCTTTTGTACAACGCAAAGGTAAGCAGCAGAAATCCTATTAAAGGATGCAAAAGAGTGCATCATTATGAGGGCTCCTGTGCATTTTTATCATCCTGGTCTTGAGAGTTGCTACACCAGCCTAAATATGTACTTTGGATCGAGATCATCAACCCCGGCACCAATGCTTCATAAACCAGACAGCCTTAGCATTATTCTGCAGCTGCTGATAAAGAGATGCAAATATTTAGAACCTTGATACATTATGACAATGGCAACCATTGGGCAAGCTTCCTTTTCAGGAAAAACTGGTAACAAGGCAAAATAAACAATAAGATTTGTAATAAAGAAACATACTTTAATTTTAAAAAAATTCCAAACAAGCCACTCTTGGAAATATATATAAAAAATTCCCCAACAATTGAAGAACACTTAAGATAAGGGAGGTGAACATGTCCTCTGTTCGGGTGTGCCAGAGCTCACTGTGAACTAGATATCTCTGTACCTTTTAAGAATCTCTGACAGTCTCTAATGGGGGATATCGATCATTACTTTGGAGAAGTTGAGGCACTGCAGTTTTACCCTGTGACATAATCTACACACAAAGGAGAGTGTTGCATGTTGGAATGGACTGGGCCAGATGGGAGAGGCAGGACATCATGTTTTGTTGTGCGCTCTCCAATCCCACGAACAGCTGGACGAGCAGAAAACAGCAAGGAGAAGGCTGTACTCCAATCTCCCCGCTATGCTTATTTCAACCTGCAAGGGCTTTTTAAAAAGCCAAACATGGGTGAGCATTCAAAAGTGCTACCTCCTCACCTGTAGCCCAGAACAGTACAATTCATACTACCTGTACATCTCATTCGGCTGCACAGGGAGAGCCAAGCTATGTGGTTTGCTATGCCGGGGGGGGGGAATCAAGACAAGATTGTAGTGACAATCTCTCTCTCTCTCTCTCTCTCTCTCTCTCTCTCTCACACACACACACACACAGAGTTATGATGCCAGTTTAGCCCTCCATACCACCTAATTTTCCCAAAGTTTTCAAAAGTCTGAAAAAAGTTTGCCTTAATTAGCAAACAAGGGAGAAAAAAGCATGGCACAAAAAAATAGAAAGTTCTTTCCAGCCAATGGCGTAATGGACACTCATAGCCCATTAATTGTAACAGACATACCCCTCAGGAGGCCTTTGAAAGGCACTTAAACAGGAAGTGCCTTTGGGAAGCCTTCTGAGGCCTGGGGAGGCTATATACAGCCTCCCTGGGCCTCAGAAAGCCTCCGGATCGGCTATTGAGGGTGCAGGTTGACACCCCTTCAAGGGTAGTACCTGGGGCAATTGATGCCCCAGTCCCCCCCTTAGCTATGCCATATCCGACGGAGATTCTGCTGCTCTGACAAAGAGCTTTTCCTCTATGTAGTTCTCTTCACATAATGTGTCAAGGCAAGTCTTGGAAGTGGTAAAAAAAGAATCCTCCCCAAACAGACTTGAGGCAAGTCTCTCCTAATATCAACCGGTCAGGCAGAAAAATCAGGACGACTGAAGGAAAGCACCATGGAGTGGCAATCCCACAAGAAGAAGGACAACCTCGGACCACACGCTTGTCTTCCCGAGTTTCCCTTGGGCATCTTCCTTACTGGGAAAGGAGCCCAGAGGGACAGCCAGAGGCCAGGGTGAAAATTCAAGGCATGCTATACCACACTGCCTTTTCACCAATTCCTGACCCTTAATGGTAAGGCAAAACAGTTTCTTTCAAAGAAAGGCGCACGGCGAGGGCTGTTTTCCTGTTCAGTAGCTTATTCATGATCCCGTTTCAGGTGCACAGATCTTTTTAAAGGGATGCTTTGCGCAGGAGAAAGGATTTTTGTTTCACCCCTTTCCACAATAGTTTGAAGCGCACTCCCCTTTCTTGCGTTGCAGGACCGGATCCAGAAGGCTCCTCTCCATCCTTTTCTCTGCTGGCACAATTCACATTACCTTCCAACACATTTCATGTTCCGAGAAAAAGCATACAGTTCAGTCCTGATGGTTCTGGAGACAAAAATCTAGGCAAGGTTCAGCAAGTCCTGAGCGTTTACAAAATGGAAATAAATACGCAAGAGTTCTCCCTCCACCTGGGAGGCTTTGGCTGATGATGTCAGTTGGCTGCAACTCGAGAAATCATCCATTCTAAACCAGCTGGAAGGCTGCAGGGAGAAAGATGATGGGTTAAGTAGGAGAGACCCCAGAATCTGCCCAGTCATTAAGATCTTTATAGGCTTCCCCTAATTCTTAAACAGTGAAAAGTAGATTTCAAGTAAGCATTTTCCACTACTTTCAAAATAAACCATGTTGAAATTTAGAGGGGGGGGAGGAAACCCTTTGGAAAACCTTTTCCCATTCAGATTCAATATGGTATATTATGAAATATAACATCCAAAAGTGATTCAAACAACCTCATTCATGACCAACGTGATGACAAGGTACTTCTTAATCAGTGCAAGGTCTATTTCTATGGTGCTACCCCAATTGTGTAACACCCCCCACTGCCGAAACATTTGCCACTATGTCCAATTCCTGGTGTCAACAATTTAAGCTGCTTTCGGGTTGTTTTTCTCTCCCACCCCCAGGGTGGGAATGAGAGCTGTCCATAGAAAACAATGAAAAAGTCCATGATGTGATTGGGCAGCAACAGTGTATCTTCCCCCTCCTCTCAAAAAAGGAGGAGAAAAAAATGCAAGTTTCCCTCTCTAGACAATGGAATTATTTACCTCTCTGTCCCCAGGCCCAGTGGGGGTTTGCCCCCATGATTCAACTGCGGGAGGGGTGGAGGTGGCAGCGAGCAACAGGGGCAGGCACCCCACCCCTTTCTCCTCGTTCCCAAGGGAGAAGCCTGGTTGGGCATCTGACACCTGGAGCAAGAGGAGCTGCCATCAGCAGGCTCTGGAGAAGCAGTGGCAGTGAGTGCTTGCAGGACTGGAGGCCTGTAAGTCTGAGCTTATGCAGCCCAACTGGGAAGAAGGGGTGGAGAGGCTCCATATAAGCCCAGGCTAGCCAATGATGAGGCTGGCTAGCAGGTAGGAAGCTGGCCAGCTGGGGAACTTGAGCAAGGCTGCTGGCAGGGAGGAGGACCAGTAGGTAAAGGAACCCTCTCCCGCTGTCTATCTCCGAGGCTCCTGGATCACCTGACAGGTGGGGAGGCGCAAAGAAACCTGACCACAACCTCCTCCGGCTCCAGCCATGACTTCTCACAATGCCCCAGCATCGGCCACCCCAGGGGTAGCTGCCCGTTCCCTGGCAGCACTGACAGATTGATTTTAATTGTGTTTTTTACGTTTCCCTTTCTGGAAGCTGCCTTGAAATGTTCTTTGACTATTAAAGGCAGGATATAAACATTTTATAATTTGGGTTTGTTTTTTTCCAAAAATGTCAGCGGACTAATGAGGCTGCACACTTTCAGTCAATCAAAATACTTTTAATTGCCTAATCGAGACAACTGCCCAAATGTTTCAGCCCCAGAAAATATCACATCTTGCACGCCAAAAGCTGAAGCGTATCAGGATCTGATGTTATACATTTACATGCAACATCATATATGTATACAGTGGGCCCACCATATCAATGGATTTGCATCTGTGGATTTTCTTATCTGTGCGGAGTCCCAGAAGCAAACCCCCATGGATTCAGCAGACCCATTTTGTGTGTGTACTCATTTTATTTTTTGGTTCTGTTATTGTTCTGTCATTTTTATTCACCAATAGAGGGGGAAAGATCATGACTTGATACAGTACTTTATGTTAAAAGAACTGTCCTCTTAGCAAGCATTGGTCATAATCAATTCTAACTTCACCAGTGTTCGTTGATTTCATGAGGCAGAGAGTTCCACAGGATACAAATTTTTCTTTGTCTGAAGGCTGAAACATACAATACTCACCCCTCTCCTGTGAGTGCACAACATCCTTGAATATGCCATGGATGGTCTTTGATGGAGCTGAGGGTGAGGAACTTTGAGATCTCAGAGGTAGACATGGAATTTTTTATATCCTGCTTGTTGGCAAATATCAACACAGCAGCATTACGGAGGTCCTGGGGGAAGGAAGAATACACCATTCACCTCTAGTCTCCATTGCCTCCTTGATCAGACCCACAAGAATAATTCACAAAACCTAAAGCTACCAGAGGCAGAACAAGAGATCCTATCCCAGCAAGCACTAAACTATGTTTCTTAGGATGGTAGAATTAATATTTGTGGTAGAGGAACAGCTTCTCCCCCAATGTAGATCCATCATCAGACACATGAAGTTCAAAAGATGAGCACAGAACCGTCTTCCCTTACATTTACTACATGCAAGACCAGTTTTAAACAAATGAGTTTAAAGCCCAGTCAATTTCAATTCAAAAAACCTTTATTGGCATATCAAAGGAAACATAACCTAACCAATGGTCCTTAAAATTTCAGACAAATACATAGCAACTTTCAGTGTGACAGCAGGCTGAAGATTGCACAAGAGAAAAGATATAGTATCAGAAGGGGAAAGAGATAGAGTAGAGAGGATAGGTTGAAGAAAAAAACACACGAAGAGAGTGATGGAAAGGGCAATGTAATAGAATATGTTGAAGGGAATCAGGAAAAGTATGACAAAAAAAACAAATTCTTTGATCACGCGGAATTCGAGAGAAACGTCCAAGATGATACGCAGTAGGGAAAATATTTAAGCGAGCCAGCATGAAGGCTCTTCGCTGAAAAGGATTTATTAACGTAGTGAAGTAAGTCAAGTTTGCTCACAATTTTATTCTGGGGGAAAAGAAATTCACATATCCATCCAAATATATTTAGATACTCTATTCAAATTTAGATACTTCTGCCCTTTGCGTTTTAACACCAGCGTAAATCGGCAGGCTTGCTGGGTTCATTTTTATTTAATATTTAAGCAAACACAAAATATGAAACCTGAAGCTAAGGTTATACTGATTAGTTCCATTCAATACGCAGCATTTTATCCTTCAGACAACTAACTCTTGAAAGCTTCCGTGCCTATTCATTTCCTACCTGTGACTATCACACAGGACCCATGTCAGACTTTCCCCTAGATTGCAGCTGTTGTGTTCATCTCTATGCCACCTTCTCCTTCTTGGACCTTAGCTGCAATGCCTGATTATTCTATTCCCCTTCCTTCATCAGGATTTCTGGTTTCTCTTTCAGCTTCACAAGCCATCAGCTAACCGTCACAAAGCATTATTTTTAGGTCTGCAATAGCACACACTTCTTACAATCCCTGAACTCTTTGTAAGGCTTTTACTAGACACACCATCCAACCTCTCAGTTTTGCTGCACAATCTTCATTGTTGTCAACATTCTATTACTGACAGTCTCCTCCTGAGCAGTGAGGATTTGACAAACATTCCATGATATCATAGCAACTCAGCCAATTGGGGGGGGGGAGGCATTTAGCAGTTTGAGGCATTTCAAATTGTTAACACTCACAAAAGGAATACAGCAAGGTCTGCAGCTTCCAAGGTGGCTGCTCCCAGCTTTCCTGACATCAAGACCACGACCCACCACATGGTTCCTGACCCACAATTTGAGAAACACGGCTTTAAACATAATCACACATTGCTTAAAATTGCACACTCGTAATAGTTTCTCTGTAGTATCACAGCATTATTCATACTTATTGCATGCATTAATGCACCGAAGGATTCAACTGTGCTTTTTGACATTTTGGGCTTCTGCAATACAATTTTATCATAACCATTTTATGGCCAGGGTGCTCTATATGCTACAGGCTCATGTAATATAAAACAGCCTTGAATCAGTACCCGAGATATCCCACAATGCATCATCTATGGCAGCCACTCACCTCATGAGCTAGCATCTTGTATAGCTCCTCTTTTGTCACCGTCAGCCTCTCGCGATCTGTGCTGTCAATCACAAGGATGACAAACTAAAGGGAAGCAGAAAGCATCAAATTGATGAGCCGTCTAAGCAACAGAGTCCAAGGCCAAGTAGTAGAACCGGAGCATTATTGCGAAGTGAAACTGCTAAATGCTATGGCTCAAGGACCAGGAAGTCTTCCCACATAATCCTTCATGTCTCAAAATTCTGACCAGCAACAGATGCTATTCCAAGGCACTGTTTATTTGTTGCTTTGTATGCCTTCAAGACTTGTATTGAAAACAAGTTTGGGAAAGTAACGCTAGACTCCAACGAATTCTTGCCTGTGCTGAATTTATTTGTGCTATGCTAACCTGAGCTAGCCATTATTTGGTTAGGACTGCGCCCTGAGCTTCTGATCAGAACCCTCTCACTCAGTGGTGTCATTCAAATGATTTAGGAACAGGAACTCACTTTTGATTGGCACTTGTCGGGAACCCGGAACCAGCCACGGAGCCCGTTAGGATCCGGAACGTCCGTTCTGGTCCGTTCCCCCTGAATTACATCACTGCTCTCGCTTCAACTCTCAACCTCTCTGTGAACTCCAGAGGTGGCTTTAGGCAAGCCACAATCTCTCATAGCTGCAATGAGAAGCTTGAAAGCACTGAGTAATACCGGGTGAAACCTCAAAAGCCAGGGAGTGGGAGAGGGAGGGCAGAGCAAGGCTTTGAACTGGTTTGGAAGTCTCTATATCATTGCCCTTTCATGTGGCTAGCAGGAGCTGCAGAAGTTAGGCCAACTGCTTAATGTAATTAATTGGAATGATCCTGGGATTTACTTCTTCAGCGCTGCTTTGAACATTAGGGATGGGGGGGCGGAGGAAGAGAAAATAACAGAGAATACAGAGCTATGCAGTTTCCTGGACCTCTTTCAAAAAGGAATGTACAATCTCCATGGAATTTAACAAGGGATTCTAAATTGAAGTTTATCTTGGGTAGATGGAAAGGGTTTGGGGCTTTTCTGGGTTTGTTTTGTTGATCTGCTGCCTGGGCAGAAACAGAAACATGCAGGCATGGGGAGAGAGGGAGAATGAAAAACACATTCCAAAATCTAGCAATGGCAAGAATGTGCACTTGGCAGACAAAGGGACGTGTCTCAGCTTGGTTTTGTTCTGCCGAAGCAGACGGAGAGCTGCGACACATTCAGGGCTCCAGTCTCGTCTCCCCCAGTGCAGTGTTGTCTTAGTCGCATTTGGAACCAGTGAGGGTAAAAGGCCAGAACAGCAAACTAAGCAAGAAGGTAAAAATTGAAGCTGACAGGGGAACTAGCAGTGCATGCAAAAAGTGCATCAAAGGGGCGGTATATTATATAACATAAAGGTCACAGCTAGATAAATCAACAGCGAGCATTAGAACTGGGGTCTGTTAAACAAGGGCTCTGTTCTCAAAAATTGCAGATAATAAACCGCATTGCCTCAGACTGCAGGCAGAGGCTGCTTTGACTGAAGGCGCTTTCATCCAGTGGTATCCCTGGGGTGGATCTGCTCGGTGAGACACTTGCCTTCAGAAGGCCCAGCATTCTAGAAGTTCGGTGTGTGTGAGAGAGACATAATCACATTGCCCATGGCCTTCTGGGCTTTAACACGGCTTTAAATGTGAAAAGCCTGTTTCTAGACCAGCTTCATTTGATGATCTTTGGCCTGCTCCAGGCACAGTCAAACTTAAGAGCATGAGGCCGCTGGGCCCAGAGTAGGTGGCTGTTGTTGTTCAGTCGCTAAGTCATGTCCGACTCTTCGCAGCCCCATGGACCACAGCACGTCAGGCCTCCCTGTCCTCCACTAGCTTCTGGAGTTGGCCCAAATTCATGTTCATTGCTTCGGTGACACTATCTAACCATCTTATCCTCTACCGCTCCCTTCTCCTTTTGCCTTCCATCTTTCCTGGCATGAGGGTCTTTTCGAAAGAGTCCTCTCTTCTCATGAGGTGGCCAACGTATTTGTCCTTCCAGGGAGCAATCAGGCTTGACTTCCTGGAGGATTGACCGATTGGATCTCCTTGCAGTCCAGGGGACTCTCAAGAGTCTTCTCCAACACCATAATTCAAAAGCATCTATTCTTCGGTGCTCCGCCTTCCTCATGGTCTAGCTCTCACATCCATACATGACTACTGGGAAAACCATAGCTTTGACGATGTGAACCTTTGTTGGCAGGGTGATGTCTCGGCTTTTTATTAACTTGTCTATGTTCGCCACAGTTTTCTTCCCAAAAAGTAAACATCTTAATTTCATGGCTGCAATCTCCATCTGCAGTGATCTTGGAGCCCAGGAAAATAAACTCTGTCACTGCTTCCATTTCTTCCCCTTCTATTTGCCAGGAAGTGATGGGAGTGGTTGCCATGATCTTAGTTTTTTTTAATGTTGAGCTTCAAGCCAATTTTTGCACTTTCCTTTCACCCTCATCAGGAGGTTCTTTAGGTCTTACTTTCTGCCATTAGAGTGGTATCGTCTGCATATGTGAGGTTGTTATTTCTCCCAGCAATCTTGATTCCAGTTTGTGAATCATCCAGCCCTGCCTTCCTCATGATGTACTCTGCATATAAGTTGAATAAGCAGGGTGACAGCCTTGTCGTACTCCTTTCCCAATTTGAAACCAAATGGTTGTTCCATGTCCAATTCTAACTGTTGCTTCCTGACCCGCATACAGGTTTCTCAGACGACAGATAAGGTGGTCTGGTACTCCCATCTCTTCAAGAACTTGCCACAGTTTGTTGTGATCCTCACAATCAAAGACTTTAGCATAGTCAATGAAACAGAAGTAGATGATTGCCAAATCTCAGACAATGTGTTATCGGACGCCATTGTTTCCCTCCATCTCCTCAGAACAATTGCATTTATACAGCAAGAACATTCAAATCCTTTCACAGATGAACTTGCTGACATTCTTACAACAAACTTGCAAGGCAGGTCAATTTTATTGCTGTTTCATTGCAGGCTGCCAAGGGGGCTGAGAGTGCGAGAAAGTGGCTTTCCTAAGGTGACCTCATGAGGCAGAGGCAAGAGTTTTATAACTTCCACCTTAAATCTTTGGCCACTGTGCTCTGTCAATTCTCACAGAAATCCAGATGTCTGGGAAAGGGGGAGGGTCAGGCCTCTCTTCTTCCTGATGTACTAATTTTCTATGCAACCATTTTTCCCTCACAGGAGAGCATTCTACTATGCAAGGCCCCAGCTGCAGTCCAAGTGGATCAGTCCAGAGACAGGTTTGCCAGGATATCTGCTGTTGATGGTAACTAGGTCAAAATTAAGTCATCCAAAGAGCAAGAATGAGGTAGTAGTTTGGGGGAGCTGGGCTTAGACTTTGAAGATCCAGGTTCAAATCCTTGCTCAGCCATGAAGCTTTCTCTCATTATCTCTCAGCATGGACCTACCTCACAGGGTTGTTGTGAAGACAAAAAGGGAGGAACCACATGCACCACCCTGAGCTCCTTGGAGGAAGGGCAGTATAAAAATGTGGAATATAAAGTTAGGAAGAAAAGTTCAGAGGCAGCCAATCCTGGAACCATGGCTCTGAAACAGCTGTAGGAGGAAAGGAAAACACCCATTTCAAGGAAGACAGCTATACTGATGCAGAACATCTCACAGTATCTCTTTTGGTACCTCTGCTGTCCACTTTCAGAACAGATTTAACTCCTTCCTAACCATCCATGATGATGGGGAGGTGATGGTTTTGCCACTTTTGCTTTATGGGCATATTTTCAGGAATGCACCTGCGCTCTGCTAAAAACCTGAGCAGAACAGGTTAAACTGTGAGTGGCTAAACGCTGGACAGACCTGTGTGCATTAAGGTGATTGATGGATCGGTAGATAAAGGGGGTTTATGGTGCAGCTGCATCAAGGTGGTAGCGATTTCCAGATCTTTCCAACTCTGCTATTCCACAAAGCCCATTTTATTTCCCCTACCCTGTGTCTTGGACCCAACCCCACTCACCTCTGTGTTGGAATAGTAGGTGTTCCAAGTAGATCTCAGGGTTTCCTGCCCACCAATGTCCCACATCAGGAAGTGTGTTTTGCGGAGAACAATTTCTTCCACATTGCTGCCAATGGTTGGCGACGTGTGCACGACCTCGTTCATCAAGCTGGTGGACGAAGACCAGACCTGTGAGCTGCTACAGCTCTCTACAGCTTTCACCAACTCCGTAAAATAAGCCCCACTGGGGAATCTAACGGCAGCAACGAACTAGATTTGGGGAGCCGATCAGCAATAAGAGGACAAAAGACAATCAAAAACAGGGCCCAAATTGTAGTAGGAACATGCTATGTACAAATAGCCCATATCTCTCTGGTCACTGCTAAAAAGATGGTTGGGCAAATATACATAACCTTAGCTGCAAACTACAAAAAGTGGGGTGGGAAGGATTTCAGACCACTAGTCTCAGAGGCCCATTTTACAAGTACCTATGGCACCAAATAGACAACGATCGAACGATCGATCGATCGATCGTTGTCTATTTGGTGCCATAGGTACTTGTAAAATCGATCGATTGATAGATAGATAGATAAACTTTATTACGGTCAAAAGACCAGCCAGAAGTAAAAACATCACATGTAAATAAAACATCGGATAAAATAAACATCAGAATATATAAATATATAGAAATATACTCCAACTACTGAGGCTCATCCACTTTTAGGGACCTTTTCCTAATACCCATAGCAGCCGTAAAAATTTTGGCAACACTATGTGTAATCATGGGATTGGAGTCAGATAACAACATGTACATATATTGTTGCTCTGAGCAACCGGGAAATCGACCAATCCAGGGGGAAACAAGTTTTTCACGTACTTCCCTGTAATATGTACACCTCAGCAGAACGTGTTCAGTTGTTTCTATTTGCTCCATTCCACATGGGCAAAAATGCTCTGTCCAGGGAATCTTTTTATACCGTCCTTCCCGGACTGCTGAGGGTAATGCATTAAGCCGGGCCAGAGTAAACAACCTCCTATACCTGGGCTGCTCCAACTGAACAAAATAAGGTGCTGCTGCAACCTTATATATACTATCGTTCCCAAGATAGAATTCAGGGGCCCTGCTAAGATCATTTTAGACAAAATAACTTCTAATGTGAATGTATACTTTTTTTGAAATACCATCTTGGATAGCTGGCAAATGAGCTTTGCAATACTGAGTGCACATATAGTGTAATTGTTACAGACATGATCCAGCCAAAATGTAAGAACTGCTGAGTTTAATCAGTTTCAACAGCAGAATGAAGCATGCATTTAAATCTCTCTCTCTTTGAAAACCGTGGCAATGACTGCTAATTTCAGACACTGTTGTTGGTGACTGACTAGATGAAGCCAGATAAGAAATATAATGAATGACCGTTGGAACCCTGCCCCCTTCAACTGAGATTTTGGGAAGATTATGCAATACAGGAGGACTTTGTGTTAACGACAAACATTTTGATGCATTTTTAATGTGGTAGGATATAAATGGACCATAATCTTCATAAATCCCTAAAATGAAACCTGGATTGGATTTCTGTACGTGATGGCAAGTCATGCCTCTGACCTGAACACTCTGCTTTCTAACTGCAGTTGGTCGGCTCATTCTGCGCTGTTAGAGAGACAGTCTGCACATGCCCCAAAGCACTACTACATAGCCATACTTACTCCTAGTGCATTGAATCTGATCAGGCCTCTTGACCAGCAGACTGAATATAATCAGAGATCAAAAGAACAGAGGAAGGGACATACTCACAACTGATAGAGGATGGTGGTTTTTCCAGCATTGTCCAAGCCAATAATTATCACCTTATGCTCTAAAAAGGACAAAAAAAAAATACAGGCATTTGAAGTTGGCTACCAAGCATGTAAAAAAGAATTCTTTAATAAGCTATTAGCAGCTTTACAAATGAAGAAAGACTATGGGTGGTAAACTGCAGCACCTTAATGGAGAACCATGTTTGAAGCAGCGTAAGTTTTCATAGACTAAAACCCAGTGATGTCACGCAGGGGGTACGCGAGTACCGGTTTCTAGGATTACAGCTGGCCCCGCCCATTCGCCCGCCCACTTGTCGACTCCACCCCCTGCAACGTTTGAATTTCCTGCATGTTTGAGTTGCCTGCATGTTCTCAGAGCCAGGCAGGCAGGCAGGCAGCGAGCGGAGCCTTTCCTTTCCTTGCCACTGAAAAATGAGTTGCTCTGGGGTTTTAACATGATGCCAGGCATCCTTAACATGTTCTGGGGGTGCTGTGGAATACTGTTGCAACTGTTGGGTCAGTTTAAAATCATCTGAGGCCTCAAAAAGGGCTTTTTTATGTCACTTCCTGCCACGACATCACTTCTGGCTTATGACGTCACTTCCGGTGGGTGGGTCCCGACACGTGCCAATCAAAAGTGAGTACCTGTTCTTAAATCATTTAGATGACATCACTGCTAAAACCCACTGATACAGATAGTGCACTGTGTTCTGTTACAATACATTTACAACAGTCCTGCCATAAGGTTGATGGCTACTGCCAGTCTTTCCACAGATGTAAACAGCTGTTGCCAAATAGTTGCATGCAGCCATTTCCCTTGACTGGCTGTGGGACACAGTGGGGTCCCCTGAAGGTCAATCATGTAGTGGACCACAGTGACAAACTCCATATCCTGCTCCACCAACAACTTACCACTGTGCACTTAGTTATTCTAAACCAGGTGTGGCCACCCTTTCAATTTCAGGGCTCCTGGACCTTTAGCGATTGTGGAGAGGAGGGAATTTAAGCAGGTGCTGCTTCTCATTGGTGAGATGACAAACAGCACCTGCTGAAATTCCTTCTTTTATAAAGGTCCAGGAGCCCTAAAGTTGAAAGGTTGGCCACCCCTGTGCTTAACCCATCCACAGACCTGCTAATGACACACCCTCAGTCAGGTTCTTATTGGGAAAACAATTTAACACTTACATTGTGTTCCCCTCTTTCCTTGAAGATGTACATGGTTGCTCCTTCCCCCACCAACACTTTTAGTCTGAGAGAGAAGGACCGGCCCAAGGTACTCCAATGGGCTTCATGGCAGACTAGGCATTTGAACCCAGGTCTAACCTTACACTCTACCACAGTAGTTGTCACTGAGGATCCATGGCCCACCAGTGAGCCATGACCCAATTTTTGGTGGTTCACGGAACTGACAGGGTACATTAGGCTATATGCATCAAGGGTTAAACTGCTGCCCAATCACCATGCTAGCCACAGAGGCTTGAGTGGCTGGTAAAGTAAAAAAAAATTAGGTGGGTCCTGATGAGATTGAGAACCACAGCTCTAACCACTACACTACAATGGCATTTCCAAAGCATTTCATTTCAGTTTTGCAGGCATCACTCCCCAACTTGAGGCTCACAACTGCCTACCATCCAAGTCCTCTTCCAATACGTTGCCAACACCCTCATGCTAAAAGAGGTGACCTCCCCAACCAGTTAGCCAAAGCACCCCTCACTATCCAGGTCTCCCTTCTTCTGACTTTAAAGCTGCCATTGCTGTTCCAAGCCCATTCCCTTTGGATGTGAACGGCTCTACTCCCTCCATTCTCAAATTGCAACTTCATTCATTCATTCATTCATTCCACCTTCCCATGCTGAAGCAAATCCCCAAGGTGGCTTATATGGGCAGGCTGGTCTAAACCACCATTTTTCAATTATTTTGAATTTGTTTGTTTGTTTTTACAAAATACACAGTATTCTGTGATTCACTGAATCCTCAGTCCCAGATGTAGCCTTCACAGTATGGTTGTCTCCTCTGGCTGAGCACCGTCAACCTTCAGCAGGCATTGAGGCAATTTAAGTGGCATTGAGGAAAGGCTAATGCTATAATGGGCAGTAGCAATTCTCTTTGTCCTGTTGTGGACATTATTTCCTTAAGCATGGAGAGGGTTCAGCCATTATGAGGTGCCACATGCCACACTGGGACATCCAAAAGGAGGTTACGTTGGACAGCTCCGATACAAACAGGCAAGATCTTTTCCCACTTACATATTATATTTACTTGGGGCTTCACATTTTGAAACAATGTTATCAGATTATCAGTTCAGAAATTTGTAGCAGCCTCAGTATTTGTAGGTTTTATTCATACCAAAGCTTTCTCTTGCATCCTTCCCAATTCTCTGATAAAAGTGACTCTCCAGGCTTATCACCTGTCTTAAGTGCATCGTAGTTTACAAGGGTGTGACAAACCCCCTTCTTTACGCTCTTGCAAAAATAACACTCTTACAAAATTTGAACAATTAGATGTTTTATCTAGATATTTCTATGGGTTTTTAAAATTAATTTTGGAGGATTTCAGAGGATTTCGGAAATGCTGCTGTTTTTGGCATAGCGTCAATAGTTTAGCCACAATTTATGCCTTTACAGCTGCAATAAGTGTATTACAATGCATTATGACATGCATTATAATGCATGATTAGGGAATAGGCCAGATAAAAACTAAACCTGTTTTGATTTAGAAAAGTAAGATCCATGCCTTGGAATCAGTGTTGCAATCAGTGCCTTTGACTTGCACAAGAAACATTATTCAGTGTAAACAATGTTTGTGTTACACAGTGATAGAGATGTGAAATTTTCAGAAAGTTTGAAGCTGGGTTTTTTCAGAAAAAACAAATTTTTGGAAAAATTTAAAAAAATTCTACTTTTTTTTCCTTTTCCAGATTGAAAGTCATTCTGTTACTTTAGGAACATAAAATATGACTATAGACAATTTGACTTGGCATAAAATTATCACAACAATTATTATAAACAGAATTTATTTTTTATAATATTTGTAATTGTAACAAATGGAGCAACAATCTCCTGAACTGTTTACTAGTTTATGTTGAACAAACAAAAAACCCTCCACAAAACAATTTTTAAAAATTCAGAAGTAACAATTCATATTTTCTCTCCACAGTATTAAATAAAAATAAAAAACCCATTCTCATAAAAAGAATTGAAGAGGGGGGAAGTATATAGAAGGGAATGGGACTAAATTTCAATGAATGGGCATGAAATTTAATCAGAATCATTTTCTGAGTTGTAATTATCAGTATCAGGGCGCAATCCTAAACTGGAGTTAAGCTGGCATAAACTAATGCAGCAAAGTTTGGCCAACACAAGGGCCACCATAAAGCATGTTTAGACTACTCTTAGAGTCAAGGAGGATGGCTCACATCATCCAAGAGTGGTCCAGCCATCCTTTACGGTGGCCCTTATGCTGGCCAAAGTTTGCTAGCTTAGTTTATGCCGGTTTAACTCAGTTTAGGATTGTGCTCTCTGCTTCTGCAGCTACTCTGTTGTGTCTGTCATTATCACAGTTATTATGGACTTCTAAAAACTGAAGATTTGCCCAGATCGAAACAAGCTTCTCTACCCTTTCACATGTAAATATATTTCTTGATTTAGTGCGTTTCCAAACATAGACCAGGTTCTTTCACATGCTGCAGAAGATGGAGGCATCTGAAGAAGGCGAGAAGCAAGAGGAGTCAGAGGCTGTGTTAGAGATGTAAAATTTCCAGAAATTTTGAAGCTCAGAAAAAACCCAGTTTTTGCATTGGAGGGTTCAGTTTGTAACCCAGAACTTGCTTGTCCTCAGTGCACAGAAATTAGAATAATCTGATACTACACATATTTTTAGAAATTATTTGGAAAATAGTTGAACACTTTGTCTTAAAATATTTTAATCATGTTAAAACAAAATATTTCATAATCAATTTTTTTTTTCAATTTTTTGGGAAAAAACCAAAAATGCTCCAGGAAAAAAACGATAAAAACTTTTCTGGTTTTTTTCCAGGCCTTCACATCTCTACACAGTGATCAAGCTTTTACACTTCACTAATGGCACTGCCCACTTCACGAAAAGGAAGAGACACAGAGAATGCCTTCTCCTACTGCCATAGTGAGGAGGTGACTAGAATCCTCCTTTGCCCCTGGTTGGGGCACCAACAGCAGTAAAGCAGAAATATACCATCCTCTAGCTCTGCAATTTTCACACATTGGTGTGCCTTAACAATTTTAGCACTTTGTCAGTGTGCCGCGAGAAGAAAAAGGCTGAAAATATTTGCTCCGGCATATTTTTGTTTTACGTCTGCCTACATCATTGTTGCACCAAGTCATCCTGGATATTTGTGTGCGCAAGGCCCTTACCCTGACTCCCCACCATTGACCATGCTAACACAGATCTGCAAGCCCTTCTCCCACTTCTATGTACCCCATTCCAGATATCCAAAAGCTCTGCCATATGCCAACCATAGATCCTTTTGCTGCCATCATGCAGACTGGAATGGGCATCCTCACTGTCAGATCCCCTCCCATTCAGCCCTTTGGCTTCCTTTTTAATGTCATATCTACATCCCCACGTAGAATCAAGAATTCCAGATAGATGCCACAGTGCACACCTAAAAACTACAACAAAACAAAACACAACCTTCAAGCCAATCAACTCATTGCAACAGAAGCTCATTGCAATACAGAAGCTGTATGTAATAGAAACATACAGTCCACTCCATCAGATCTGTGATGCAATTCTCAGTAGGCAAGCGTGCATATGCTTGCCTACAGGTAGAAGGAAAAAATTAAACACAGGGTATCAAATCTGTGCAGTATATTGTGTGTGTCTGATATAGTTAAAAACCAAGCAGGTGTCATGTAGCGTGGTGATAATTCAAATGCAAGATAGCCAGGTTGATAATTCACAATAGCAGAAACTAGTAATAACATCATCCACACAGTGCTTCTGTGTATTGCAATAGAGAAAATTGGCCCCTTTTTAACCCAGAGACAGCAGAACACCACAATATTATAAATGCCAATTCAGCTGCTTTGTGCCCTTAAAAGACTTCCTTTTAGGTTCTTCTGTCCAGAATCTCGAATGACACAAAGACTTGGTCACAAAAAGTTTTATTTTCTCTTCTTCTTCTTCTCCACAAAATACAGCACAGGCAGCATATCTTGGCATGCAAAAGATGCCTGCAGCATGAGAGAGCTCAGCACAAATGTCCTGCCTTTACTGTTCTTTTTATCCTATCAGCAAAATACAGATTGCAATGGAATGCCTTGTACTCCACCCTGGAGCGCTTTAAAATCAGCTCCGTAACAAGAGTACACAGAAGGAATCGGAACAAAGCAAACACACTGTCACTTGGTTGTAGTTGTGGGTTGGAGGCCCAGATGTGGACAAATACCATTTTCTATCCATTTGGTGAGTGGTTTTAGTTCAAGCAGTTTCAGGAAAAGTCAGTTTTAAACAGGAGGCTGTAATGTTATGATCCCCCACCCCTTTTCTACAGCAAATATAAAATTCCATACATGGTCAGATTAGGTAAAAAAAAGAATGGCTTTCTTGGCAAAGTGCCCTTTTTCTATCAAGAAAAAGGACTGGCAGCTTTATCTGATGAAAAGAATGTTTTAAGTTGCTTTGGGGTGGTGGTGGTAGGGAGGAAGGAAGTCTTACTCAAAATGCACAGAAACGCCACAATGGAAGGAGTAGGTTGCGCCCAACAGCTAGAGACAAATCCCAAGGCCAGCCTAAACATAACTGTCTGCATGACCCACATTGCCTCAAGCTCCAGGTGGCACATCAAGAACACATGCTGGTTTCTGATAGGCTGTCTGTGACAATCTGTTTGCACGGACCTTTTTGCTTCTTCTTCCAAATGCAAACAGGTTAGATGCACACTTGACACTGCAACTCAATGCACTGATATGTTTGCAAATCCTGCTGTGCATTATCTATGACAATGTGCATGACACACTGCCCCTATGTCAGAGGTAAGTTGGCAAGTGCACCTCCACAGAGTCTAATGCACACAACACATCTCCATGGGACAACATGGGAAGGGTGTCACAAGCATACAGTATTCCTCATTTGCTAAATGTGGTCTGCCTCTCCCTTCCCTAAACTACTGCCATCAACCCAATACACCATAGCTATCTGGTCTCTAAAAATTTCTACACGTGGACTGAGTTCAGTGGATCAAGGCAGCTGTATGTTCAAGACATGGAACACATGTATCCCAAGTGTGCAACTGGGAACAGATGACAGGTTGTTGTGAATGAAGGGCCTGCCTCTGTCTGTCTGTCTGTCTGTCTGTCTGTCTGTCTGTCTGTCTGTCTGT
>JAJKFI010000122.1:2351351-2476412 GCA_029204185.1 Lerista edwardsae
TGTCTGTCTGTCTGTCTGTCTGTCTGTCTGTCTGTCTGTCTGTCTGTGTGTGTGTGTGTGTGTACTCTGCATGCACTCTTTTAAATAAAAAAACCTATATCCAGAAAAACATCTCCCAAAGCAAATGCTTGTGAGTGCGCTTCAGTATGTAAAACAACTCTGCAGGCATTGTTTACATGCATGTGCATTTTCAAGAACAAGTAAACATCTGTGAGCATGTGACATGCCAAGAATTTCACATATGTCTTTTTGGTTTCATCCCCCCCCCCCCCCGCACCCTGCTAAACTCTTGAGAAATCTGAAGATCCCTGAAATACAGCATTTTTTTTTTTGAAAGACAGAGAAAAACACTCATACACGAAACTCAAAACAAAGAATGAAAAACTACTCTCAACATCATTGCATTGGTTTTTGCTCATATGATGTATCAAAGGCTACAGGTGTCTCATCCCACAAACCTCTCTGCATACCTCTCTGAGCTCAGTGGGAGAGGGGTGGTGGTTTCACCTCAGATCTGGTCTAAAGATGCCAGATGTTCAAAGTGACATTTCTTTGTCCATGTCTTTGCTCTACTGGCAACCCGACTTCAAGTGAAAAAATGCACAAATATTCTTCCCACCAAAAGATACAACATTTAAATCTCCTAGTTGGGCCACTCTCACTTGCATCCTGAATTCTGTTTTCTCCACTCTTAGATGAGTGAAGAAAACAAAACTTTCTTCTCTCACCTGTTACTGTTTCCAACCCACCCCCTGCAGTCCTCTCTCAACGCGCCCCCCCCCCCCGCAACTAGCTCTCTAACAATAGATTCAGGCACTGGCCTTTGTCTGTCCTAGTTAGCCTCAAAGTAAATAGTGACAACAATACATTTATTCTGTGAAGTGAAATAGGCATGTGCTACAATGAACATAATAGAAGGTGTTGCTAAAACTTCTCACTCCCAGACAAAACATAGGAAGATTAATTTATAAAGCTACTAAATTAAATTTCACAGCGCCTACCAAAAATCCTCTCCAGTATTTAATTTCAAGATCTGTCACTTGTCTTCCCACATCTCTCTGCATAAATAAGACTCCCCGTTTCTTCCCCCATCACAACACTCAGCTTCTCCCCACACTTGCACAATGTAGTCCCTGTAGCCAGCACCCAGGTTTTCATACACAAGCTGCGTGAAATCTCTGTGCGCACACACTACACATAAAGAACCCCCACACACACAAGCCATTCCTCCCACATCAGCCAATGGGTCTGCTGCATTGGAAAGGGCAGCAATCCCCCCCCCCATTTCACCCTCCCATATGGCGTTAAATTCCTTGAAAGAAGATGGGGAGGGGGAGAGAAAACAGAAGTTGAAAAGGAGGGGGGAACTGCCAAAGAAAGGAAGGCAACAAACTCAAAGAAGAAGGGACAAAAAAGGGCAAAGAGAACAGAGTGAAAGGGAGGAGGGGAAAACAGGGAAGAAAATGACGGAAGAAAAGCGACAGTGAAAGGAGGCAAAGTGGAGAGGGAGAAATTGAGGAACAAAGCGAAAAATTCAAGGAAAAGGTGTAGAGGTGACGATCCGAAGTAGCCAAACAGAAACCAGTCAGTGCGTTAAAAGGTAACAGAGAAGGCAAAACAAAACAAAAAAGGTAGGCAGAAAAAAATGGAAGTAAAAGGGAAATCAGCCAGGGGAAAGATGGGGACGCGAAAGCGAATGGAAGAGAGAAAGGAGAGCGAAGTCAAATAGAAATAAGGGAAAGCCGGAGGAGAGGGAAGGAAGTGAAGAGAGGGAAGGAAAAAAAGGAAAGCAGATGGGAGGGGGAAAGCGGGTACATGAACGGGGGAGAAGAAGCCAGGAAAAGATGGGGGGAAGGAGAGAGAGAAAATAACGGCAAACGCAGCGGGGAAGGAGAGCAACACAAAGAAAGGCGGAGCGAGCAGAGGTACCTACCGCGGCTTCCAAAAATGCTCAGGAGTTTGGCAAAAAGCTGCCCCATCACGAGTCCAGCAGCCGTCTAAAGCAAACACTCGTCCCCGCCCCGCTTTATAACCTCCGTTGATGACGCGCACGCGAGCCCCGCCCCTCCCGCCAGGCTCCGCCCTTCCGAGGAGTCTTCCAAGGTGGGAAAAGTCTTAGAGAGGATGCGTGGATGGGGGGAGGCAGGCCTGTGGTTGCAAGAGGGCTCGTGGGATTGCGCGCTTCCTGAGCTGCGGCTGTAATGAGACGGTATTAAGACTGCCGTCCGATACACGTCTGACCTTCAGAGCAGGCGGCGCAGTGACCCCTCCTCTCCACAGTCCAGTTATTATTGTGTGTGTCCATAGCACTTAGCAGAATGGCTATATGAGCCCAAGCCTAGGCATGTCTACTCAGAAGTAAGCCCCAGTTTAGCCAATGGGGTTTATTCCCAAGAAAGTGTGGATAGGGATGTTTTTTTAAAAAAATACTGTAATTGAAATACAATAATTTTAATGATTACAGTTATAGTAGTAATACAGTAACACAAACAGATGACAAGTGCTGTTGTAAAAGAGGCATTGCCCCTTCTCCACTACATAGAATATATATTCCAAGTTGATGTCAGGATGACATGAATGCTACATGCAGATGTCTACTATGCATACAATCCTATGCGTGTCTATTTAGAAATAAGCCCCACTGAGTTCAGTAGGCCTTATTCCCAAATAAGTGTGTATAGGATTGCAGCCCAAATCATAGCACAGTCCCCTGCATGTCTACTTGGAAGTAATCTCCTCTGAGTTCAAGGGGACTTGCTCTTTCGGAAATGTGTATAGGATTGCAGCCTAAACTGCATGTGATGAAGTGGCTTACAGCCCTGTCTTATGTATGTGTCCTCAGAAGTAAGCCCTCTTGAGTTCTGTGGTATTTATTGTCTAGTGCAGTGGTTCTGAGACTGGTGGGTCACAACCCACCAGGGGAACCGGAAGCAGGCTATTCCCCCCTAAGGAGAGTGGCCAAGAAATAAACTGTGGCGACAGCACCGCAGTGATGGTTCTGCCACAGGGGTAGTACCTGGGGGGTACTGCTGGCCATGCTGAGGAGGAGGGGGCTCCCAGCCCACTCTGTGGACCCTCCCATTGCTCAGAAAGGCTCCTAGCTCTGATAGCGACCCATTTCCAGGTTTGTGATCACAAATCAGAAGTGGGTTGCAATTGGGGGTAGGAGCCTTTCTGAACAGCAGGGAGGTCCCACATACTCTCTCTATAGCTGATACTACCCCCCCAAGTACGTAAAAAGCCCCTTGTTTGCAGTGACAGTGTGATTGCTGTGGTGCTGCCACTCCCACTCCCGCCAATACTTAGGGGGTTTCCAACTAGTAGAAGTCTGGGAACCACTGGTCTAGTAAGTATGTTTAGGATTGCAACCTTACTTGTGGCTGTTAAAGCAAACAGATTCATTTCCTAAGTGACAGAGTACATACCTGCCCACAAGAGGTGTCTGGTTCAACCTCTAGCAGAGGGGTTCCCAATCTTTTTAGCGTCAGGAACAACTTTTTAGATACAACAAACTGTTGAGATCCCACTAAACCCAGAAGTGATGTCATTAATCAGAAAGTGACATCACTGTGACTGTAAAAAACATGTATGTAGGCTACCATAGGTTACCAAATGCAACAGTCCTTTTCAGGTATATGAAAACACCTTGAATTTTTTCCCCAGAAACTAATTTCTCTGTTTGGGGAACCTACCACTGATACAAACCCTGATGCCGATGGTCTCGCTCAGTGGTGAAATTCAGCCAGTTCTCACCAGTTCTGCAGAACCGGTTGCTAATTTTAGGTTGGGAGAGGGAAGAAAGGCAGCCGCCGCCTTGAAGGACATAGAACCGGTTGCTAATTTATTTGAATCCCACCACTGGTCTCGCTGTATTCCCTCATGGATATGCTAGCCCTGCTTCCAACCTTGGGGATCAAGCTAGCATCTCCTTTATCTGCTGAACAATACCAGTGTCATTTCAAAACACCCTCTGTGGACTTAGATGACAGAGCAAAAAACTGAGTCAACTCCCAAATACTGCTTTTTCTTCCTCGCCTTTATATAATGAAACTACAAGTATGCATTTTCAAAGTCTATCAGGAAGCACGTGATACGGTTTTGAGGCAGTATTTTTCTTGCAAGTCAGGACAGGAAGCGGGTTTTAATTTGGTGACGTGAGAACCGTTGCTTTTGTTTCTCCCTGTCTTGTGGAAATTGGTGACTAAAGAAAAAATATTCTTACTTTTTTTGTTTTGCTTAATCACATCCTTCTTCTTGGTTAACTTGCGGGAATCCAGATGTAAGAGGTGAGAAACAATCTTACATTGATGTGGAACATGACCTGTTTTAAGAAAATGCCTCAGCATTTTTTTTAGCCATGGTGCAACCTGAAACCTGTGTCAAAGCTCAGGTTTGAAGTGTATGAAATTTAAACATAAAATACATGAACATAAACAGAGTGCCTTGCCCTTACTGGGCAAGCCTAACTTGGATTTAGGTTGACACAGTTAGGCCAGCAAAGTTTAGCCTGCCCAAGGGCCAGTGTAAAGCGTGTTTGAACCACTCTCAGAGTCAAGGAGGATGGCGCACATCTGTGTGTTGGCCTCTCTTGGACACATCTGTGGTCCAAACCTACTTTACGCTGTCCCTTGTGCTGGCCTAACTGTGCTGGCCTAACTCCAGGTTAGGATTGCACTCTTGGTTGAATAACTGAGGGCCCAATCTTAGCCTATACTTTCAGCACTGTTGCAGCAGCAATGCAGCACCAACATCAGGGAACAAGCATTCCCTTACTTTAAGAAGGCCTTTACGACTCCCCATCCCACTACTGCAGGAAACAGTGCACTTTCTGTTGGCATGGCTGCATTAGCACTGGAAAGTTGGATAGGACTGGGCCCTGAGTTTTTAACAGGTCTTTTCTCACAACAGTTAAATCAAAGGGAAAGGTCAAGCCCTGCAGCAAAAGATAAACAAAAAATCAAAGGGAATAGTGAAACCTCAGGTGGGCATTAGAAAACAGCAACTGATTATTATTTGGAACTTGCCCCA
The DNA here is from genome assembly GCA_029204185.1 of Lerista edwardsae. Classification (NCBI taxonomy): domain Eukaryota; kingdom Metazoa; phylum Chordata; class Lepidosauria; order Squamata; family Scincidae; genus Lerista; species Lerista edwardsae. The sequence goes on from JAJKFI010000122.1 coordinate 2,356,380, forward strand.
GACATTGCCCTTAAAGGTCTTCATGCATCCTGAGATGGCATCCTTATGAGGGCAACTGAGGCATTTGCCTAAGGCAGCAGTTTAGTGGCATGCATCCATTGCCACTGCTTATTCTCCTCCCGCTCCTGGTTTGGTAAAGGAAAGTGGCATGGGGAGAGGAAGTGTAGAGGAGTGGTGAATTATAACAGGGGAGACTCTTCCTTTTCCAAACCAGGGCTGAGCAGAGATGGGTGCATCACCTGGTAAAAGTAGGGCGCAAGATGTGGTTCCCCACCTCAGGAACTGTTTTGGGTCAGGCCTGGATTTATCAGTTCATTTTCTTTTTGAATGAATTTTCTCTGAGTCAACTCTTTTAACGCTGTACTAAAGTCAATCAATCAATCAATCAATCAATCAATCAATCAATCAATCAATCAGAACCTTTATTGGCATACAATACACATGACATAATAGACAATACACAATGCAAGGGATTTAAATAAAGTAATATATAAAATGAAAAATGAAAAATTATATATATATATATAAGCTATAAAATGCAAAGGCGAAGGGATGTCTCTAGGATGTCTCTAGGATGTAGCTTCTGATATTTCACAAGATAGAGCAAAAAGACTGCTGTCTTCTCAACAACTGCAGAATAATCTGCTGACAAGACATTCTTTAGAACAACATGGTCAGGGTAGCTGCTCCACTTCCTCAGCAGAGGTGCTAAGAATTTCTTACGAGGGGCTGAGTGAAATGGACAGTGCAAGACCATTTGCGAGAGGGTTTCCACTCTCCCCATCTCACAAGAGTAGCATCTGTCATTGAACGGGACTCCATTATATCTGCCAGACAGAACTGCAGATTGGAGGACATTACACCTGGCTAGAGAGTAGGCCTTACAAAAGTCATAAGAATAGCCTTGCTGGATCAGGCCAATGGCCCATCTAGTCCAGCTTCCTGTTTCTCAGTGGCCCACCAGATGCCTCAGGGTGCAAACAAGACAACTAGATATCCGCTTCCCATTGCCACTTCCCTGATACATGAAGACCCTCTGCCTCTGAAGAACTTATTTTTCAAAGTATGTCAGGCCATCTTCCAATAATAATAAACTGCTCTTTTCAAAACATAGGCAAATCCTGAAGTCTTCATCTGATTACCTTTTCTCTATTAATTACTACCCTTGTCTGTTCCATCTCTCTGTCCATTTACACTCCTGATCTTTGAGATTAGTTAATTTTTGCCCCGGAATGCCCAGTAAAGCTTCATGCTTGAAACCAGACCTGGATTACATTTTCCTATGTAACCTTTTTATCTATTCCTGTCTTGGAATAGAGGTTTCCCTTTCTCCATTTTTGCTTTGATTAATATTTAGCCCAATTAATACTTCTAAAGAACTCCAAAGCTTGCTTAATATAAGGCTGACTTCCTGTCCACACTTAACTGGGAGAAAGCCCCATTGACGAGAATAGGACTTGTCTCTGATTAGGCATGTATAGGATTGGGCTCTAAGATTGTGTCTTTTTGGCTGGTCTGTTTGGTTTCCAAACCTGTTTGGTTTCCAATTTAATATCCCCAATCAAAAATCAGATGATCTGCTGTACAGCTGAATCTCAATCAACAAGATAAGCTTAGCAGGAAATTATGTGCTAGCCCACAATGATTAGTATTTACAGAGCTGAAAAAGATACCAGTTTGCATCTCCAAAAGTATCTTCCACTTCTGTGATTACCAGTTAAAGAGGATGTAATAGTTCTCATTATGCAGACGTTGAGATTAAATAGATTAAACGGAATGGAAGTGAGAAAGTACACTCTCCATCCCCCACATGCCTGTGAAAGATATTAGTTTAGGGAGACGGTTCTCTTCGTGTCCTTATTTGAATCTATTTTGTCTCCACAGAGATAGAAAAGATGCTTTTTAAATTGAGAACCGAAGCTTAGTAAGACAAAAGAAAGGGGGCACCTGGATTTGAACCAGGGACCTCTTGATCTGCAGTCAAATGCTCTACCACTGAGCTATACCCCCATCTATGAAATAGTTTCCTGTTTTTTTCCTTAAAGCAACACTCACCAACCATATATTATGTGCTCTTTAAGGGTGATGCCTTCTGTTGTAATTAAAGGCCACGAGCAAGAAGGGTTTTTTTTGTAACCAAGTGCTCTCCAGTATATTATTTTTAATAGTCCCAAAGTCCTGGGGGCCAGTAGCCACACCAAAACAACACCTATTAAAACCATTCATTCAAAGTTACCCTATTACACTTTCTTACACTCACCCACTAAAGATGCACCTCAATAATATTCAGATAAATGATCTGGAATGTGTCTAGGTGTAGAGTATAGCTATGCCAATAAAGGTATTCTCTCTCTCTCTCTCTCTCTCTCTCTCTCTCTGTAGAGTATAATGAAGCTGCAATCCTCATTCATCTGGGAGTAAGCCCCATTGACTATAATAGGATTTACTTCTGAGTAGATACTCATAGGATTGGCTTCAGTCTTCAGTGGCAAGGAGTTCCACAGGAGCAGGAAAGCTACTGAGGGTCAAACTAGACAGTGGCACAACTCTTTAGTCTGCTCTAATCACCTATAAACTGGGTCTACAAAAATCACTTTGAGCCACAAGGGGGTGGGGTGGGATAGATCGTTGGTACAGAGGGTTCAACGGTCTTTGTATATGTATCCTCTTCAAATTCCTCTTCTGTGGCAGCTGTATTTAAATTGGCCTGCAGCTGCCAAGTCTAATTTGGCCCTAAGAATGCCTGTTCCTTACTGTCTGGATGATGCATAGATAGGATGCATCTTCTCTCAGTCATGCTGAAGCCATTTAGGGACAGAGGAATCAAAAACAGCACCTTATTACTGAGCCCTGCAGGTAAGAGGGAATGGGCGGTTAAAGCCCCACAAACAGGGAGGCAGGCAGTGCAGTGTTAAGGAGCTCTCGGATAATTGCTTTTGGATTCAACCCATCTGTTTTCTCCTTTTAAAGGAACACATGACATGGCTACAGCTGAGACAGATTTATTTGCAGATGTCCAACAGGGAGAGAAGGGCAGGAGAAAAACAATATGTACAGTCTTATTTACATGGAATAAATACAGCTATTTAAACACTCTGCATTTCCTTCTTGCTCAATATTTCTGGCATCTCCAGTCACTCTTATCTGGCTGGTACTCAGATGATGTCCTGGGGGAGAGAGAGAGAGGAAAAAAAACTTTTTAAAAATTGGACTGGCTTTGTTTGATGCCGTTTTTCATGTCACACAGAAGACTTCAGCGAATGGCAATAGAAGATATACTGCTGTGTGCTAACTTGGCAAAGAGGCACAGTTTAAAGTGGCGGTTCTTATGTACTAAGCAGTAAATGAGCAGCTGCCCTTTTTTGTCCTAGCATAGTCTCCCTCCCAATTCCTTTTGTCCCTCAAGTTTTCCTGCTCAGACCATAAGCCCCTTTGGGACAAATAGCCATTTCTGAATTCTTGTCCCCCTGCAAATCTCTTTGCCACTGTTGTTGAACAGTGTTGAACAGCAGAGTACAGGCATGCCCCAGTGTCTGCTGGGGTTCTGTTCTGGACCCCACAGTGAATACTTGGGATGCCTTTTTAAAGATAGGGGAACATTAGTGGTTTTGCTGCAACAAGGCAAAAAAAAAAGAGAGAGAGAGAGATTTGTTTAACGTTCCTCTCTCTTTTTAATAGGCATCCCAGAATCCATGGAATCCGCGGATAACTGAAACAGCTGATACTGAATCAGTGGATACCAGGGCATGCCTGTATAAACAGATGAAATAACAATGTTGCCTTATGCCAATTGATCCATCAAGTCACAATTGTCTAATCTTGAGCAACAGTGTTTTTCCAAGCAGAGATCTTCCCCAATCCCCGTTATATTTATATATTTATTTATTATTGTTATTGTGTTTTGAATAATAATAATTTGTATCGTTTCAAATTTATATAGTTTCATACATCCTGAGCATGCAAAGTGCTTCACAAGTGTTGTTTTTATGTAATCCTTCCAACAACCTTGTACAGGAAGGTAAGTAGAGACCTGATTCTATCCAACTTTCCAGTGCTGATGGAGGGTGGTGGTGGGGCAGTCATGGAGGCCTCCTCAAGGTAAGAGCATGTTTGTCCTCTTGCTTCGGGGCTGCAGTGAGGCTGCATCTGTGCTATTACGTTGGATAGAATTGGGCTTTAAATATTATCCCCATACTGCAGTTGGGGAGTTGAGGTTGAGAGGGAGCAGCTCGCTTGTGGCCAGCAACTGGACTTAAGCATTTTTAATTGGAGATGCCAGCATTTGAATAAGGGATTCTGCATGAAAAGCACATGCTCTACCAGAGTGCAGAACAAGGGTGAGCAGCTGTTAGAGCTGGTTGTGGCTCAGCTGAAAATGGGTCCCAGAGTTCAGCCAGGGATCACAGTGCACCAGGAAACTGTATCCAATTATCCAGGTGTGCATTAATCCCTGATCAGTGATGCACCCCTGACTGTGACCTAGGTACCATATTCCAGAAAGCCTTGCTTTATGGATCCATGCTGGAAATGTTGGGGATGTGTTGCTGGCCCTCCTGCCTACCCTACCCTACCCTACCCTCCCTCCAATCAATTCCAGTACTCACTCTCTGTTCACAGCTGTCCTTCTGCATACTAGCCCTTCTTGGCAGGGGCACACCTGGTTCACGCTGAAAGCTATCCCTCCTTGAGGGATGTAGCATCTGTCATCTAAACTCAGCCGATGTTTGCAAACCATCTCTCCATGGAGGCGGGCACAGCAAGCATCCGGAGCACAATCGCTGTCTTGAAGGCAGCGGGCACCTACAAGGGGTGACGAAGGGAGAAAGAGTCAGAACCCAAAGGCATTTTGTTTGCGTAACTTTAACATTACAACTTTTCTGCAAATTCAGTTCAGTTATTGTTTAGGCAGGTGAAGCTTACGAACACCTCAAACAGATTGTCTTAGAAGAGAATGAAAAAGGGAAAGAAGGAGCAGTTCTTTTGGGGGCACAATCCTAACCAATTTTCCAGGCAGCACTGACATAGCTGTGCCCATGGGGTATGCGTGCCATCCTGCAGTGGAGTAGTAGTTAGGGAGGCCTCCTCAAGGTAAGGGAATGTTTGTTCCCTCACCAAGGAGCTGCGTTGCCCTTACCCCAGTGCTGGAAGGTTGGTTAGGATTGTGCCCTTAGTCTCTTAGAAGAAGTGTCAACAAACCAGATGATCTGATCTTTTGAAGAACAGACCACCTGTATTGGAAAAGGCAGGAGATACCCCGAGGAGATAGGGAATGGTATCAGCAATGGCCCCTTGTCCCACATAAGCCAGGGATTATAAAGTTAACCCCCAAGGTCTTTGCAAGCCTCAGGAGCACAGCTGAAGGCTGATGAAGCCCCTGGCGATGAAGGGAGGTTAGCACAGGTGCAAATGGGTGTGGCTGATGAATTAAAGCCTGCCCACTGATTGGCTGGCCTCAGTATAAAGTTGGAGGCAGGAGCTGTAGGAGAGGACCTGGGAAGGTGCTGAATGGGAGCAACAGGTAGGTTCTGGATGGATGGATAAATAAGGTAAGGTAAGGTTATTCTGGGGAATAACCATTGGGAATTGTTGTATGTCTGCCATGCCCCTGGAGCCACCAAGTGGAGGAGGCAGTTATGGCTTAGGCAAGCTGACTGCCTATTGTTTAGTGGTGGGGTTTGTTGGTGCCAGACTTAAGGAGATTTGGAGCTAAGCCAGTGATGAGGGCAGTCTGGAGGAGTTTGATCCCAATCAAAGCTGCTAGAAAGGAGGCCCAGTGGGTGACTGAACCCCCTCCCTCTTGCCTATCTCTGAGGCTGCTCTGTGGGGAAACTAGTTAGCCTAGTGTGGGCATTAGGGCCCTTGGGGAGGCCCAGCAGGAAATTTGGCAGAACACCACCTTGTGTGCATCTCCAAAATATCAGCAAAATATTTTTGCCCAGTTGAAATTTGCCATGTATTTGCTATGATGAACTTTATTCCTTTGGATGGGGGTGTCCTCAAATTAATGCCAGCACTAAAATTTCAACAAAACCTGAAAAACCAAAAAGGTAGGTTTGAAACAATTTGGAAAAAGAAAATCACTCAAATTTTGCAACTTCAAAGTTACATAATGGTGGCAAGATTTCATTTCAGATTTCAACCAGCTTCAGGTTGGAAGCTGGGATCACATAGTGGCTACTTGAACTATTAATCAAATCAAATGGGTTTAAATCTCATCTTCTTCCATGAACTACTAGGTGACCTCTGACAAGACAGCCTCAGCTGGAATTGGGGAATAACAATGCTTTCCTACCTTACAGGGTGTTGTAAGACTTACAGCAAGATAATGCATGCAAAATGCTTTGAACACTCAAAAGCACTATCTAAATGCTAATTATGATTTCTGATGAAAGCCCCTACTGAAAACATAATCCTTGACCTTGGGTATGAAGTAAGCACTGCTGAATAGCCTCTGTGTCTTACCTTCCTGTCCACTGGGTACAATCTGGTGGCATCTGCCAAACATGCAGTTTAGACCTTGGGCACAGTGGTCATCCTGTCTACAGTAGTCTCCTTCTTGTTTGAGGTTTAAGCAGAGCCTAAAGTGGTGGTCACAGAAAGAGCCCTGGGGGCAACCCGACTCCTGGCTGCAAACAGCCACCTGCAGGGGAAAAAGATGAATGAAAAAAGATGAGGTTGGGTGTCTTATCTAATTTTGGGTATGACTCCTCTCTCTCTCTCTCTCTCTCTCTCTCTCTCTCTCTCTCTCTCTCTCTCTCTGTGTGTGTGTGTGTGTGTAAATTTGAGTTTATAGGGCCACACATGTTAACAAGCACAATATAGCATACAATGAAATGCTAAAAATATATTTAAAAACTACACTGGAAGATGGGTAGTATCCAAAGACAGAGAATCCTTCCTAGTAACCATGCAATCCTCAGCCTGTGAATATCTGTATATCAGTGGAGATCCCTCCCAGGTATGTATTGTAGCCTTATCACCTCTGAAATTGTAGCCTTTTCACCTCTGAAATCAACAAGACTTAAATAAGCCATGTGTGCAAATGTATCTATGACAGAAAAATCATGCATGTGCAATCATGAAAGGGACTGCAAATGCAGTTATGGAAAGCCATTTGGCACTAGGCACACACCCCATAAGCCCCATGTACACACACACACACACACACACACACACACACACACACACACACACCCCTATAAACTCCAGTCCAGTGGTCTTCAATCTTTTTCATGCTGCAACCCCAATAAGTAGATAAATAACTGAAGTATGAGGCTGAAGATCTACCACCCACTCCATCCTGGGATCTGATTTCCCCCATCATTGCCCACCTCCTGCTCCTACCTGCCCAATTTCCCTCTATGTAATTTCCCCCTATAACTACCCTGTGAGGTACCAACCTGAGCAGGGCTGGCCTTAAAAGCTGCAAGGCAAGACAGCAAGAAGAGGCTGTGCAGGAGTGTATCAAGAACTGTTTTGAGAAGGCAGGACCATGATTGGATTGGAGCCAAGCCCTCTCTTGCGCAGGCTTTGAAAGGGTCACCACCCTTTTGGGGTCCTGACCCATGGGTTGAAGAATACTACTCCAGCCTATCCATACCCCTTGATCTCTGCTCTCACTATGAGAGGCTAGACTGTCACGTGGTAAAAAGGCTACCGTGCAACCTGTTCTGTAGACATTGGAAGGGATGCATGCAATTCACTCACCATATGCCCCAGGCTACTTGATGGTCCAGCGTCTTTAGGAGGTGCCACCTCATTCCCATTGGGGTTTGGCATAGAATACATCCACGCCCAGATGTGGCTGTGCACAGAGGGCAAGGGGCAGAGTAGGAAGGACAGAAGGCAAATGTGGCTCCTCATCATGATAAACGTAGCAGTCCTTGGCAGTCCAGAACTTAGTCCTTAGCAGCAGAGATACCCCTAGCACAAGCCTGGGACAGTTATATAGGCAGGGCTATCTCTGCTCCTGCTGTTAAAGCTGTTGGCCAATCTAATGGGAAGGAGGAGGCAATCAGGGGTTAGAGGCTTAGCATAATGACTAGGACCCCCTGCCCCTCCAGGAGAGCAAACAAAAGTCTGGCTCCGGGCTGTGAAGCAATACTCTATGTCTCCATTTCCTAGACTGCCCAGGCAACATTAAATATTGGGCAAGGGGGGGGGGAAGAGCTGTGTTGAGTTCATATCATTAGCACATCCCATGACACCAGAAATCAGATTCGTCTTACAAAATGTTGCTTCTGCATATGTTTATTTTTGAAAATGTCTAGCCTGCCTTTCCTCCTTAGATGGTGCCCCAGGGCAGCTTACGCACAGGATAAAATTGATATAAACACAGGAAGGTTATAGTGACGGCACAGGAAGCTCAGCATGGGCAAAAGGAATGTGATGATAGCCATGAGCTGGGAGTCTCTGTGTCTGTGTGAACAGAATAAATACATAGTGGTTGCCTGAACTATTAATCAATCCTGGGTTGAAATCTCACCTTCTTCCATGAACGACTAGGTGACCTTAGATCTGGCAGTGGTCATTTGTCAATGGTTATTGATGGTCCTACGCTGCAATATGGCATATCCATCTTCCCAGCTGGTTCACTTCCAGCTGGTGCTGGATGCTGAGCTTCAGAGGGACATTTCTCATTGGCTTTTGGGAGAATCCAAATGTTGAACCAGAAGGATCTTTGGGGTGGGCCAGCTTGGCAACCTTTCTGCTCTCTTACATATAACTGGGCAAAAAGGAACCCTGTAAAGTGGTGACGCTCTTCTATTTAGCAGAGGGGGGAGAGCAATGGACCCTAATCATCCCAGTATAGCATCTTTTCCAGTGGTTGTTTTCTGGACTGCCCTTTGTGTTCCAGATTGTGAGCTCCTTTGAGAGCCATCCTTATTCTTTTTTACTATGCAAACTTATTTGAGAACTTTTGTTGAAAAGCACATCAGTAGTCTGAATAAATGCATAAATAAAGCCCCCCCCACCATCTTACTCTTTTGCTCCTGATGCTCTATGTTATGTACATGCATGTCGTGATATTGGCGTGAGATAAGAGGAGCCTTGGGGGATCAGGCCAAGGCCCATCTAGTCCAGCTTCCTGCATCTCACAGTGGCCCACCAGGTGCCTCAGGGAGCATACAAGACAACAAGATGCCTACATCCCATTGTCACTTCCTTGCACTTCCTTGGGATTCTGAAGTAGCCTATTCTAACATAAGGAGGTTGCACAACCCATCATGGCCTATAGTTCTCCTCCAGAAACTTGTCCGATTCCCTTTTAAAGGCACCTAGGCTAGATGCCATCACCACCTCCTGTGGCAAGGAGTTCCACAGATTAATTACTAACTGGGTTAAAAAGTATTTTCTTTTATCCATTCTAACTCTCCCAACACTCAATTTTAGTGGATGTCCCCTGGTTCTGGTGTTGTGAGAAAGGGAAAAGAACATCTCTATCCATCCTGTACATAATTGTGTGCATCTCAATCATGTCCCCTCTCAGGCACCTTTTTCTAGACTGAAGAGCCCCAAATGCTGTAGTCTTTCTTCGTAAGGTACCCCAGCCCAGGATAGATTCCTGGGCTCCCTGTGGATACCTGAAACCATGGATACAAGGGAACCTATGTTAAGTACAGAGTTCTCCCCTCCCTCCCCCTGGAGCAAAAAAGGGTTTTTAGCAACCCAAAATAATGTAAGTTGGATCAGGCCAGGGGCCCATCTAGTCCAGCTTCCTGGATCTCACAGTGGCCCACCAGATGCCTCAGGGAGCACACAGGACAACAAGATCCCTGCATCCTGTTGTCATTCCCTTGCATCTGGCATTCAGAGATCCACAGATTAATTACATGCTGGGCAAAGAAGTATTTCCATTTGGCTATTCTGCCTCTCCTGTTAGTCAATTTTCGAGGCTGCCCCTTGGTTCTAGTGTTGTGTGAGAGGGAAAAGAATTCCACGGTTTCCATCCCATGCATAGTTTTATTTCTCTCAGAGCACAATCCTAACCGGGAGTTAGGCCAGCACAGTTAGACTGGCAAAGTTTGGCCAGCACAAGGGACACTGTAAAGTATGTTTGGACCACTCTCGGAGTCAGACGCCAGGACACAGACATGTGCCATCCTTCCTGACACTGAGAGTGGTCCAAACGCGCTTTACAGTGGCCCTTGTGCCTACCAGACTGTGCCGGCCTAACTCCAGGTTAAGCGTGCGCCCTCAATCAAGGGGCCTGTCAGTCACCCAAACAGGAAGTGAGCATAAACGTCTACTGCCAGGTCCAATGTCTCCAGGAAAGGGCTTGGTTCCTGAGAATCTGGGGAGGCTCAGTGGTAGAGTAGGAACTTCTATTGAGTCCAACTGTTGCTCCATCTAGCTCAATATTGTCAACATTCATAGCAGTAGTAAACTCTCTCCAGGGTTTCATTGCTTTTTACACCGATTACAGATTGAGCATTCTTAGTCAAAGTGCTTCGGACCAGAAGCGTTTTGGACATTGAATTTTTCTGTATTTTAGAATACTTGCATATATGAGAATATCTGGGGGATGTGACCCAAATGTAACCACAAAATTCATTTATTTTCATATACACGTAGCCTGGAGGTAATTTTAAAAAATATTTTAAATAATTTTGTGCAACCCATTACGTGAGGAATTTGCCACTTGTGGTGTTACGTTGGTGCTCAAAAAGTTATGTAATTTGGAGCAGAATCCTAACCTGCAGTTAGGCACAGCTTGGCTGGCACAAGGGCCTCCGTGAAGAATGTTTGCTGGCCTAATTCCAGGTTAGGACTGTGCTCTTGAAATACTTTGGAATTCAGAATCCTAATTAAGGGATGCCCAGGCTATATAATGGGCCCCTGAAACCAAATGCACATTCTTCCCTGTTTACCTTCCCCCCCCCTTCTTCTGCCATCTCCCTTGTGTTGAATTCTTGTGTTTCTTGGGGCAGGAACATGACTTCCTATACTGCTTACCCCTATATTATATAACCCCTGCTAACTGGGCAAGAGGCATCTTTTCAAGTGGTGTTTCTCTTATATTTATATTTCTCTTATTTATTTATTTATTTATTTATTTATTTTTTAAGATTGTGAGCCCTTTGGGACAGGGAGCCATTTAACTTTATTACTATTTGCCTGTAAGCCACTTTGTGTTGAAAAGCGGTATATAAATACTATTGATTGATTGATACTGTACTATGTAAGATACTATGCTATGTAATTAATAAGAATAGCTCATGTTGTCTGCACCTTGCCTTACCCTGCCATATTCAGCCAATGTGAATGTTTATCTAAACACATCCCCCCCATTACCCTACTGCTCATCTCCTCCCCATGATGGTTTTAGCACCTTTGTTAATGGGGTTGCAAATGACATATTTACTTTCCTGATGTCTTTAGCACCTTTTCCCCTGGACAGATTGGCACAGCTGGGGAGGGAATTACTGGGACGCTGGACAAACAAGCAAACACATAGTTTCCAGGTGCTTATAGCTGTGGAGCGGATTGCAATCCCTTGCAAATCTCCAGCAAGAAGATACAGTATTTTGACACAGGCATACACACATTAATGCTTGGCTCTCAGACCCATTAAGTCGCTGAAAACCACAAAGTATATTTGCACTCATTAATAGGCTAGTTTTATTATTTTTCACATTGGAATTCAGGGTGGTAAATGTGCTCCCCCTCCTTTTTAACCTCACAGCAACCCTGTGAGGAAGGTTAGGGAACAAGGCCAAGGTCATCCATGGGATTTGAACCCCTGCCTTCGTGGTCTATATCCAGCACACCAACCACTACATCACACTGCTTCTAGCACTGGTACTTTCTTTGGTGCTGGAAGTAGCACTGAAAGTAGCTTATTCAACTTTCTGAGCAGCAGTTTGATAGTAACCCCATTCCATTTGCAGACCCTTTGGTACCTTGACTAGTTTAACTGATGTAGCAGAGGTGGTATGGCTCGGGGCACAATCCTAACCTGGAGTTAGGCTGGCACTGTTACGCCAGCGAAGTTTGGCTGGCACAAGAGACACCATAAAGTATGTTTGGACCACTCTTGAAGTCAGAGAGGCCAGCACACAGATGTGTGCCATCCTTCCTGACTCCGAGAGTGGTCCAAACACACTTTACAGTGGCCCTTGTGCTGGCCACACTTGGCTGGCCTACCTGTGCCGGCCTAACTCCAGGTTAGGATTGAACTTCCAGTGGTAGCACATTTGACTTCAGGTTCCCTGGTTTAAATCCAGGTGTCTCCTAATATGTTTTTTTTTTCTGTAGTAATGGGTGACTTTAATTACCCACACACAGAATAAATTAATGTTCAAGTCCTGATAAAGAGGACTCATTTCTAGATACCCTAAATGACTGTGGCTTGGAACAGTTGGACCTGACCTGGGGGAAGCACAACCAGACTTACTCAGTCCTATTGTATTCCATGAGGCTTCCTCTCCAGAAAGTATGTATAGGATTGCAGTTTGTTGTTGAATCATTGAGAAAAGGCAACCACAGTGTTATTCCGTTTGACATACAATTAACTGGGAAATAACAAGGAGAATGAGGACCTCAAAAAAGAGGGGGCTCATTAAAGCTAAAAAAGAAAATCAAATTTTCTCCAGGGTGCATAACGGTTATTCAAAACCAAAGTAACAGAAGGCGACTGGAATGTGTACCACTAAATAGGAAAGGCACCATCAGGACAAGGAGGATGCCAGCATGGCTGATGAGAGGAGTCAAGGCAATAATAAAACTAAGTAGGCTTCCTACAGAACACAGAAGTCTTGCCTAATTAAGGGGAATAGAAAAGATCACAAATTCTGGCAAAAGAAATGTAAGCTGATAAGGGATAAAAAAAGAATATGAGGAGCACATGGCTAAAACAGCAAGACAAATGATGAAAACTTATTCAAAACATTAAGAGCAGGGAGGGGATTGGACTGTTGGATAACAAGGGAATAATAGGGAAGCTTAAAGAGGACAGAAGATTGCAGAGAAGCTGTACAAATTATTTGCATCTGTCTACTACCGAAGGAGGGTAGATACTCATACCTGAGCTGACCTTCTCCAGAATGAAGTCTGAGGAACCCAGTCAAAAAGAGATTATAAGGGATGAGGTTCTATAGTAGTGTTTCCAACCTGAGGTTGGGATCCCCAAGCCTATTTTCAAAGAGAGCTTGGTACCTCCAGCTTGAAAAACTGGGCACATCTTGGAAGCTTCTTTTGAACAATTGTTGCCATATTGAAAGTCAGAGCTTAAGAACACGGTTATTTAGAATGTGAGGTGGGAGACAGAGAACCCAATGAAAGCCTGAAAATTAGCGGTTGTTCTTGAACAGCACTGCCATAGAGAAGCCACAATGCATTCTGTGCAATGTTATTCTCAGTGCTGAATCAGTCATTGAACTCAAAACTCAACTGTCACTTAGAGAAAAAGCATTTAGAACATTCTGAGAAGGATATTTAGTTCTTTTGACTTTCAAAAAGCGTGATTTATTAAAAACAATGACTTTAGTTCCTGTTCAGTATCACTTCCTGTTCAGTATCACTTCCTGCCCTGTCAGCACAATGATGTCACTTTCTGTTTCCTGCTTAATGACATCACTTCTGGCTCAAGGTCTCAGAAAGCTCCCCACAAGTTGTCATGCCCTAAAAAGGGGATCCCCATGCAAAAAAGGTTTAGTTGGGAGTCACTGTTGGGAGTCTAGAAGTCACTGTTGTAGATGACAAATTAAACATCTAAGAATCTAAAAGTGTAACTTTTGTTTTTTGGCCAGAAACCAGAAGTGATGATTTTAGGCCTTCAGAAGGCATTTAGAGGATTAAGGAGGTAATGTGTGGTTTCCCCAGCCCTCAGAACACCATCCAGATGCAACCAGAGCACAACTCTGGTTGTGCTCAGAGGGTTGGGTGCACAAATTTGTTTGTCCCTGAGTTTTGGCATCCGCAAGGGTTCCGGGAAAGGAATCCCTGGCAAATGCCCAGCCACCACCTGTACTGTGCAGCGTTCCGGTCACCACACCTCAAGAATGACATTGAAGAGCTGGAAGAGGAGCAAAAGCAAGCAACCAAAATGATCAGAGGACTGGAGCACCTTCCATACAAGGAAAGGCTACAACGTTGGGGCTTTTGAACTAGGAAAGCCATAAGAGAAAACCCAATACGAGACTCTTGCCTGGAAGTCAGGCTTCTCACCAAGCTGTCTGAGTTGGCTGCGATCCCTCAATGATGGAAATATACTCTGCACATGGTCAGAGGCACGCTCCTTCGCCTATGAAGGCAATTGTGGGAATGTGTAAGAACATTCCAGTGCAGGAATGTGTGAAAAGACCAGCCAACAAAAGAAGGGAGCATGACCTTGAGGACCTGTCCAGGCTGGATTTAGGATTGCCTGCTGAAGCTTGAAGCCATGCAGCCAGAGGAGAGAACCACACTGTGAAGGCTGCATCTGGGACTGAGAATTCAGTGAATCACAGAATACTATCTATTTGTAAAAACCCCATTGCAAAATGGTGGGTTAGACTAGCCTGCCCAGGTAAGCCACCTTGGGCATTTGCTTCAGCATGGTATAAATTCTTCATATAAATAAGTAAGAAAGAAAGTAAGTAATTTTTCTTGCCCTAGATCTGTGACTGAGCATTTCCCTGTGCCTCAAAAAGTCTTAAAACAGTCAATGTTTCAAAAACCTAGATTGTGCAATCATTTAAAACACGAGCTCTCTTCCACTTTCTGTGCTCCACGTACAACAGTGATACTGGCGCAGCAAGCAACAAAACACACACACACAAAGCACCCCCACCAAACTCCAGCCCCCTTGAGCGTCCTGTGTCTCAAAACGCTCCGCAAAACCAACAGGCTGCTCAGAATATGTATAAATGCGCTGCGTTCCCTAAACCGGTTTTTCTTGCTTGGTGCTAAAAAACATCCTTCAGCGGCCCAGCACGTAAGTCCGATTATCTGTAGTTCTTAGCGGTGCTTTTGTTTGCTGAACCAATTAGTTCCTGTGTCCAATTAGTTCTTCCTGCCAAACAGGTCCTCCGCCCAAAGAAATCCTTTGTTTATCCTGGCGCCCTGTCCGAGCCATTCCGAGTACGGGATGCCTTTGGAATTACGTCAGCACAGCTGTAAAGGAATCGTTACCAACAATTTAGACCGGTAGAGGGGGTATAGCTCAGTGGTAGAGCATTTGACTGCAGATCAAGAGGTCCCTGGTTCAAATCCGGGTGCCCCCTCAAATGATTTTTTTTTTTTAAGTTTCACGGTTTAATTAATAAAATGTTTACCAAAAGGATCTGACACTTAAAAGGATCTGACGCTTTTTAATTTTTTCTATTAAAAAATACCGCACCTTTAAATCTCCAAACGGCATGATGGTTCAGGAGTCGTGCCACACAACCAGCAGGGTTTACTGTCTCATATAGCAGAGAACAAAATCCATTGCACGGTTGTATTGTGCATGCACCCATAAATAATGGAGGGCACAAAGTTTCTTTAAAGCCCCTTCCCAAAGGGGGAGGGGAGTGAGTGATACAGAGTGGGGAAAGGTGGCGAGAGGGGTGGGCAGGGAAGGGACAAATCAGGGCAGAGGGGTGGTGGCAACAGCCAGAAAAGTTTTTGGAGCCCAGGTCTATTGTGCTTTTGCTTTTCAATGCGTGCAATGTATTTATTATGCACACATGCTCACATGCACGCACACACAAACTATATAGGTGCATGCAGCAATATAAAACCCTGCAATGGAGTTGTGTGTGTGTGTGTGTGTGTGTACATACACACCACCTCAAGGCAGATTGCAACTGAAAATTTATTGATAACATTTATAAATAAATAAATAATATTTATAAATAAATAATAATAAGTAATAAATATTATGTTAAATATCTATCTATCTATCTATTTAACTGTGTCAGTTAACACATTGAATAAAACACAAAAGGAAAGAGGATTGGCGAGAGATGTCGAAGCAAGCATTTTAAAAAAATCTTTTTAAGCTGTTTAAAAATCGTTTAAATATAGAAAATCATTGCAGAAAATTAGCATCATCATATTTACACTAGCATCATACTAGACTGGAAAGTGTCCTGTGTGTACCAAAACGTACTTCTACGGCAGCTGTAGTCCGCCAAGCCAAAGAGCTACTGTAGCAGGCCAGTTTCCTCCCAGATTTGACACTGTGTTAAGGGGTGGACATGGACAGCAGGCCCTCGTTATCTGCAGGGGTTCCGTTCCCGGAACCCCCACATATAAGGAAAACCGTGGATGTTCAAATCTACAGTTTTCAGGCATGCCCCCGCCCTTCCTGACTTCCTGCCCAGAGTTGGGAGAGCTCCTCTGGGCCTATGGCCTATGGGCAGTGGTGTCATTCAAATGATTTAGGAACAGGAACTCACTTTTGAGTTCAAATTCAAATGTTGGGAAAACAAAAACAAAAAAACCGGAAGCAGCCACAGAGCCCATTAGGATCTGGAACACCCGTTCTGGTCCGTTCCCCCTGAATGACATCACTGCCTATGGGCCTAATGCCTATGGTTTGCCAAAAAAAACCGTAAGTCACATTTTTTTTCTTTTAACAATCATTCTGAGGCCTTCAGACCCTGCAGTGTAGCCGCTGCAGGCTTCAGAAGGCTTCCTGGATACAACCAGAGCTGCAACCCCAGGGTACAACCCTAACCAATTTTCTAGCACTGACATAGCTGTGCCAATGGGACATGTGTTGCATCCTGCAGTGGAGTAGTAGTCATGGAGGCCTCCTCAAGGTAAGGGAATGTTTATTGCCTTAACTCAAATCTACATTGCCCCTTACCACAGTGCTGGAAAGTTGGTTAGGATTGTGCCCACAATCACTCTCACAGGAGTGCCTGCAGAGTGACAATCAACATTTCCCATATCCAGAGATGAGGCAGACCAAGGGTGAAAATGTCACCAGTTTTATTAAAAGACTAGCTTGTCCTTACCAGGCATTGCCCGGGTATTTATGTATCCCAAGCTTCTATTAGACAGGAAAAGGAATGAATTCTATCTATAGTGTAAAATCAAAGTAATTTTATGTACAGGTAATTAAAAGGATAAGTACAGTATAAAAATTGTAAAGTAAAATCTTTTAAAAATTCACTATAATATTAATTTAACTCAAAACTTGATTATAAACAACATTTTTAGTTTCACCTCCAGGAGCAAGAATAAATAAATTCTTGGGTGAACCCACTCTTGAGCAAGCAACATAAAGTTGTCCGTGGGAGAAACATGGCGATCTCAAATCCACTCCGCAGTACTTAATAGACTGCCCCTGTGACTCGTTGATCGTGATCGAGAATGCAAGTCTCACTGGAAATTGCAATCTCTTAAAGTTAAAAGGGAGATCCATCGGAATGAGCGGTATCTGTGGGATAAAAACTGTTTCACCCTCTCCCTTTCTTGTTAAGATAGTCGCTTCAATTACATTACCCAGCATCTTCTTGACACACAGCCTTGTGCCGTTGCAAAGTTTTGGCGGGTCGAGGTTCCGTAGTAAAATAATTGGAGATCCCACTGTAAGTCAAAGACGATGTGATGGCTATCCAGCCGGATCAAGTGACTTTAGGAAATCTGATGGGAAATGGACGACCTCATAGGCATCTACTACGGTATCGATAGCCTTGTATTCAGTGACTACACCTGGTAACATGGCAAGTATTTGATTGGAGTCCGAGACCGGGGCATAATGATTTCTAAAAATTTCCAGAAGGTTCTACAGAGTTCTATTCATTCTATCCGACTACACTTGGGCTTAAATGTCATTGGGACTGTCACCAATCAGCTTAGCGACCCCGAAAACTATGGATTTGACACTAATGTCGGTCATTTTGGACATTTTATTGTTCACCCCTTCTCACCCCCATGCTGATGGGGGCTGAACGTGGACTTAAACGGCATCAGGAGTGTCACCATTCATCGCAGCGACCCCGAAAACTATGGATTTGACACTAATATCGGTTGTTTTCGTTTATTTTTACATGTCACCCCCTTCCCACCCCCACCCCTAGGGGTGCGTTGTATTCGACTACACTTGGGCTTAAATGTCATCGGGACTGTCACCAATCAGCTTAGCGACCCCGAAAACTATGGATTTCACACTAATGTTGGTCATTTTGGACATTTTATTGTTCACCCCTTCTCACCCCCATGCCAATGTGGGCTGAACTTGGACTTAAATGGCATCGGGAGTGTCACCGTTCATCTCAGCGACCCCAAAAACTATGCATTCGACGCTAATGTCGGCCGTTTTCAATTATTTTTACATGTCACCCCCTTCCCACCCTAGGGGTGTCTTACCCCCACAGTATTTCTTTCCAAATCGTAAGGCATACGTGTACCAAGTTTGGTGTCAATCGCTCCAGGCATTCCAGAGTTATGCTGGAACATACATACACACATACGTTCACTTTTTAATATATAGACGATTAAATTAGAGGAGCAAACAAAATAGAAAAAGAACAAGGCAACTAGATAAACATGCACAATACATGAAAGCTTAATGGAAGGCTGTGGTTACTCCTAATGGCCAGCAGAAGGAGCTCCTGCTACTAATCTGCTTTTCTCATTCAGGAACATTTTGTAAACGAGTGGAAAAACCAAACTGAAATGAATGGGAGCCTGATGAATCTCTGCTAAATTTTGTCCCTGTCCTAATTATCTGATAGAAGGAACTCCCAGCCCATTTTCTCTTGCTGCCCTGTGAGTGGTGAGTTTCTCTTGCTCTCTGAGACCCACAGAATGGGCTCTCGGGCAGCTGGAATGAAGACCACTCAGTTCCCATTGGGCCTTCAAGTTTTAAGATTTGGCTATCATGATGTCTATGGTTTACCTGATTAGGGGATACCTAGTGGATTACCTAGATACCTGTACGGCCCCCTTGGAGTAGAATAGACAAGAATGTGAGCCAGTTAGCAGGCACATCCCTGCCCTGGGCAGGAATCCTGACCCAAACAGAAGAGAAAGAGCTGATGGTGCTTTCAAAACATAGGGTCAAAAGCTACCTGTGATGCTTCCAGTAGCTGAATGTGAAAGAGGACATAGGCAGAAGGCCTGGACTGATGTGGAAATAAGGATCAGAGCTCCAACTCGGGGTCTAAGTTAATTAGCTCTATGCCAGAACTGAAAAAAAAAATATTACAGATTCTTACAGGCAATCAAGATCAGGCTACCTGGGACTTCCTAGTCTAGGTCATAAGAACCTAAGAAGAGCCCCGCTGGATCAGACCAAAGGCCCATCTAGTCTTGTATCTCACAGTAGCCCACCAGATGCCTCAGATTGCACACAAGACAACAAGATACTTGCATCCTGTTGCCACTCCCCTGCGTCTGGCGTTCTGAGATCAATACAGCAGCAGTTATTCTCTTATCATGATGAGAGTATTTATTTCAGAAGTCAGCTATTAACAGATAAAGGACACAACAACATATTGGGGATCTTGAGCAGTTAAAGTTAGCTTTGATATCTTGGCTGTGCCATAAACTTCATTTTTTATGAACAGCAAGCCAGGTGACGACTGCAAAGAAAAAAAGGGGGGCGTTGAAAAGATCTTGCAAGGAAATGGAGAACAACAAAATGTAGCACCTAGGAGTGAGCTAACAAGCCTATGCCCTTCAGCTCTGGAGGCGAACAAGGAGCAGCAGGAGAAGGCACAAACTGATGAGCAGAGCATAGAGGCAGTAGGACCAAACCATAGCAAGGATGCTGAACATCATAATCTCAGGAACTATCTAGCTAAGTGAATGTCAGTGGCTGTCACTAGAGTGATTTCTCTGGGCTGTTTGAGTCTGTGCTCTTGGAGGAAACTGGAAAGAGAGGTTCGTTTTGGATGATGCAGTGAACCTGGATACTCAGCTCCTCCAGGCGAAACATCTTCCGTTTGGATTTATGAGGGTGGAATAATTTGTTTTGGGCGAAGACTCAATCACAGCGTTAATCAAACCCTTCTCCCACTTTGGATGGCACAAACATTCTGAGGACGATGGAAGAATTAGCCCAAGCAGGGAGCTTAATGGCAGCTGCTCTTTGTTTCTCCCTTCTGAGTCTGGTCTGTGCTTTGGTAAGTCCATTCCACTTGGGGGTTTTGGGTCCATTTCGGTCCCATTCGCTCATGGGGCTGCTTTCATAGTCTTATGGAAAACGTAAGACTTAACCACTGGGAATATTCACCACAAAAGCCCCACCAAAATGTATTGATTGATTGAAAAATAGTTCTATTCAGCTTCTCAATAAGTGAACCTGTACGGGAGCACAAATGTGTCCTTTCACAAGTCCAATTTGTT
Organism: Lerista edwardsae; assembly: GCA_029204185.1. Taxonomy (NCBI): domain Eukaryota; kingdom Metazoa; phylum Chordata; class Lepidosauria; order Squamata; family Scincidae; genus Lerista; species Lerista edwardsae. Next base: position 2,376,648 of record JAJKFI010000122.1, read on the forward strand.
TTAGCATGGGTTATACAAAAAGTGTTCCCATGCAATCTGGTGCAGCTCCTGCTAATTGTGGTGGAATTTACACGCAATGTTCTAGTGGAGTGTACTCATTGACTTACCTCAGAGCGCAATCCTAACCTGGAGTAAGGCTGGCACCGTTAGGCCAGCAAAGTCTGGCTGGCACAAGGGCCACCGTAAAGCACATTTGGACCACTCTTGGAGTCAGAGAGGATGGCACATGTCTGTGTGCCGGACTCGCTGACTCCAAGAGTGATCCAAACATGCTTTACGGTGTCCCTTGCACTGGCCAAACTTTGCTGGCTTAGTTTATGCTGGCCTAACTCCAGTTTAGGATTGCACCCTTAGTTGTTTTGTATATTCAAAATGTTTTAGTTAGCCCTATTGAACCGAAAAAGACTGACTTCTGGTTAAACAGGTATAGGATTGTGCTGTTTGTTGTGCTTGCTGCAACAGGCTGACATGACTACCCCTTGGGAAGCCAACGGAATGGCTTATTTCATCCAATAAATCATGCGTAGGACCCCCCACAATTGGGATCAAAACTGTGGTGGGGCAAAGTACAAAGGCTGTCCCACATGTTTTGCCACATTTCACTGCTCCCCATCTTGCTAGCTATTTTTTTAAACCCTGCTGTGCCTGAATCGAGTCACACTGTATGTTGATGCACATGTTTAATCGGACTGTGTGTATGTGAGAAAGGAAATGGTGGGCAGCTGATGAGCTGTGCGGGCGGGCTCGAATGCAAAGCCAGCATTTTTGGTTCCACTGATTTTACGTCACGGCTTCCTTTGCAGGCCTTCTGATTGCAGAGCTGGTTACCTGTTGGGTTTAGCATGACAGTGTCAAAAGCTGATCCAGAAAAGAGTTGTCTTGTTCTTCACTGGGTAGGCTGTCGGCATGACACTGCAGTCCAAGGCGGAGGGGAAAAATGACAGTTTGTTAACAGGGTGGCAGGTGTCACAAGCTGGTGTAGGAATCCTGAATTTTCAGAGGTTGGAGAGAATCTTTGACATCCCTGTCCATCAGTGGCAGCTTTTTTGAACATTCCTTCTCCCAGGGCGCAATCCTACACTGGAGTTAGGCTGGCACAGTTAGGCCAGCAAAGTTTGGCCGGCACAAGGGACATTGTAAAGTGTGTTTGGACCACTCTGTGAGTCAGAGAGGCCAGCACACAGATGAGCACCATCCTCCCTGACTCTGAGAGTGGTCCAAACGCTCTTTATGGTGGCCCTCGTGCCAGCCAAACTTAGCTGGCTTAACTGTGCCAGCCTAACTCCAGGTTAGGATTGCACCCCCAGTGGCACCCCCAGTGGTTGCCAGCAAACCCACAGGGCAAGGCAAATATTGCATCCCCAACAGCAGACTCGCCTGGTCCCCGGCTTCAGCTGAAGTGTGGGCTGAAATTTTGTACCCCAAAGAATTTTGCCCCTGAGGTAACTGTCCTTCTGGCCCTACCCATGCTACGCCACTGACTTTTTAGGCATGACTTGTGCCATCCTTTAACAGCAGCACCTGACTGATATGATGCTGCATCTTAAAACCTTATAGCAATTTTAAAAGGAAACGCCAAGATGATAAAGCCTCAGAGATATCAGATTCACCCTCCACCCTTCCGGTTTCTTTTTCTTTCCAATCAAAACATGCATGCTACTCTGAAAATGATCAAACAGCCAACAAAATGGTGTAAAAACAACAATAACACCTGCCTCCAACCTTCCTTTTCTTCCTCTGTTGTCTCCCTTGTGTCAATATCTAGACAAGCTTTTCTCAAATTATGGGTCAGGACTCACTTGGTGGATTGAGACCTGATTTCTGGTGGGTTCTGCAGAGCCTCCAATAAAAACATGGGTGATGGAAAGAGCAAATAACAAATTGCCTTAAACCCCGAGTCTATTCAAAAATCAGATAGCTGCTAACTGCCCTGGCAAATTGCTGAGCTCCTGCAGTTTGCAATTGCTAATTGCTTGGCAAACAGTTGAGCTCCTGCAGTTTGCAAGCTTGTGTAAATATAAGGAGATACATGTTTGAGCATCTTTTTTCTCCTGGTTTTCCCCCCCAAGTCCATCAATGACAGGTAGCGGGGGCAGGTGAAAACTGGGTCACATAATGCAGCCCCTCAAGCCTTGAGGCCATTCATTAGGGATGCCTCATTACAAGAAATGGATCAAGTTGGATCAAGGGTTTTTTGTTTGTTTGTTTGCAAATAAATAAAATACTACTTGTAAATAAATTCTTTCTAGAAAACATTTTTAAATGTTTATGTATATGATGTATGCATAAACACTGTATATGTATTTGTAGCAATGTATATGTGGCGAACGTAGATGCTTATCAGTTTATATGCGAAAAAGGGGATATTCAAAGACACGGTTCTGGACTCCCTAGATATGCAAAAGTAGATTAGTCTGTGACTGAAAAGAAGAATAAAAACAGAAACAGACTGAGCATGTTCAGTGGCCCCTAGATGGAGAAAGAGTGGGGGGAAGAGGGTCTAGGCCTGTTCGCTTCCATTTTGGGTTGGGGAGATACAATCTTCTCCTGTGCATCCCTTTTTATGAGTTTCTGATTCTTAACGTTTGGCTGGGGTGCCCCAGATTAGATCTGCCCTTTAGAACCCCGGGCTTCAGCAGGACAGTATCACTGGCTTTCCAGGCAGCTGCAGCAGCGATGGAAATGTCCTTATTGATAAGTCCTTATCAGCCTGTTCTGTGCAGATGGGCAGTTTAATTGCAGCTGTCAATGTCTGGGCCCTGCTGTCATTGTCTTTTGCTGCCTTGCTTTATCTCCTGCTGCTCTTCCATTTCCTGCCAATTTTGCCAGGGAAATGAGCCAAAGGCGAAGCAATCTCAGAGTAGCTCCAGGGCATCTTTTTAGCGCATCTGATGACGCCAAAAAGCCCTGCATACACCGTACATTACAGGTCCACCTCCAGATTATGCTTCCATCTCAATTTCCTCGCAGGTCGTTTGGCTACGGTCTGTTTCTCTTAACTTTTTTTAAAAAAAGTTTTATTATATCCTTTACAAATATTCTAAACCAGATATCAGTGTATACATGTATAGGTGTGATGTGTTTGTGTTATTTGCTCTGTTTATATGCCAACTTTTGATGGATCACAATTTGGTGGATCACATGCCCTTGAGGTGGATCACAATGTGAAAGAATGCCTTACAATCCTGTAACAGACATGGAATAGAGAATCGAAGAAGACGTGTAATACAGTACAGAAGATAGGCCCTGCATCTTGCTTCCCACCGGAGCCAATTGGGAGCCCCACAAACATAACATGAAAGAAGCTGGAGCAGAGGCAGATCTAAGGGAGGGTAAAACTCTAAGTTTTGCAAGAAGCCTTACTATACCTTGCAGAGGAAATCACTCCTCTCCTGCACCGTTTTAGCCAATCCTCACAGGGAAAAGCAACATCTTGGCGTTGCTTACTGGCTACAGCAGCAAGGGAGAGGAGGGATTTACATGACAGGGTAAGGCTTCTTGCAACACAGAGCTTTGCCTTCCCTGTAGATCCGCCTCTGAGCTGGAGGTTGTATGTGGCCATCATGTCTAGCAGCCCAATGGCTACGCTTCACCCATGTCTACCTATATAGACTCCATGAATTTGTTTAATTCCTTAGTTCAGTGATTTTCAACTGGTGTGCCGCGAATGGTCTACAGGGTTATTGCAAGAGTGGAGGGTGTGTGTCTTTTATTAGTATGGCCATTGGGGGATGTGAGCCCCCCCCCCCCGGCAGCATGGTGTGCTTTGTCGCTTGTCCAAAAAATGGATGGTGTGCCCTGAAAATTTTAGTGCTTTGTCCGTATGCTTTGAGATGGAAAAGGTTGAAAACGCCTGTGCCTATGTAAATGTGATGTGATGTAAATGTAAACTGTGATGTGTAAATATGCGTTTCCTTCTGCCCATCTTGAATCTCCCACCAATCACCTACCAAAGGAAGAGAAGGGGAAAATCGGCAATTTTAGGTGCTGTGGCCAAGACAATTCCGGGTGAGCAAGAGTCCAACAACAGTTGGTCCCACCCTGGCCAATGGAGGCGGATTAATATCGCCAATGGAGGGCCGTAGTAGCCCTGGCTGGGCCCCTGGGTGTTCAGGTATTTTGGGTCCCCTCCGAAACTCTTCAAGAAAAGGAGCCATGCCCCAAGCCCTTGTTACTGTCCCTTGTTGCTGCTTCTCTCCTCACACGCATCCTTCCTCCCTCTTCCCCCGACTCCCAAACTGGTGGGCAGCTCATGCCGCAGGTCCAGCTGGCACTGTGGGAAGCTCTTGCCAGTTGGAGAAGGAGGAGGGGTGTGTTGTTATTGCGCTGCTGCCTATGGGAGCTGGGCTTGCAGGCGGCCAAGTGCGCAGGTGCCACTCAGCCCCAGCACACAGAATGCACTCAGCCCTGCGACGTTCCCTCTGCCCACCCTCAAGCAGGGCCAGGCAACTGGCCACACAGGTGCTGCTTGGCCCTGGCTTGCTGACTGCCCCTGGGTGCTGCAGGCCGGGCCCTCGTGGGAGCTCAGCATTGCCACAGCTCGGTGCCCTGTGGCCAGGGTGGACTGCTTGTGGCCTTCTCCCTTGAATGACAATATTGGGGCAGGTTAGGGTGCAGGCAACAGAGCCAAATTGATGGGCCATCATCATTGCAGTGCCCCTAAACTTCAGCCCAGTCAGCCTAATTGAAAATACGGGGAGCTCCTTCTCTCAATCAGTCAATCAACAGGTACTTATATAGCGCTTTTCAACACGAAGTTCACAAAGCGGTTTACAGATAAATAGTAATAATAATAAAGTTAAATGGCTCCCTGTCCCAAAGGGCTCACAATCTAAGAAAAAGGCAGACCATCAGCAACAGCCGCTAGAAAGACTGTGCAGGGGTGAAGAAGGACAATTACTCTCCCCTGCTAAATATAAGAGGAACACCACTAGAAAAAATGCCTCTTGTCCAGTTAGCAGGGGTTTGCTAACCTCTCATCTTTGCTTTCTTCATTCTGTTTGGCAGGTGGATACCGATGATGTTCTCACCAAAGAAGAACAAATGTACTTGCTGGACGAAGCTAAAGCCAAATGTCACCAACAGATAGATGCCCTGAAGGAGACAATCAAAGGTATATCCTTTTCCTGCGTTGCTCATGGTTAGACTATTTTCTACCAATGAAGCATTAGAGCAACATTGGTAGAAATGCAATCTCCAGTGCATCATTGATAGAAAATGGGTTTTTAAGGGCGAGGTGAAAAATGTAATGGGTTCAACTTTTTGTAAAATATTAAAGTAGTATAGATTGTTGATACCATAACAGCTAGGAAAAGCCTGATGCTCATGAAAGACTGACCCTGCTGGAGGTAGAAAGCTAGACTGGGATATTCTGGGATGTTTGCATTATTTTTAGGGTGCATTATTTTAGTGATTATTTAATCACTCTGAATGCAGAGCTGCAACAGCATGTATGAGGAGCACAGGGGGTAAGAACTACCCGAGGACAGGTAGTTCAGTTCCAGAAAGGCTATCCCATAGCCCTGTTCATTTTTATTATGTATTTTGGACCAAAGATTTTGGACCAATTCTGAGTCTTCTCATATTGAGACCTATTATCAGGGGATCCTGATATATTTCTGTAACCCCATTCACTTTTGTTTTCATTATTTTACTAAGTAGTTTAGGCTGCTGCATTCCCTGTGTCCCATGTTCTGTCCTGGGACAGAGTGAGAGCTTGAGATGGAAAGCCAGTCTGTGTTGACAATACTAAGGGTTAACTCCTAACCTAGAGTTAACTCCTAACCTAGAGTTAGGGCAGCACACTAGGCAGCATACTAGGTTAACTCCTAACCTAGAGTTCGGGCAGCACAGTTAGGCCAGCAAAGTTTGGCTGATAGAACAGCCTCCGTAAAGTGCTTTTGGACCACTCTCAGAGTCAGGGAGGATGACGCATGTCTGTGTGCTGGTCTCTCTGATTCTGAAAGTGGTCCAAACATACTTTATGGTGTTCCTTATGCCAGCCAAACTTTGCTGGCCTAACTGTGCCGGCCTAACTCCAGGTTAGGACTGTTCCCTAAGAAAACAAGTGGATCACTATAAAGGAGGTACCTATATTCCACTGACCATCACAAAAACACTCTAGGACAGCAGTTCTCAAACGTTTTAGCACCGGGACCCACTTTTTAGAATGACAATCTGTCCAAGACCCACGAGAAGTGATGTCATGGCCGGAAGCGCCATCATTGTGACTCCAGAGCCTGCTGCTTTTGTGAGAATGCAGCAATCAGTTGGGCTATTTCTCAGTATTTCTCAGCCATTTTTCAATAGCAAAGTGTATCAGAAATTAAAAAATGCCTATTTAAAACCTCAACACAAGCAAAACAACCCCACAGCCCTCCATCTTTCCAGCATCTCATCTTCCCATATTTTCAATATGGAGGTGCTTTGCGACCCATCCGAAATTGGCTCACAACCCACTGGTGGTCCCGACCCACAGTTTGGGAACCGCTGCTCTAGAAAGATGATGTCCACAAGGTATTGTACATTAAATCTGGAGAAATAGACAATTTCCAAATATTTCAAATGCTGCAGATGCATATTGCAAATATTGCAGATGCAAATGCTGCATCTGCTCTTACACCTTCTTTTCCTTGACCCAAATGTCTATTTCCACCCACTCCTGGCTGAACCTCCCATGTGAAATACTGAGATGATGTGTTCTTTCCATATTCAGGTGGCAACTGTTTGCCTGAATGGGACGGGATTATTTGCTGGCCTGAAAGCGCCCCAAATGAACAGGTGGCTGTCCTATGCCCAGACTACATCTATGACTTCAACCACAACGGTAGGTCAGGTTTGTCAACCATTAGTCTTAGACATGTTTGCTGTTTGATGACAGCAGTCTGGCAAGTAGATTATCATTGTCTGGCCTTGCTCCTTCACAGAATCATCAAGCAAAGCCAACTATGTAATTTTAGGGCACAATCCTAACCTGGATTTAGGCCAGCACAGTTAGGCCAACAAGGTTTGGCCAGCACAAGGGCCACCGTAAAGTGCATTTGGAACACTCTTGGAGTCAGGAAGGATGGCACATTTCTGTGTGCTGGCCTCTCTGACTCTGAGAGTAGTCCAAATGTACTTTACAGTGGCCCTTGTGCCGGCCAAATTTTGCTGGCCTAACTGTGCTGGCCTAAATCCAGGTTAGGATTGTGCTCTTAAGATGGTACACTCATAAACCATGCTTTAGGCTGGTCTTTATATGCTTCAGGGTCAGGTGGGTGGCAGATTGGACCATATTACTTCTGACTGTGGGGTGTATGTGTGTGCCATTTTCTGAATACTCATATATATATATATGAGAATACTCTGCAGTACAGGTAAAAGCTTAGCGCAACAGGAAAAAGGTTTTAGATCTGATCCCTGATATGCTGGTTTTCTGCTTGCAGAGAGGTTGTTAGTTTCCTCACCCCCACCCCACCCCCGGTGGTGGTGATGGCTGACCTGGCTTGCTGGAAAGCCAGGGTGACCATTTCTAATAAGGAAAACATTGGGGCACAAACCTGCCTGGGAAACCTCATACCTTGCTCTGGAAATGGTCCCAAATCCCACTTTGTAATGGCTAGTTGTAGTTCATCATTGGTCAGAGAAAGCCATTCCACACATGCCCCAAAACACTCTTTTACTTAGTGCTCCTTGTTTTTCTTGAGGCCAGTCCACTGGCATTTTTTTTTTAAAGTGGTAATTGTTAAGCCTTGCTGGCAACTCCCTCTCGGCTTATCAAGTTATGTTTGTCACACTCTGTCTGTTATTTCAGGTCATGCCTACAGGCGCTGCGATGCATTCGGAGACTGGCTGCTGGTGCCCAACATGAACAAGACCTGGGCCAATTACACGGAATGTGCCATATTCTTTGCCCCAGAACAGCAGAGCCGAGAGAAGGTTAAGTTCCTTAAAACGATGCAAGTGAAGAATAGAGTGGAAAGAGAGGCTTGTGGATTTTGGAGAGCCCTTTCCGTAGGAAATCCACACACAGTAAATCCTTTCGAAAAGCCAATTTAGGGAAATGGGTCAGGAGGAAAAGATGACTGGCAGTTTTCATCCAGGATGCTGTCAAGAATAGCCACTTCGCCTTCTGGCCCTGGGTCCCTGATTCAAATCAGTCGTAAGCAGTCAATCTGTGACCCTGAAGAAATAACCCATGCAGGATTTTCTCTCTCTTCCCCACCTAGGAAGTGTTTGACCGCCTGCGCATCATATACACTGTTGGCTACTCCATCTCCCTTGCTTCCCTGGTAGCTGCCATGTGCATCCTTTGCTATTTCAAGTAAGGAGGAGAGATCTTGTTGCTTCCTTGTGCCCTTCTCCCCAACCGTGGTCCTATTCAGCTGCCCAGCCCAGCAGCAAAATTTTGTGTTGGAAAAAAAAAAAGAGCTTACAGGAGTTCATAGCCTGCACAGATGAAACATTTGACGACCTGGGAGCTCTGCCATCTAATTCCAGATATGTGGGATCTGGTTGGGCTATATAAGGAAAGCCACTCAGCCCATGCTCAGAGGACTGATTGTTTTTCACGCTTACATGGCAGGCCTGAGTTATGGTTCTGAAAAAAGGATTCTAGGCACAGCCTAAAACCCTAACTCAGATTAATCTATAAGGACAAGCAAAGCATGGGGGAGAAATTGACTCTGTGTGTGCTTGTGTCCATGTCTGTCCCCTGGTCTGAAACCCAGGAGAGCTTTTGGCAGTACCAGGGGCATAGCTAAAGAAGTGCAGGGGGTGCAATTGCACCGAGCTACAAGCTGAAGGGGGGCAACCAGCTGAGTTTGACACTAGTGGTCAAAATTATGAAAACTTTGGTATGTACAAATATCATCATGTTATATACCATTCAATGCAGAATATAATGGAACGGAACAAATCAGAGTGTAATATCTTCATTCGATCAAAAGTTATGGCCCAAAAAAATGAAATTATAAATGTGATGTCACTTCCTGCTGTGACATCACTTCTGGGGCATCATTTTGCCCTCTGAACCAGGCTACACTTTCATTAGCTACGCCAGTGGGCAGTACCAAGCTAGATGAACAAATAGTTCGTATTTGTCTTGAACAAAGACAAGGCAGCTTCTCGTGTCATAAATGTATGAGATAGTGGTTTAGATCTCACATTGTTAACCTGCTGCGGAACACTGCTCTTATGTGGTTTTTATGCACTTTTCCTGCATGGGAACATCACCTGTGCTTCAGGCGACTGCACTGCACTCGGAATTACATCCACCTCCACCTCTTTGCCTCCTTCATCTGCCGAGCCATGAGCATCTTCGTGAAGGACGTGGTGCTCTACTCCAGCTCACGATCCGAGGGCCTGCAGAAAGCACAAGACGGTGTCTGGGATGCTGAGCAGTTGACCATCCCATTGGGACCCAGAAGTCAACTGGTAAGTTCCAGAGTGATGGAGGGCATACTCCCCTCAGCCCAGGGACTCATTTGTGGAATGAGACACATTCAGGATTAGCTCATCTGGAAAATATGCCCCATTAGGCTATTGTTTATTTTTTATTTTCACATTCTTATGCCACCCTTTCTCTATGGAGCTCAGGGTGCTGTACATAATTTCTCCCAGTGGCATAGCTAAGGGGTTTCAGGGGGAACAATTGCACTAGGCAACAAGCATTGGGAGGGGGGCAACAAGCTGAGCTTGACACTAGTGGCCAAAATTTGCAAAAACCTTGCTTAAGTACAAACAATACCACCATGTTATATACCATAAGAAAGCCAATTTAATGCATAATGCAGTGAAACAAACTGCATTGGGATATCTGTATTCTATCACAAGCTATGGCCAATTAACCAGAAAACGTTTATTTACTTAATTAAATTTGATTTCATTGGGGAGGGGGGGGGGCTACAAAATCTTATTTGACTGCAGGTAGCAGATGCCTTAGCGATGCCACTGGTTCCCCCTTCCTTTTGTCCTCACAACAACCTTGTGAGGTAGGTGAGGCTGACAGGCTCAAAGTCAACCAGGAAGCTGCATGGCTCAGTGGGGATTTGAACCTGAATCTTCCAGGTGGAAATCCGACTCCCAAACCACTACACCATCCTGGCTACTAGAAAGCAACAAGAAAGACTTCATGATAACCAGGCTTTGTACATTTTGTTCATTGGTAGGGCTGCCTGCAATAAGTCCTCATGCCTTGTGACTGAAGCTAGAAAATTTCTGCCACTGGGTAAGCACCAAACTGTAAGCTGACCTGGATTCTACTGTAAGCCACATTGTGCTTCTCCATTCTGACAGGTGGGCTGCAAAGTGGTTGTTACTGTGTTCCTCTACTTCCTGGCTACCAACCACTACTGGATCCTGGTCGAGGGCCTCTACCTGCACAGCCTGATCTTCATGGCTTTCCTCTCAAACAAAAGCTACTTGTGGGCCCTGACGCTCATTGGGTGGGGTAAGTGGAGTCTAGTTTGCTCTCCCTTCTCTGTTCTGACAATCATCAATTCAGGGATCCTCAGGACTAGCAGCTTTATGCAAGGGCCATTTTGTGGAGATGCTGAGGTGATTGGGGGCACAACCCTAACCTGGAATTAGGTCGGCACAGTTAGGCCAGCAAAGTTTGGCCAGCACAAGGGCCACTGTAAAGTGAGTTTGAACCACTCTTGGAGTCAGGGAGCATGGCACACATCTGTGTGCTGGCCTTTCTGACTGCAAGAGTGGTCCAAACATACTTTACGGTGGCCCTTGTCCCTGCCAAACTCTGATGGCTTAACTGTGCCAGCCTAACTCCAGGTTAGGATTGCACCCTCGGTCTCTTGTATTGGAAATGGCCTCTTGTCCTCATTGCTATAGGAGTTCCCATCCTCTTACCCATCTTCAACTGTGCCTCCCCCTGCCTCTGACACAGGAAGTGAGGGGAAGAGTGCCACATACAGGAAGTCAGGGCCGGCTGTAGGGCAATGTGGCCCATGTCACCACCACATTGGGCCCTTGCTCAGTTCTTTATTTAGTTCTTTATTTAAACGGTCAAAGACCAGAAATATCAAACATTAAAACAAAACCTTAGATGTAAAAACATATAACCAAGGAGTACAATATAAAAAAAGGTAGACGTATTACGTTATAGGAAGAAAATAACATCATAGCTCAATACCAAGGCACCACTAAACATATAGAATTTTTAAAAATTGAGCATACATAGAAAGAACAGAACATTATCAGATAATATCCTAAACTCGTTGTCTTAGTACTCTTTTTCTTGAGCCACCAGTACTTTTCGGATTTTAACTGCAGCCGCAAGAAAGCTGGCACATTGCTTAGATACCTGGTCATTACACCCTGTTAATAGCAGATTGGACAATTCCCTGGCCTCAAGTCTCGGGAATTTCTTAACTAAAGGGAAGATGAATTTTTCACGGATACTTTGATGAAATAAGCATCTAAATAAAACATGCTCAGAACATTCATCTCCCCCAAGCCACAAGGGCAAAGCCTTTCTGCTAGGGGTGTTTCTGCCATTGGGCCCTTGCTCTGGGGCGGTGGACAGATCACCCGCTGCTGCAGCCAGCGGTGAAGGTAGGAGGAAGGTGCAGCGAGTGGAGCATCCGCTCTTGTCGGCCCCCCCCCCCCGAGACTGTTTGGCCCAAAATTTTGGTCTTCTGTTTGGTCTTCTTGTTTGGTCTTCTGGAGGTAGTTGGTGGTGACATCGACACCAACTATTTCCGGGTGCACAGCACCACAAGCGTCTGGCTTACCGCAGCTGGTTGGTGAGTGGGGGGCCGCAGGGCACAATCTGCATTGATCCCCGCCAATCTTGAGGCTGGCCCTGCAGGAAATCACTATATACGACTCTGCCCTCACATTTCTCTCTACTGTCCCTGTTAAGATCTCACTGGAAACGCAAACCTCTTTCTGTGTGCTTTTTGTTTTTCCTTCCAGGGTTACCTGCTGTCTTCGTGGCTATTTGGGCCAGTGTAAGAGCTTCTCTGGCTGATACTCAGTATGTAGTTACCATACCTCTTTTTTTAAAAAAATTAAAAAACAAAATTTGTAATGAAAAATTTAAAAAACTGTATTTTGTAAAAAATGAAAAAAAATTAGAACACGCTTGTAACTTAGCAGAATGAGTTCGTAACACTGACTGGCTCAAGGACAGATTTTTATTTCTGGGGAAAAAAATCCATGCACAGACCAAGTTTATTTACAAACAATACATTTATTTTATTCTTTCTGTAGTGCCCATTTTGCTGTACCATTTTCTGTTGCATTTGCTATTCTTTTCAACTTATTTTTTTAAAATGTGAAACCCACCTGAATCCCCATTAATGTGGGATATATAATTTTAAAAAGTAATGAATAAACAGCCACTTATTCTACATTAATGAGGGTGCAATCCTAAAATGGGTTAGGCTGGCATAAGCTAAGCCAGCAAAGTTTGGCCAGCACAAGGGACACCGTAAAGCATGTTTGGACCACTCTTGGAGTCGAAGAGGCCAGCACACAGATGTGAGCCATCCTCCCTGACTGCGAGAGTAGTCCAAACATGCTTTATGGTGGTCCTTGTGCTGGCCAAACTTGGCTGTCTTAGTTTATGCTGGCCTAACTCCAGTTTAGGATTGCGCTCTGAATCTCCCTCCCCACTCCACCTCTCCTCCCAATAAACAGCCTCTCCTCTACCTCTCCTCTTACTTATCCCCCAGGAAACTGCTATGATAAAAGCACTGATAAAATTTGTGCTGAAGGTTTTTTGCCACGCATATAGACGAATTCAATTATTACAATCCTGGAGACCAATTAGAATATGGACAGCCCAATTGTAATTGCACTGGTGCAGACAGGCGCCGAAGAATAGATGCTTTTGAATTATGGTGTTGGAGAAGACTCTTGAGAGTCCCCTGGACTGCAAGGAGATCCAATTGGTCAATCCTCCAGGAAGTCAAGCCTGATTGCTCCCTGGAAGGAAAAATCCTGAAGCTGAAGCTCCAATACTTTGGCCACCTCTTGAGAAGAGAGGACTTTTTGGAAAAGACCCTCATGCTGGGAAAGATGGAAGGCAAGAGGAGAAGGGGGCGGCAGAGGATGAGATGGTTAGATAGTGTCACCGAAGTGATGAACATGAAATTGGGCCAACTCCAGTGGAAGATAGTGGAGGACAGGGAGGCCTGGCGTGCTGTGGTCCATGGGGCCGCGAAGAGTTGGAAATGACTTAGCAACTGAACAACAACAACAGGCTGCATGGCCTGTCCTGTATCTAGCACAGATCAAGAGTCAGCTAGAGGTCTCCTCAGGGTAAGGGGATATTTTCCCCTTCCCTTAAAACACACGCACACCCCAGTTTTATATAAAGGCCCTATATAGACAATGTAAATTGCTTTTGTTATTAAGACTGGAACTATTAAAATGCTTTGGAAACTAGGAAGGCATTGCTGACCATTTCCTGTCTCCAGAGGCAAGCACAGAAACATAGCTTGCAAGTCATGACGCAAAGAAAGGAAAGGACTCAGGACTCTGCAGCCGAGTCTCAAAACTGTCTGGGGTATGGGGTTGGGATCGACGATACGCCCTATAGAAATGGGCATTTGTGTTGACTGCAGCCTCTCTCCATCAGGTGCTGGGACCTCAGTGCTGGAAACATGAAGTGGATCTACCAGGTCCCTATTTTAGCAGCAATTGTGGTAAGACAGGCACATGGAGTGGGTTAGGGTAGGCTGTGGGAAGGGCGGAAAGGATGCCCTGCAAGGTAGTAGTAGCTGCCAGGCGCAAGGGAGTTGCCACAAATTGCAACAAGATGCAGGGATCTTGTTGTCTTGAGTGTTCCCTGAGATACCTGGTGGGCCACTGAGATACAGGAACCTGGACTAGAAACTGGGCAAGAAGCACTTTTTCAAGTGGAGTTCCTCTTATATTTAGAAGGGGGAGAGCAATTGTCCCTCTTCACCCCTGCGCAGTGTCTTTTCTAGTGACTGGTGGTGGTCTGCATTTTTTAAGATTGTGAGCCCTTTGAGACAGGGAACCATTTAACATTATTACTATTTGTCTGTAAACCGCTTTGTGACCTTTGTGTTGAAAAGCAGTATATAAATACGATTGGTTGGTTGGTTGGTTGGTTGGTTGGTTGGTTGGTTGATGTGTCTTTGGCGTGATCCAGCAGGGCAAGTCTTATGTTCACCTTGTAACTGGTCAAAATCAATTTTCAAAAACGCATATTCTCATATATGATCCCCCTCCCCCTGCTGTTGCAAAATACACTGCTGTTGCTTTAATAGTACAGGTGTGCCCTGGTATCCACTGATTTAGTATCCACGGATACAGGGACTCCTATTAAAAAGATTGGGGAACATTAAAAATCTTTTTTTTTTAATCTGGTTGCAGCAAAACTACTGCTGTTACCCTATCGTTAAAAAGGTGCCCCCAATACCTATGGTTTCAAGTATGCACCGTGGGGTCTGGAATGGACTGCCAGCGGATACTGGAACATGCTTGTACAGCCTTTCACATATGCAAACCTGGCTTCTGTGAGCAGCAGGGCCTTCTCAGTAGGTGCCCCTGCGTTACAGACTGCCTTCTCCAAGAAGCTTGTTTAGTCCTGTCTCTTTCTGGAGGCCGATTAACAGCCCAAACCTATGTAGGTCTATATAGTAGGCTCCAGCTGGCTCAATGGGGCCTACTCCCAGGAAAATGTGCATAGGATTGTAGCCTGAGGCTTTCGTACTCAGCTTTTGAGCGTCATGCCTTCAACACCCGCCCCGTCTGTGGCTCAGGACTGAATGCATTCAGGGTCGGTCCATCCATGAGGTCAACTGAGGTGGATGCCTCAGGCAGCAGAGGGCATATCTGTCCACTCATTCAACTCAACTGCTTCTCTTTTCCCTAATCTTTGGATTGGAAATTGAAGAGAGGGTTGGAGTGGATGGATGAGAGGTGGGTGGTAGGCTAGAGTGACTCTAAGGCCTAAGCCTTCCACATTCCTCTCCTCCACACTTCCTCTCCCAGCGCTGGTCTTAGGAGCTGCGGGGACTTTGTGTCTGTTTGACAGAACGGAAAGCAATCAAAATGTTTGCTTAAAAAGTGCACATGAGTGAATGGACCAAATGGATCCAGGCACATTTTAAGATAACACTGCTTTCAAAACTAGATTACCTTAGTCCAGGAAGCCCTTAGGCACGGGGCCTAGTTGGACGCCATTGGTCCAAAGGTGGGCTCTGTCTTCTCCTGCTCTGTTCCCCTCTTCCTTTTCCATCAAGGAAGTGGGCGGACCAGAGACTGATACATTAGCAGCTATGGGGAGGCAGCGTTTGGCATGGTTCTTTGGGAGAACTTGGGCATAGATAGAGCATAGACAGAGCAAGGTCCCCTCTGCCTTTGTCACTTGGGTCCTGCTCTATAAGAAGCTGGTCATTATGTAACTTTAATAATACAAGAGTCAGTACCCGAACTTGCTGCTTCTTATCCTTTTTGTCTTACTAATTAGCATGGAAGCCCCTATTTTAAACAGTGCATGGATGTAGTTCTCCTGCCGTTTGGGTTGTATGTAACTGATGTTATTTATTTAGTTACTTTTAATTGTTACTTGTAGACTGTTGGTGGTTTTATGCTGTTGACTGCTTTCTAAACACAGCCCTTGGAGTGGGGGGGGGAAGGCTTATAACATCTGCAACTAAATAAAACATTTGTGGGAGGGAAAGAAGATTAGCACGACAGTGTCATTTCACTGGCATGTGATGGAGAAGTGCTGAGCTTAGATGGGCCTTTTTTTTTTTGGCCGTAGGTCGACTTCTTCCTCTTCCTCAACATTGTGAGAGTCCTTGCTTTAAAGCTATGGGAGACAAATGCAGGGAAATTGAATCCCCGCCAACAATACAGGTATGTCTGGCTCTGATCAGCTGTTTTGGCACCTTTTTCACAAATTCATTTAGACAAACCCCAACCCCTACACATACTGAAAACCTAAGTACTGTACAGGCAGACTAAAGAATTGCATATTCTTTCCCAGCTTATACTTGCTTCCCTCCTCTTGTATGTATTATCTCCCTTATATTGATTCTTAGATTGTAATCCTTTTGGGGCAGGGACCTGCCTTCTCAGTGTTTGTAAATGCACACTGACGGCACAATATGATGACATCAATGCTACAATAAATGATTGCCTCTCAAATGCAGAAATCCCATTATCAATGCTACGGTCATTTCCTCTTCCCTTCCATGGTATGTTCTCCACATCGTTCTCTTAGAAGCAGCTCCAGATTATTGTCCAGGGCTGGCCCATCCAGGCCAACTGAAGCAGCTGCCTCAGGTGGCAGATTAGTATGGGGCCCCACATCCCTGTCTACCTACTTGCCTCTACTGTTCCTCCTCTCCCTTTCACTCCCTGGAGGGGAGGGGAGTGCTGACCTAGAATACTGGAGAATGGGAGTAGAAGCCGGCAAATCACTGGGTAAGGGGGGCAGCATTTGGGATGCCACCTTAGGCATCAGCCATGCAGTTATCCCAGCACACCTTTCTGTGATTAATTATGGGGACTAATTCATCATGCAGCTTCTCCCACTGTTTTGACTCAGGTCTCTTTCATGAGAATCATTCCCCCCCCCCCATCATTGCCTTCCCACGCTTCTCCTGCTGAGTGCCACTTTGTAATAACTCACAGCTGAAAAGCAGACTATCCAGCCTAACTGCACAATACTCCTGGGCGCTCTTTCATTTCAGGAAGCTCATGAAGTCTACCCTGGTCCTGATGCCCCTGTTTGGGGTCCATTACGTGGTATTCATGGCCATGCCTTACACAGCTGTCTCCAGCACCCTATGGCAAGTACAGATGCACTATGAGATGCTCTTCAATTCTTTGCAGGTGGGTCTCCGAGGTTGTGAAATCTCGTTACTCCCTCGTCTTGATGATTTTTTTTTTCATCTGTTGCCTTGTCTCTTTCAACAGGGTTTCTTTGTGGCTTTTATTTACTGCTTCTGTAATGGTGAGGTGAGCAAGAAATATTGCCTTCTCTTGACATAATTGACATGTATGAATATCTATCACGGTTCCGCTTGATGTTTATTGAGCATAGATGGCATTCTGTCTTGCCTCTCTCAGTATATGGAGACCCAACTTTCTACTCAATCTTTCCATTCTGCAAAACCAGTATTTGGATGCAGTATTTCATTTCTGAAATGAAAAACCTTCCTCAAACCCATGCCTTAGGACTCAACATCATCTCCTCCTCCTCCTCCCTTATATCTGGGGGTGGAGAGCGACACTCTCAACGTTCATAGAAATACTCATGATTGATCTTGCACCAAAAATGACAGCTGGAATGCAGGCCTCCTTAACCCTGGTTCAAATTCAGTCCCATTTGTATTCTTTCTTGCTGGCAGGAAATTCCACAAACACCTTTTAGCTACTTTTCCTTTTGAGAAAGAAATGACTCTACAAATTATTACATGATGGAGGTGGCATTTGCAACCGATGTACTCTCTCCTATTCCTCCTAGATAGAATTTGTGAGTAACTTCCTAGCAGGAATGAGATAATGAAGGCATCCCTCCTTTGGCCAGATCATTTTGCTTTTCTTCACACTTTCTCCATTAGCAGCCATTGTACCTAACAGCATCTTTAAAAGTCGATAGGGCAAGGTCCCCTCTGCCTTTGCCTCTTGGGTCCTGTTCTATGAGAATTACCTCTTAGTTACCATTGCATCTCATAATTAATGATACAAGAGTCTTGTACTTGCTGCTACTTATCCTTTTTGTATCTTACTAAATAGCATGGAAGCCCCTATTTTCAACAGTAAACAACTAGAAAGGTGATTTATAAGTGTAATGAAACAGGAACATTTGGCAGCAAAAGCCAAAGAGATATCAGAACAGGGATGAACCAGTTCATGAGTGGTTATGACTCATATTATCTGCAAAGGGCCAAGAATGAGGGGTGCATGTGAGATGGTCTGGTCCACATGATAGTGCTTTGATAGCCTGACTCTCTTCCCAGGTACAAGCAGAAATTAAAAAAGCTCGTTTCCGGAGAAACTTGGTTTTGGATATAAAGCAGAAGACCCGAGCAACCAGTACAGGAGGGAGCTACTACTATGGTGGTCTTGTGTCTCATACTACCAACAGCATCAGCCTGAGCATAGCTGGCTGGGGGGTGTCCTCTGCAGCAGCAGTTGCTATGCCTCTGGGTGGCAAAAATTGGCTGTTACATCTTACCTCCACCACCCCTGTGCCAGAATACACCCCTGGCTCCTCCATATTGGATAGATCTCCAAGCCAAGAGATTGCACAGAAATCCCTTGGAGAAGGTTTGGGGCACTCTCCACCTGCAGAAGGAAATTTCAGCCTGAAAACAGAGCTGGAGACGATGCTATAAAAGAACATGGAAAATGTCACCAGATGGACCAATTTCAGACTTAAGTGCCAGTAAGCAAGAAATCCACTAGTCCGTCTCTAGCCAGGTACCGATGTAGTAGGGTTTAATTCAATAACCTAAATCCCAGAATAGTCAACTGGAAGCATTAAGCTTAGTCTTGAATGCAGAAGTGCTGAGGGAGGCAAGCTGGCAGGCATCAATCAGCTAAGTTACTGTACACTGCTCTACCTAATTAAGGGGTATCAAACACAAGGCTCACAGGCCAGATGAGGCCCACTGAAGCTCTTTAGCTGGGTCACCTGATAGTTGAGCTCTCCCAGCTCCACCATCAGCTGTTGAGCTGTGCTGAAAGGGCAGCCCAGGTGGGAATTGGGCTCTCCCAAATCTTGAAAATATGATCAAGATTTGGCAGTTTTCTGTCATTAGCAGCTAAGGAGTCCGTAAGTGAGGAAAAAGTGCCTATTTCTGGTTAGCACCTGCTTAATGGCATTACCTCTGACCCTCAGCGGATGTCACATATGCTATTCAGCATGATGAATGAAGTAAATTTGACAGCCCTAGCCCAGTTTGACCTATGTAAAGCACACACTACTGCATTTTAAAGATTTCAAGAGCAGCAGGACAATAAGGCAGGAATAAGCAAGCAATGGAACGCTTTCTTTCAGGTACTGCCATTGGCTCAGCATCCCCCTTTTTAGTCTGTTAACTTTTGACTACGTTTCTTAAACACCAGCTTTTCACAAGTAAAAATGTGAAGTAGGGCTGTGAGTTTTCATGCATAGATTAAGTAATCAATGCTTTAAGGTGCCCCTGAAAAGTTTAATCTCTAGGCTTGAGAGTGAAAGATACATTTTTAGTTGTAGGCTATTTTTATCTGTATGTGATATAAGGAGGAATAAAATATTAAAAGCAGTGTTTTCTTCTAACGAGTGTTAAGTTGCAAATGTTCACTCAAATTTCTGCCAGTTTCTCAAAGAAAAGCACCCCTTCTTGCAATTGACAAAGATGCACATTTGATTAACTAACATTCTTTAATTGGTTGACAATTTTATTTTGCAGTATAGATTTCTGTGTGTATAGCATACCTTGGTTTTTAGTTCCTAAAAAGAAAGTCACTTATTTTTCTTATAGTAAGGAAAAACGTTACTGTGCATGTCAAGTGGGACATTGAAACAGGCTGAACCCCTCCAACACCATCCCTTTCCCAACTTCACATGCTTATTTGTACCCCCATTTCCCCATGACATAGCCAGTGACTTGTAAGCACGAGCTGGCCAGTAACCTGTAGTCCTGTTTTCCCTAAAGGACAGCAACGTTTATGTTTTCCCTAAAGGACAGCAAGACTTTTGGTAAGAGATAGGTCCTCTGGCCCAGTGGGGTCCCTTCAAACACTCAGCCCAGGCCAGCATGGCAATACAGATCTGGAATGCAAATGGACTGAAACACAATGCTATTCAGTGCTGATACACTAGGTGAAAAGGGGAAAGTGAGTATTTGAAGAACATTTTCACATGTTGATAAACAATGAGTAATTTTTTTGAGTGGCTTCTAGATGGGGGCATGGCATTTTAAGTGGTCTTTAATCACTTAAGGGACTGGAAGGAAACAAAAGGCTAATTGGTCCAATCCACAGCAAAGCAAGACCATCCAAGCCACGAATCAGCCAATTCCAACATGCCATGGGCGGTATGGGCATTTGCTCAAAGGAGTGTGTCTGCAGAGTAAGCGAGTTGCACAAAAGTGGTAAGGAATATGTTACAGGGGAAAGCAAAAAACCGAGGGCCCCCAGCCAATCTGACCTGGGGAAACATCCTTTCCTGACCACAATTAAAATAGTCAAGCTTCTTGTATCAGCAGAACTCACTCATGAGTAAGAGAAAAAAATGCTGCAATAAGAAAGCACATGCCAGGTAATACTCCTAATAAGAAAACATTTACTGAAAGAGCAAGCGGAAAGTAAAGGGGAAGTCACAAGATCCTGACATGGCTTCAGATATTCATATCAATGAGAAGCAAGAACAGAACTTTTTTCTGCAAACAAGACTTTCCGACCACTCTGGCAAAAAAAAAAAAAAAAAAAAGGAAAGTCAGATTAAAAAGCCCAAGAACACAGTTTAAAAAACAATGAGATTTTTTTTTACAGCTGCTGCTTCTTTCCAAACATGTGGGACAGCCGTTTCAGAAAGGGCAGCACATTTTGTCTCACACAGGTCCCACTTTAGCTTTTCTGCATTACACGCTTCCTCAGCAGGCAGTTCCAGATGCACAATGTTTGTAACGTTCCTGAATCAGCCTTCAAATCACAACAGCTTGATATGGTATCAGAACATCTCCTTCCCTGAGCCTGTTTTACCTCCGGAGTGGGGAACTTTTGGAATATCCACAAAGCAATCTACTCAAGATCCCACACACTGATGGAATCTGCTTGTAAGAATCCAGTTTCATCTCATTTGCTTCCAAAAGAACCATTGGACAGATTCTCCACACAGCTGCATACGCAAAACTTTTCTATCAACAATGCTTAATGGAGCTCCTACTGGCAACACACATTCAGAGAACAATGCAAACAGAAACTAGGTCATCCAGCTAAATGGAGAAACATCATTATAAACAGATTTTGCAAGTCTCTGCAGTGCAATATTCTCACTGCACTCCAGGTATTTGCTCCCATAAGGAAGTATCTGGAAGAAAGAAGGTGGCATGTTGGGTAAAAATTTAGATTGGCCTGGGAAAGATTATTATTTTTTTCCTGCAAATATACATACATTACATACTGACTAAAAGGACCATTTTAGCTCCAGCCAGTGTCCTCATCGCAGCTGACTTTATTGAAGGGAAAGGGACAGATCCATAGGCAGTAACTGCCTGTTTGTTTCCTGCCTTTCTCTCCCACTCCCAGGAGGATTTCAAACTGCCTCTGTTAGCTACTAGCATACTGACACTATCAAGTAGAGGACAGAGGGAGCAATTTGAACTTTTGCCCATCCTCCCCACCTTAACACCTCTACTGACACAAAAGCAAGAATAAAGCCTGAGCATCTGTTCACAACTTCAAAATAAGACGGATTTAAGCTATTCAGTGCTGATACACTAGGTAAAAAGGGGAAAGTGATTATTTGAAGAACTGACTTAAGCAACAACTAAACATTATAATTTCCATGCAGGTCCTTCGATTACTTGTAGATGGGCTTGCTCCATTGTGAATTGCTCTTCCTTCTATCCCAATCACCCAACTACCATATAACCATGTGCACATGAAAAATGAGCATTAATAGGCACACAATAACTGGATCTGAGCACAGACAGCCACTGTGGCCAGTGAAGAAAGGTGTCAGAGCGTAGTGGTGATGGGCATGAAGAGAGGGAGACTTGGTAGGCCAAATGTTGCAGGCAGGTCATTTTTTGAGCAGGGGCTAACTTACTTAAAGTCCACATCAAAAAAATGAAGCCTACTCAGTTCAAACGCCTTCCTGGACACATTCCATTAAAAAAAACCCACACACACACAAAACAAAAATCCATCAAAGTGTTTTGTTTTTGCTAATGATGATTGCCCTTTGAAGTCCCTCTGATGGACGGATTTCCTTTCCTAAAGACAGAGCATAGAGAAATTCATGGAAGGGAGCACTTTCCTTTTGACTAATGCATAACAATGACATGCCATTGAAGTGAAGCTGTCTGCAGATGCGCCAGCTAAGCCTTAGTTGGGGATCATTGCTATCCACTGTTATCCTTCTCAGTAGCCAGTTAGCGGTAGAGAGCCCTCCTTGGAGAGAAAGACACACCTTGCCATTTAGTGGGGAGACTGGGCTCTTAGCTATCCCATCGACTCTTCTTGCGCTTTGGTGGCTCAGGAACGGCAAAACCATCTGCCTTGCTGTTGTCCCTGCTGCCGCCATCTTTTCTGCTCTCGTTGTTCCTGTTCTCACTACCTCTGCTTTCATTGTTGTTCCGGCTGTCCCCGTTATTCCGGCTGTCACCATGCCGGCTGCCACTTCCTCCTCCTCCTCCTCCACCACCACCACCAGAATGTCGGCTTTCACTGTGACGATGGCTGTCCCCATGGCGGTAGCTGTCCCCATGGCGTTGACCATCACTGTGGCGATTACCACCATCTCCATGGCGTGGGCCGTCACTGTGGCGACTACTGCCCCGGTTGTCACTGTACCTGTCTCTGCTTCCACTGTTGCCCTCTCTGCTGCTGTTGCTGGCATTCATGCTGTTGTATTCCTGAATTCCAGGGCTTGGGAAGGCGGGAACGCTGTTCAGGGTTCCAGCACTTGTGAAGCCTGGGATCCCCTTGCTTGTACACACAGCACCCATGGGACTGTCAGGCTTTGCCAAGTTCTGCTGTGCTGAATTTGTTGGCACGGAGTTCAAGCTGCCAGCACTAGTCCACCCACTGGCACCTGCTGCAGAGCTGCCTGCCTTCTGGTTGCTAAAACTGGCAGCAACAAAATGGGACTTATATTGGGACTATGAGGGAGAAAAAGAAAAACCATAACTAACACACAGCTACACAAAGATTCCAAAACACATGCTGTTCCCCCTCCCTTTTACAGAGAAGTGGACATCATTAAAAATTGGACACTGGGTGCAAGATATTCCACTGAGTAGATTTAGAAAATAAGAACATAAGAACCCCACTGGATCAGGCTTAAGGCCCATCTAGTTCAGCTTCCTGTATTTCACAGTGGCCCACTGCCCAGAGATTTTGGCCTTAGTCAGGGGAAGTAACCAACTACCATATCTGATACCAGGAGGAAATTTATCCTGGATAAGCTTGGTAAAGCCGTAACAGATTTCTCTTTCTGCCTTCTTCTGTAACAGTGGCTCAGCATACTCTACAGAAAGCACACTAGTATTGGTATTCGAACACATTTATTTGTATGATGAAGGGCTGATTTATGATGTGCAAGGAAACAATTTTGGACTGACGTTGGACGAACGTTGATGGTTCCAACTCTGGCCAGTAAAAAATTTGCTCGCTGAATAACATTTGCTAACACAAATGAAATTCAGTTTGCAGACTGCAGTTGAATGACTGAAAATTCTGAAGCCACAGAAAGCAGGAACTGGGGGGAACTTCTCCAGTTGTGGTCATGGTGATGTGAAAATGAGGAGATTTATGGAGAAATTTGGTCAGAAGGTGTGGGAGGGGAGAATGGGCTTAGCTGGACATTGCTCAGCTCCCCCTGCCAGATTCTAAAGGCCAGTTCAAACTTTCAGAGTTCTTTTTCTCCGATATGAAACAGACAGGTAGGAATAAGACTTGGGGGTAAATCAGCCATTCCTAACTAGAAAACCTAGTGAAAAAGTGGCAGCACACAAGCACCCGAGCAGAAAACCCATCAGAATAGTTTCATACCAACCTGGAATGCTGCCTTCATTGCAGACAATCTGTCCCCCATCGCTCCTGTGGATGGTTTATATGCCTCATAGTTGCTCATTACACTGTTGCTCCCACGATCCTAAGATACAAAGATACGGGCAGTTAGCACTGCTTATTCATGTGTTGTCTTGCAACTCCATAATCAGGATCCTAATGCTTACCGCACTTTCTGAACCTAGACCAGGACGCTCACGGTACCCCAGGCCGCCGCCACCAATGTTCAGCTTCTTGCCCTTCCCCCCTTTGAAACGTGATTTCCGGAACCAGGCATTCTGTGTGTGAGAGAGAGGTGGGTGGGTGGGAATAGCAATATTAATAGGACGATGTAAATACGGGAAACAAGTACTCCAAATAATTCTAATCAGAACTATAAATGGGATGCCAAAATCATATAATCAAGTGAGAAGGAAAGGTTAGCCACAATTTGATGCTGTATGTATGCCAAATAAAAAGGGCAACAGCTTCCTAGATTGTTTGCAAAGTCTTTCCTCCCTTGCTTATTCTATACAAAAAGGCAGATCTCACACACTTGTAAAAAACAAACACACACCATAGCTCCTGGTGAACAGTCAGAATCAGATCAAAAACTCCCCCCCCACAATAGCTATTATTTATACTATTAATAAGCAGATTACACAGAACACAACTCAGGTTGGCGGTTCACTATTATTCCTACTTCACAGATTATGAAAGTGAGATTTAGTGACAGTAATCTGTCCATGGTCACAAAGATAACCACCACAGCTGAAGATCTGAGCCCAGTTAACTCAGATTCAGTACAATTATGTATCTATTTCTATACTGGCTAGAATTTAGG
Source organism: Lerista edwardsae (assembly GCA_029204185.1). Taxonomy (NCBI): domain Eukaryota; kingdom Metazoa; phylum Chordata; class Lepidosauria; order Squamata; family Scincidae; genus Lerista; species Lerista edwardsae. Next base: position 2,401,186 of record JAJKFI010000122.1, read on the forward strand.
TCTTCCCCATCTCAAACAGCTCTTATACGAATTGATCCACATCCACGTACACACAATATTTGACATGCATGTTTTCAGTGAGGGAAAGATGATGGCGCTTTTTATTGTTTGCCAGTTACCTGCATGGCTAAGTCCAAGAGTTCTTTTGAAACGTGCTGATTTGCCCCTTCCAAATTCCGTACAAGATCTCCGGCAAAGTTGCTATCCTTGGGAGTCAGCAAAGTGTAGGCCACACCCTTCTCACCTGCTCTGCCAGTGCGACCAATTCGGTGGGTGTGAGTGTCAATATCACGGGCCACGTCGTAATTGATCACAGTCTTTATTGAAGGAATATCCAGGCCACGAGCTGAGGCACAGAACAAAGCAAGCCATAAACAGGGGTCAAGAAAATTGCCTGTAGTTTTCACACATGCAGTCAAGTCCTTAGATGACAATCTATTACAGGTGTGACCAAAACTACATAATGTAAGAGCCACAAACGATAAGCTTCAGATATTTGATAGCCACAATATTTAAAAAACATTTAAATTCTTAAATATACTTACCATGAACATTAACTTGTGTTTTAATCCAGTGGACTCTCAGTTTATATACGGTAAGTAATTATAAAGCTTGAACTTTTTTTATTTCCCTCTTATATTAACTGTGATGCAGAAAAGAGTTCAGCCAACATATTTCCATGAGCTGCACATTATATGTCAAAGAGCTGCATGGAGCTTGCAAGCCATGGTTTGGCACCCCGGCCTGTTATTTCATCTCTTCTCAACCTGTTTATGTTCAACCTCACAAACTTGTCATAGTGGACCAAAGAGGGAGCCTCAACCCTGACTTGGGGGCTAAGATGCAACATGCCTCATAATACTATGCTGGATGGCTCTCTGCAGACATGATGGGGCAGAGAAATACACCTTCTCTGTGTCTATAGTTGCCACAGAGCAGTTCCAAAAATGGGATTTAGTTCATGTTTGGTCAGACTCAACATGAGTTTTTTTTTCACCAAGTTGCCTCCCTGGTCCAAAGTGTCTTAGGAAGCCAAGAAACCATCATGGATCTGTAATCAGGGAGAGACACTCATGGATGATGGTGTCAACAGCCCTAGATACCTTCTCATTCCAATGGCCAGTCAGGGCCTCAACAGGCTAATTTGCCATTGTGGAAGGAAACTCCCCCAGAGCCATCAGGAAACCATTTGGATCCACCAGCTTCTAAGGCAGGGATGGCACATCCACACAGTGAAGTGATGCATGTGGCATCAGTAGCAGATTGTGGTGTGTGTGTGTGTGTGTGTGTGTGTGTGTGTGTGTGTGTGTGTGTGAGTGAGTGAGTGAGTGAGTGAGTGAGTGAGTGAGGAAAATTCAATTGCTTTCACCACAAGTCTACCTCTGTCCTGCCTGCCACAGACACAAGTCATATAGATCCACTTCTTGCATGCTCAAGTGACAAATGGTTGACACATCTAACTGTGCTCCTTGTGTGGTTTCTTCACACCTTGAAGTGTGGAACCTCTGGCTTTATTTACAGGGAACATGTAGACAAAGATGGTCCTGAAAATAAAACCAGACCACATGAATCTACTCAGACCACATGAGGAGCACAGGTTTTTTTTTCCCCTTTGTTGTACAGACATCGAGATGGCATCAGACAGCTCAACAAAGTGTTCTAGGTGGCACCATCCCGGCTCCAAGGGCAGACCATCCTGATTAGTCCTCCACGCTTGCAGATGTTAGGCGCTCCAATTAGTTTAAACCCTACCAGGTCTTTGGCAAAGGAGTGATGTTAATCTCCATTAATAGAACACTTATTCTGGTCCATCAGCAAACACTAGGTCCAAATTGCTACTGTGCATGAGTGCCAATATTAACAGGGACAGGTCCACTATTGTCATGATGATAATGAAATCCTGAGCTGCACCAGAGGCAATGGTCCTGGCCATATCACAAAGTGAGACTGCTGAGTAGGTAGTACACCAAGCAAATCCCAATCCCATCCCAAGCACACAATTTTAGGGACAACACTCATCTGAGTTTGAACACTCATCTGAGTGGGCAGGCAGAGTGACCTGGGTAGGGTGGTAGAGTGAGGCCACATCCAAACCCCCATCCTCGGGCTGCGTGGTGTGCTCAGCACCTACCCTGGGATAAGGGGATGAATGTGCCCTAGCCCCACGAGGTTCCAGCCTGCGCTGGATACAGAATAGGCCAGCCAGCCAGCCTGCCTGTTCTAGCGTGGGTCCTCAGGATTGCGTCCTCAATCAACTATGGCTTCTTTTCTCTGGTGACACTGTCACGATTTGAATTCATACCCAGTGACAGAGAGTTCCTGGATAATGCCACAACCAGGCCACAAGAGCCTGAACCAAAGTCTTGGCTCTAAAACAGAGGCCTGACTTCCTGACCAAAGAGCTGAGTCACCCAGCAGGTGAGGCATAATTAATCACCTCCTCAGTGACTCAAGGGCCATGTGCACAAGGCAAACCTAATTGGTTAAAGGCATGCAACAACCATTGATTGGTTACACCTGGTATAAAGGTAGCACTAGTACCTCTGTACCGGTGTGGGTGAAGGACAGTTTGCTGGAGAGCACTCTGTCAATTTGTAGAAAAGTTTCAAAGTGACTTCTGTGCAGAGAATTTATCTTTGTGGTTTCCTGCGTGAGACCCTCTCTTCTGTGTTTTGCTGTATCGTCTTGGTCACCTTTCATCTGTAAAATACACGTTGGTGAGAAAAGCTTCGATGTGTCCTTGAGTCTGCTTGCCTCCCTACACATTCCTGCGGTGGGAGCTGTGCCAGCATTCCGCTGTGTGCCGGACTAAGCAAAGGCGGTCCAGACCGCTGCTGCGTGTGCTCTGCTGCTCTGCTGTTTGTTGGCTGCTGCTGCTGGGTTCCCTATATCCTGTATAGGGACACCCCTGTGCACCCCAACTATCTTCTTCAGACATCTGCAGTACAGATACATCCCTAACTACCTTGCATCAAGAGTACAACTACCACTGCACAATAGGAGATATACAGAATGTTTGAGGATATGTTGGTAGGTAGAACAACCTGTCTTGGAGGGAATGTTGGTCAAGAAAACAGTTGAACAAATGCTCCCAAACCCTTTAAACCTGAGCTCGAATCCCTACCTGCCACATCAGTAGCTACCAGAACAGGGAAGGTCCCCTTCTTGAAATCTGAGATGACCTTATTCCTTTCACTCTGGTCCATATCTCCATGCAGCAACCCCAGGCTGTGTCCCTCCTGCTTGAGGTTATTGGCCAGTTCATCTGCATTTGCCTTCTTGGTAACAAAGAGGAGGACACTCCCTGAAGAGGTGTATTCTACTAGGCGGCTGGTCAGCCAGTTCCATTTGTTTGGGCCAGAGGACAGGATCTCCACAATTTGAGTGATATCTTCGTTTGCCTGTTAGGGGGTGGGAGCAGGGCAACATGAGAACAAATCAGAACACAGCAATAAAAACAAACAAGAGTGGAGTAAAGATGTAAGAGAGCCACACCATTCATCACACACCCTTCTCAGTCCTTTCAAAGAATGTTTTTTTCCCCAGATAGGGAGTTTTGAGTGTTACCTCTCCAATGTCTCCTTGCACCACTCGAATTGGGTCTATCAGAATGTCTCTGGCCAATTTCTCAATCTTCTTCCGAAATGTTGCACTGAACAGGAGCGCTGTTAAGTCAGAAAACCACATTTAATTTATACAGAAAGAGGAATGTCAGAACACAAGCCCACAGGAAAGCCACATCATCCACCATGATCTGGAAGCAACCTCTCCAGAATCTAGACATGCGAATACTACCTATGTAAGAGAAGGTGGAACATTCTGCATATGTTCAGAGAGAGAGAGAGAGAGAGAGAGAGAGAGAGAGAGAGAGAGAGAGATTCTTTCTTCAAACAAGCACACCATTACGGAATAAAAAAGCTTCTGTTAATGTACAGTATGGAGTCTAAGCAGGCTGGGTACTGATTCTGAAACATCCTGCAGCACTGCTCATATGTGGCCTGAGGCCCGCCCCAGTCTTTCTACCACAGATTCTTTAAGTGAAGATGCTGGGGATTGAACCTGGGACCTAAGTGTGTGCTCTACCACTGAATAATAGCCCTTCTCTAGCATACTCTGGTTCATGTTAAGCTAATGATGTCTGACTTGAATTGTAACAGTAACCAACTTGAGATTTATTAATGCCACTTATGTGGAAACCAGCTTGTAAAACAAGGAGATTCTACTCTAGATTACTTCCTACCAGGTAGAAAGTGTCACCTGTTCCAAGCACCTGCCATTCCAGAGTGCACGCTGGCACTTTCCTCAACATATTTTCTTAAGATACTCTGCATATACAGTAGTACCACCACAAGGACATATGGTGAGTAGGAATGAGGCAGGAGCTGCCATCACAAGCAGCAGAGAAATGTGGAAGCAATGGGCTCAGGGGAGAAGAAAGCAAACCAAGCGGCTTGGTGGACTTAAATGCTGCCTGCCTACGAAGGTTTTATATGAATTACTTACATATGAATGAACACAGCAACTTCCGGGACAGGTGAAAGTTAGTGTAGGGAGAGAAGGGAAGGAGTTCCTGTATTAGGAAATTTAGGCGTTTAATATCCCCTTCAATTCCTGCCAAAGTCTGGAAACTGAAAACAGGATCTATACCTCAAAACAGAATCCTCACAGGAATCTTTACAAGTGAAAATATCTCTTCTCTCTCATTAAAAAAACAAAACAAAAACATTTTTCGCAAAATCGTGTATTAAGGAAGCCCACACTCACTCTGCCTCTCAGGGCGCACATGGCTGGCTACTGATCGGACTTGGTATTCTGAAAGAGGAGGACAGCATGTCAGGCTCATTGCACTTTCAAGAAAAAGCACTAAACTGGAAATAATATATTTTACTTAAATATTTAGAAGTTTTATATCCCTTCTTTCCACCCTTCCAGGAGCTCAAGGTGGCTTACATAATAAAAGATAAAACAATAATACAATACAAGCAAATTATACAATCAAGGTATTAGTGACTGATCTATATTTGGTCTCTAACTGGTAGGCCTGAGATTAAGACCATGACACAGATATGCCAGCTCAACACTGCCTGGGCCAAATTTGATGGAATTCAATATAGGATTTTTTTTTCACACTGTAGCCAAAGTTAGGATATGTTTTACAGATCAGAGTGAACCCACAGTGCCTTTTTTGAGCAGCAAGAATTGCAGAGAACTGATTCTGACAGTATATAATTGAAATCAAATGTTAGTATGTACTTAAAAAGTTGGATTTTCCACAATATGTATTTTTGAAGCCATTTTGGCTTTGGTGCACTAAAGCAATGACTACAGCACTATCATGTGCTAGTGTTTTGCTGTAAACTACTTGTTGAACATTTCTGTTGAAAGGTTATATATATTCTAAATAAAAAAGTAATGAGGTATAGAACTCAAGAAAAAGAATAAGCTTACTTTTCATTCTAATATATCAATCAATCACTAGTATTTATATACCGCTTTTCAACACAAAGTTCACAAAGTGGTTTACAGGTAAATAATAACATTAAATTTAAATGGTTCCCTGTCCCTAAAGGGCTCACAATCTAAAAGAATGGAGAACACCACCAGCAACAGCCATGAAAAAGACACTGCTGGGGTGAAGAGGGACAATTGCTCTCCCCCTGCTAGATTTAAGAGGACACCACTTGAAAAAGTGCCTCTTGCCCAGTTAGCAGGGGTTAACTGGGTATACTATGCCATTTTTCAAAAGGCTCTTAGAATTAAGGTTTTGTGAATATGCAAATATTTAAATAAATCAAGAGCCCAAAGATTAATCCACTGATAATACTTGTAGCTCATACACATACATATGTGAACCAGCATCTCTCGGCAACTCTCAGTGCAACCAAGAGCCAGGGCATCACAGTTAGATGATCCAGGACTGGTTCTTGGGGATCTCTCCTACCTCCCCCTCACTTGCCACATGCAATGATTTGGCTCCAGAACCAGGCACTCCATCTATAGTCCAGCAGTTGCCTCCACCATGAACTATGCCCACCTCTTATGATAAACATGAAGCAAATTAGAGAGCTCAGCACTAAAAAAAGAAACAAACACCTTCCCCCTAGCCACAAAATGTTTGCTTGAACAAAAATGGTATTCTGAAACATATTTGAGCTTGGGGTTCAACAGATTTCTGGAGGAAGGAAATTCCCAAGACTGGGAGTGGCCACCCTAACTATCCTTGTGTGTGGTGTCACAGCGATATTTGGAGCACAAGGCCACCACTCAAATTGCTCTCAGTTAACCACACAGATCATGAAAGGACAGCCATCATAGCTGGATGCTAGCAAAACCATCACAGCAAGAATATCTGTCACATTTGTCTTTACTTTCTAAACCATTTTCTTTCCACTACATTTCCATATTAGAGAATGAAGGCTAACAATGGTTAGCCACCACTACCCTCACTGACTACCCAAAATGTCCTTTATTTTTCTGCAAGCCCTCATTAAATCATTGCTAAGCACACAGTTAAGAGAGCTTTTGTCTTTGCATTATGTTACCAAGGGCTTTTCAAGTCACAAGTCCTGGGGAGGCAGCGTGAAGCTTTAAGAATATCCCCTCTATCGTAACAAAAAAAGGTCCCTCCTGATCACACCCATGCCACAGCTACTTTTATCGGGTACATACCAAAGCCCATGTCAAACATCCTGTCAGCTTCATCAAACACAAGGTAAGTGACCCTCTGGAGGTTGGTCGCTTTCTTCTTCACATGATCAATCAAGCGGCCCTGGTTGCAGATAGTCAATATCAGCAAGCTTGTCAGTAAAATTAATCTCAGTGTCCTTCAAATTACATGCAAGACATTTCTAGGTCATAGAGGTTAACACAGGGGACAGTGCAAGGGAACTCCACTCTGCATTCATTTCCACTTATGGTACATTTGCCCTGCTGCTGTTCATGCTCTTTATCAAGTATGAGTGACAGGGTTCTTGCCTGCATCTTCTGCAATGGGGGAAGTAAACTAATAGCTGGTAATGAAAGAAAGGGTAATTGTGATGAATCCCCCATGCTTCCCTGATCTTTCCCACACACACACACACACCCAAAAAAAACTGGTATATGCCTGCCAATTGGCTCATATTTCTGCTATTTTTCCTCCAACTAGGGAGTGTCAAGATATTACTCAAGCAAGTGTAAAACCTTCTAGCACACAGGAAGCTGTGGTAGTTCCCTTCTGGCAGCCTGAGACTCCATGGAACTAAGGGAGGAGCAGCAACTTGCTGAACACCAAGAGAAAAGAGCTGGCAATTAATTCAGGCACGGTGACATAGCCAGGGAAAATGTCTAGCCAGAACATTTCAGGTTTTCTATTTCATTTCAACCCATTTTGCAAAGTCCTCCCTGCTAGCACTTTAGACCAGTGTTCCCGTAAGGTGTGTGGCCAAGCACCTCTCAGCCAAGCTTCGTGCAACATGGAATTTGGCAACAACATTATGACATCACTGCTGAGCATCTGGAGGTGTCCCTGCAATGCTGCAGAAGGGATCCACTTCCTGGCGCAAATCCCATAGTGGGCACAGTGCTTTTGACCCACCTTTCTTCCTCAGTTGTTTAAACTAAAACTAAAACTATTTTACTCCCTGGTTGCAGGCAGGGTTAGTAGACTGTCCTGTCTCCTTGTTCTGCAGATACTACTGCAAAGGATGATAATAAGAACCACTGGGGTTTAGAGTTCTCCTGAGAGGGTTTTTTGCCCACATAGCCTCCCTCCATCAGGTCTTCTAGCCCAGGTTGGTGGACAGCAGGTACAATCTATCAGGGCTTTCTCCCATTTGGCTGCTTGTCTAACAAAGCAAAAAATAGGAAAGGGGGAGTGTGCTAAATACTATGCATTACTTTCCTGGATCAGCCTGCATTCTCTTGGGATTCTCCACCACCACCCCTTGTCCCATGGCAGTAATTCTTAAGAGAAAATATTCCCAGCTAGACTCAATGAGAGGAAAAGGGTTTGGATGCCTCAATAACTACTAAATCCACCAGAAACAATTAACGGCCAATCTACCCCATCTCCCATTTTTCCTTCTGCAACTACTATAACTGCCTAGGATGTTTTTGGATTCAGAAACAAAAATATGAACAAGGGGAAAACAACCCAGAAACCTGGGAGCTAATCACAGGAACAGTTTTTTTTTTTTTTTTTAAAGAAAAGAAGTTGAATCTTCCACCACCACCCCCCACCCCCCGGAAGAAATCACTTTGAGGAAGTACTCACTGGAGTGCAGACCACAATTTCTGCCCCTTCCTGCAAAGCCTTTGCCTGCTCCCACATGCTGCCTCCACCATACACTGCCACAGAGCGCAGATTGTACGCCTTTCCAAAACGCTTGCATTCAGCATGGATCTAAAGGAATGTAGCAGAATATTAGTAATGTAGCGATGCAGAAACCAAGAGAAGCTTCCATTATAGCAACTGAAAAGAATGACAAGAAGCTACACATTGTCCCCAGCAATACAGCTTGAAAGAAATCCATAGGAAATTTCAGATTTGCTAGTTTAGCTCTTCTCTCCAGTAACTAAATTTTCTTCAGCTTCCTCCCTTATACACCCAGACTGCTCAACAGAAATTGTTCATTTAGGCCAGTGGTTTTCAAATTCCCTCAGAGTTTGAAAGCACTGCGATTGTAGGGATCCCCAGGATTGTGCTCCTGCCTGGGGCGATGGGGGCTTCAATCTACTTACCAATTGAAGCGCTGTTGTCCTGGGGATGCAGAAAGCCCTGCGGATACCTCCATAGGGCTCCAAGAATTTTTTTTAAAAAAAGATCATGATGCACTTCTGGTTTCACAATCACAAACTGGAAGTCCGTCACAATCTTAAAAAATAAATAAATTTTGAGGCTTGGGCAGCCCTACGGAGGCACTTCAATTGCGAACTAGAATGAAGCCCGTCACCCCAGGAGAATTTGATCCTGGGGATTGCACTGCTGCCTGCTCTTCTCCCTGTCCCTTAAGGGGACAGGGCCAGAACTGGCTGGGGGATCGCAACACCCCAGTTTGAAAACCTAATTTAGGCCATTATCACTAAGATTCTGGGACAGTTTCCCCTTGCATGCCTAGCTGATATCTTTCAGACCCTCACGAACAGATCTGATGTTTGAAGGCTATGATGTGTACATTGGAATTTTCATACAAGTAAAATATTTACTATTGAAGTATAATCACCTTCACGTGCTGGCCTTTAGCTGGCTATTTTTATGTTTCTCTCTACAAACTGCTATCCCCGTAAACTTCAGACCATGCAATAAAAAATATAAATCAATCCCCTGGGATGATAGTCTTGCTCCAGATCAGTGTTTACTCCCCATCCACCTCTAGTTTTCTTATACAAGGAGCCAAATGTATCTACCTGCTGGCATAGTTCTCTGGTTGGACACACAATCACTGCAATAGGACCATCCCCTGGTTCCAGTTCTTTTTGATCCATGATATGAATCAACATGGGCCAAATAAAGGCTGCAGTTTTCCCACTGCCAGTTTTTGCTATACCAATCATGTCTCTGCCACTCAGTGCCACTGGAACACCCTGAAAAAGGAAAACAGAAAAACTCACACTTGTTTTAAACTCAGCAGTTCTACCAACACAAGATGAGCAACTTTCAGCCCCAGACAGTTATTAATTACATTTAAATACCATAATTCTCCTATGGAGTGTAGGACAGCATACATAGTTCCTCCTCTCTTTTGTCCTTGTAGGTGAAGCTGAGAGACACCCAGGAAGCTGCATGGCTGAGTGGGGAATCTGAACCTGGATTACATCTAAGTCCCAAACCTAGCTAATTAGTTCACACTATCCAAAAAACACTGTGTCAGCAAAATAACATCCCATTCTGAAAAATGTCATTCAGGTAATGAAAGATCTTGTAAAGATTTTGAAAAGTTACAGCACTCCATGATTTGTTATGTTTCTCATCAGCAGTTCTGAAACTGGTTTCAGAAGGAAACTGAGGCTTCTCCAACGTAATGGCTGGAGTATAGCTTTTATACTAGTTAGGACAAGACAAACATCCCACAGAAATTGCATAGTGTCCAATTGCATAGTGTCTAAAAAAAAAAAAAATTGGGAGGAAATTCTATAATAACCAGGGTGGAGAAAGGAGGACTTGTAAATGGCTTTTTAGAATGTGTCTTTGTATAGGATATTTTTACACTATTATGCTATCTTTTCAAGTTAATATTGCTATTCCTTTTAAGCTTCACAGCCACAATTTCTCCAAAGCTGAGCTTGGAGACTGGTGTTTCTGGAAATTTGGTGAGGACACTAACATCACCACTGTGCATTTGGAAACACCAAAAAGTTGCTATACAGCTCATAAGAGGTGGGGTGGGCCCTTTAGAAGAATACTGGTCAATATGTTCCAAAGATTGTTATTTTTACATAAGATTTACAGTTTAATACCGCACCTCACTTTGCATGGCTAATTATTACTGTGTTGTATCCTAAGAAAATTAGTCATGAGCAAATCCCATTGAAATTAGTGAGCTAATTAATCCTACTTTCATAGGTGCAACCCATTATTCCTATTTCTAAATACATTAGTTTGTTATGCCCTTCCCTAAATGGATAACACAGGTTATACTTCGTAGGATTTCTGGGATTTTGCCCACACTGGTATGCAAGGCTCACCTGACATTGGATAGGAGTGGGTTGAGTGTATTCCGATTTTCTGATCTGGTGCATGAGTTGCTCGTCGAAACCAAAATGAGCAAAACTGCTTCCTGGTCTTGGAGGAGCAGCTCCAGAGACCTAGAAAGAGAGAGATGCACAATGAATTAGATTCTCCCAAGAAATTACTCATTCTGAGAGAGATAATTATTTTAACATGCGTGATGACGTATAACCTACAAGGACGAAAGGAGAGCTAAAGAAAATCCATCCCTGACCATACCACAATACTGCCTTATGCACTAAATTTGGCATTCCCTTTTCCTGCTGGCATTTAGCTCCTCTCTGCAGTACCATCCTTGAAACGTATAAAAAATGTGGCAATTTCCTTTCAGGCCTTTTCATCTCATTTGGATTGTAAGTCACTGAGCAGGAACCATGTTACTTCTGCTCAATATCTAGTGAAAATAATGGGCACCAAAATATCGATAAGGAGGTAGTCCCAAAAGCAGAGTTGCAACTGCACCTTACCCGGAGGTTTAGCTTATGGCGAAGCTCCACCACTTGCTGTGGGGTGAGACTGGTGATTTCTTCATGTTCATTATAGAAGTTCTTCTCAAATGGTGGGTATTCAATCTGAAAGCCAATCATTATGCAGTTAGTCAAAGATACAACCTTATCATTTAAAAACGGGCTGCTGCCTCTAGCTCAGCAGTTGTGACGTCGTGGAATGGTAACATTCTTGTGCAATCAATGAGATCTGACAAAATTTGAAGTTCTGGGAAAGAACTGAAGCAACAATTTAGCTGGGACATCCATAAGGCTTGCCCATCATATGACACAATTTTGTGCATTTGTTGCAGGGGTTTCTAGTTATCCCAACTCACAGCAGCTCTATACAATGGACAAAACAAGCACTAGTGATGAAGGCAACATGCAACTTTTTATTTGTTGGGTTACTATTGTAACCCAACAAATCTTCAGCAGAACTCAGACCAATGCCTACTATCAACTGTACTAACAGAAAAAAATTCCTAACCTCTGAATGATCAATAGGAGGAAGAGGGTCAATGATTTTTTTAGATGGTGCAATTGGATTGCCATCACTGTCATACTCCAGGTTATCCTCCTCTTCTTCTGGAACCACACCAGCATTGGGATTTTCTGCCATGTAGCGAAAGTAAGCCTCCTGCAGCAAAACAGAGAAGTATAGCTGCATACGTGCCAAACAAAATTAAATACTAAAGTTTTCACTTAATTACTACCTGCATTTAGGTTGTTAAAGGTTGTAAGAAACTCTTAGACATGAATCACAAAATAGACAATTCTATTTCAATGGTTTCACTAATGTTCTTTCTACCATAACTATTTGGTTAAACTGTGGAAGACTGACAAACGGTTGCAAAATCTGGTTCTTTCACCAAACTGCAAACCTCCGAACAGGCTGGTAAGAACTGCACAGCTGGCCCAAAACACTTCTGGTAACACCACAAAACTGTTTTCACCAATGCTGAAACAACTGAGTTTCAATGCTTAATTTCTAAAATGAGAAATTCTGGGGCTCATGATTGGTCAGCACAAACACAGCTTTTGAAACCCTTTTCCCCAAGACCAGATATGTAGGGATGATAGTGATTACTCAGAAGGAAGAAAATTGCCCTATACATGGCTAAATTCTCTCTTTCATTTGATCTGACTTTACATTAAGCTCTTCAGATTTTAAGGCAGGCTTGTAAATAGCTTCTTACTTAGAAGTCTGAGGCAAGCAAGAATCACTTCTAGACAACCTAAAATAATTTTTTTTCCTAAACCAGAGAAAAATGGGCTTTTCTTTTAGACGATCAATATGCCAAACAGAACAAACACGGATATAGATGAACAGGCAGAATAGTAAGTTTTGTTCCTCCTCCACCATTACTAAATTGAATATTCTCAGCACACAAGGCACACTGTGGAAGGTTTTTTAAAAATGGAGTTTCTTTCAAGAAATGGAATGATGTCTGCAAACCTCTCGGTACTGAAGGTAAGAACTGTCTCCAATTATCTCTCAAGGCTGTAAAATTATTCTGCCGGTGTGAAACAGGCAGAATTACATGAAATAAAAAGGCCTGTATATTTCTACACCAGCTTCTTCTAATCTGACAAAATGTCATTTTGCCCACTCTGTTTTACGATAAGAACTGTAGATATTTACTAAGACACACTCTGAAATGAAGTTCTCCTAAAATTATGCACTGCCTAACCCATCCAACAGAACTTCCTTCTTAAAACCATTTTTGATGTATTATAGTAACAGAGCATATTACAGAATCTTAAACTGGAAGAGAGGGAACATTTTTTAGAAAAGCACTTTCTTCTCTTCAAGCAACAACCTCAAGGGAAAATTGTCTTCCTCTTTAGAGAGCCTCAAAAAGGCACCTCCACTGAAGCTTTCCATTATGTAATTAGCTGGTTTAAAGCACAATCCTACCTTGACGTTGGGCTGGAACAAGCCCCTTGCGTCTCAACTGCACCATAGAGCAGTTGCTATGCCCTCCATTGAAGTGAGGGAGGCCAGCACATGGATGTGTGCTGGCCTCCCTGAGCCGCATAACAGACTAGGTAAGGCTGGCTGAGGGAGGCTGGCGCAGGGGGGTTGGGGAGGATGGGTCCATGGGTGGACTGATCCAGGGAGGGGTGGGTGAGATTGGCCTCTGGCACTTTGGCGGGTTCATAATCCCCATCCCAGTCAACCTTACACGGGCTGCTAGGATCTGTACTAGTGATTCTGTGTAGCTGAAGGGGTTCAGGAGGTAGTAATTGCAGTGGGCAACAAGCTGAGCTTGATACTAATGGCCAAATTGTGAAAACCTTGGTATGAATATCATGTTATATATTATCAGAAAGGTAATTTAATGCTGAATACAATGAAACCAACCATGTTGGAAAACTTGTATTCTCCCAAAAGTTATGGCCAATTAACCAGATTCTCTGTTACAACCAATTATTATCTGATTTCATCAGGGGGAGGGGCGCCTAAAAAATCTCCTTTGCCGTGTATAGCAGATGCCTTATTACACCACTGCCTTGTACAGATTCAAATAGTCCTACTGGGACTGCTGCAGTGCCACACAGGGTAAGGGGAATAAATTCACTGCATGCAGCCCCAACCCCACACTGGATATAGAGCAGGCTGGCCTCCTGCCTCCCTATTCCAGTGTGGGTTAGGATTGGGCTGCCCAAGTCACATAGTTAATTGACTAACAAACATGAAGTTGGCGGATAGTCAGCTGATTCTGATATTAGATAAGGCTATCCAGCAACAAGGGTTTGGAAAAAAGAGTCAGAAGCTTTAATTTAGCAGGCTCACCAGGGTACATCATCATCTGCAATATGGTGGGGGCGGAGGGAAGGAGAGAGGAAGAATTGACAAGGGAAAAGGCAGGGCAGAGTGATGCAATCAACACTAGCCACGAACAATAACTTTCTGTCTGCAGATATTTTGGGTATTTTTTAAGTGAGCTCCATCTTCAATCCAGTGGGATATATTCAAGTGCTACACAGTTTCTTAGCTATATCTTCACACATATTATCTGCATAAGAAACACATTATGTCCTCAAACTCAATATGAATGTCTGCCAAGATGACAGTGTAATGTCCTTGGCTGCTGGAACTTCAAGTTGGCAGATAGAAAACATAGTATTACATCCGTAAGTGGCCTGGGGGGGGGGGCAGCTTTAGCTAGAAAAGTTTCCTAAATATCTGATGGTTCAAGTTATTCTTTTTCTGAATTAAAACAAGATATGTTTCACTCCTACACTTAAAAAGGGTATGATTAAGAACTATCGGCCTTCAAAGGAAATCACTCCGGATACATAAGTTACTTTTTACTTATATGAGCAGTTACTCATACAGAAAAGCAACGGGCAATTCCACTGGAGATGGGTAGTTATACCGTGTAATATTGTATTATAAGTACGTTCCAACTGCATCTGATGCATAGATAGGCAAATTATCTGCCCTCAGCGAAAGCCAGTTAGGAGAAGGCAAGGCTCAAGCCAGGATTCCTACATAAGCAGGCAACCTTCTCAAGGTTAGTGGATAGTTTGGGCTCACAGGAGACTTCAGTTCTTTCTGACAGTGAACAGTTCTGCTGTGGTCCACCACAATATCCACTGCATAGTTTGGGAACTACTGAGCTTAATGTTCTAGAAGCTGGACAAGAGTATAGCTTTCTGCAATCATAATAAAACTATCATCATCAATGTTTAATTTTTTAAAGATTGAAATCAACACAGAGAAGTCTTTCTGATGTGAAAGAACAATCAGAGATGTAGGCAAGACGTGAGCTCTACTATGGCTGCTGCTTACACTTTTCCAACTGTCATTCATTTGGTCTGTGCGCATAGACAGGACAGACACACAAAAAAATTGCCTCAGTAAACAGAAATGGTTCCAATGTCTTTAAAAATATATCAGAAATGCGTGCTTGTATTCATTGATAAGTGTTTTGTAATAGATAGAAAGATTGCGTAGAAAACTCACTTGGTCATCTTCCTCTTCAATATCATCGCGTATACCCCTGGAAAAATAAGCAGAGAAACAAAACTTCCCTGCAAATGTTCCACATACCCAGCTCCATACAGTCAACCTCATTTAGTGCCAATATAAACGCAACACTGACAACATTTAGCCACAACAAGACACAACTACATCAATTCCAACCCACCAGGGCATGCCAAATTATGAAGGGTAAACTCAGCTCAACTTCATTTCGCATCTACCAAGCATGAGAGAAAAGCAGAATCTAAAGGTTGAAAAAAACAAACAAACCAGGGAGTTGTTTGGTACCCAACTACAAGAGACAGTTATCCATACATCATGTCCTTCCCGCCCTCTCAATGCAGATAACTGTCTTTAGGGCATTTCCGAATAGTGAATCTTGGCATGGCAAAATCTTCAAATACTATTCTAGCAGAAGTAATATAAGATGGCCCCATGCTTTCACATTCTTGTTCATCTCTCATTGATTTCAATGGGGTTGTGATCCATGAAAGAACCTACTTTGTATTTTTTCTTTCTTTGTCTTTATCCTCCAGTCTCTTCATATCTCTTGCAGCTTGATCCTAATGGGATCCAAAAGAAACATATCACATTTTCCAAAAATTCTGACTGCATAGGAAAGATCATGACGCTATGTTCAAAAGAATAGAAAAAAGTAATAGGATCCCAATTGCTAGGAATCAAAGGGTTTTGCAGTTAAGTAAAACTACCCATTCCCTTTCTCTTTTTGGTCTACTCCTATCAAAAGATTCCACATCTATACACATCACTCCACATCAAGACAAAACTCAAATTCATCAGCAGTAATAGTAGTTACTATTAGGGTGTTCTCCCTATTTGTTGAGATTGATGGGCGAGATTATACTTTGTGCTTCTCAGATTGAATTGTGATCATATGATGGAGGGTCTCCACTATGGCGCAATTACAGTTACTGAATTCCCTTCTGAGAGGGACTTGTGTAATTTCTGAGAGTCTGGAAAGATTTATATAGTCCAATCAGCACTGAAGAGCTAATTGCTGTCGATCCTATGATTTCTTTTTTTAAATTCTTGCCTTTGATTTTGTCATAACTGAATTTTACTATTCTGTGGCTATTTATGGTGTAATCCAAGGTTATGCAATTTCTGCAACATAGAGAAATACTGGCTTACCTCCACTTCTGCCATAAATGCCTCCAAGGGATCATCCTCACTATCAGAGTCAGTTGTTTTGGAATGGAACTGCTGCCGAGTGGGAGAGTTCTCAGCAGGAATGTATGGCAAGTCAACATTATTGGAATCTTCCTCCTCATCTTCAAAATAACTGACAATTGAGACACATACAGATAAACTGACACAGTGAGAAACCAAGACGGTACGCAACGAGACTTATAGTGTTTAAGTGACATGGTATCATGCTGGAGCCTGTAAAATATTAACTCCAGTGGATTTTCAAATGCATTCAATCAAATAATGGATAACATCTCAGGATTAATTCTACAAAAGAAAAGTAGTTTTTTTTTTCTTCATTTTAGGGCAGCATAATAAGCAATGTTCACAAGGATCTTGGACACTATATATGGTCTGAAATTGCTTTACGTGAACTTTGGGTGAAGCCCAAAAGTTGAACTTGATACCTCTTTGTATGTGTAAGATTCAGGTATGGGGAACATATTTAAAAAGCTGTTTGGAGCTGTCACATTGGTCTAGCACAGGGGGCTCCAAACTCCAGCCTGCAGGCCAGATGCTGTCCCTCCCTGATTCGCCCCTGACATGAGCAGCACTTTGCGTTCCGTTGGGGATGCTGCAAACGACCCCCACTATAGCTCCCAGGGATTGTCACGGTCAGCCACTTCTGGGATCTGCTGCGCTAGCAAGTTGTGCGCTTGGCATTCTCTGCATGGGCAGCTGGCTGCGACCCTGGGAGGTGTAGTTGGGGTCATTCATCCGGTGGAATGCAAAGTGCTGTTTGTGCTGGGAATGATTTTGGAGACTGCTGGTCTAGCAGAAGGTACTATTATGTTGAAAGGTACTATTATGAGCCAGTTGTGCAATGGTGATGTTGACACACAATGTCATATAGTTCTACCAGCGATGTCCAGAAATACAATCACATAAGCATTGAAAAGCAAGGATATAATGTATGAAAAAGCAGGCAGCTTACGCATTCTCTTCATCAAAATTTGCTCGCTTTGATCCAATCTTGTAAAAAGAAGGAAGCTGAGGTGGTGGTGTTTTTCCAAATCCAGAAGAACCAGTAGCTCCAAAAGCACTATGAGACTGTTGAGGGAGTTTGGGTTCTTCTTTCTTTCCAGCTGATATCGAGAAGCCACCAAAACCAAAGCCCCTCTTGGCACCAGGGCCACCTTTGTTCCAGTTCATATCGGCAGTGTTGTTTCTGATAAAGATGAAAAGATGTACCAAGTATAACACCTCTTCCTAATTTTTGTCATTGACATTAATGATCATATGAACAAAAACATACAGACAACCAGCATGGAATTAGAAAGGAATGTCTGATCTAGAAAGGCGATTAGATCACCAGTTTAAAAACCCCAATTCTATTAAACATTTTCTTCAAGGAGAATAAAAGATTTTACAGTATTTACTACAGTCAGGTATTTATAAAGATTATCTCTGCCATTTGTGTACTCCATTGCAATAGCCTGTTTTCCCGAAACACCGGGTCTTATATTACTTTTTGCTCCAAAAGACGCATTAGGGGTTATTTTCATGGGATGTCTTATATTTTCATGTACATTTATTCATGTACAACAATCTACATTTATTCCAATACAGTCATGTAATCTTCTTCCGGAACATTGTCATAACTCTCCAAATCCCAAATTCCGGCCTGAATTTCTTGCGATGCCATTTCCCATAGAACCATTGGCCCCAATCTCTCATGTCCAGCAATAAAGCTCGCCTTCAATGAGCACTTCTTGTCCATGCAGCCTGCTCATAGTGCATTGGCAACATAGCTGTCAGTGATTTTATCCCCGCTACACCCTCCCTCTTCACCTTGTGAACCTACTAAATGTGTCTGTCTGGCTGACGATCTTAACTAGGGCTTATTTTGGGGTAGGGCTTATATTATGAGCATCTAGGGCTTATTTCCCAGTTAGGTCTTGTTTTAGGGGAAACCGGGTACTTTGCTTACTAATACGTGGCACACTATCACAGCAGGAGCCAACACATAGCCTTAAACCTAATCCTTGCCTCTCTCAGTCTCAGCTGCCTGCTGTAAAATGGTAAAAAGGATGTTCCCACTTCAGCATTTAGTAACTAAAGTGCTGCAGGGATAAAACAAAAGCGTGAACAGCAACGAATATTAACATTATGAGTACACCTAAGTCCGTGTATATTAAACAAACATCCTTCCTCACTTTATCCCTGCTTTTTAAGACTATGAGCCTGGCAGGGCAGGGCCCTGGCTTCTAATTTTTGACAAAGCGAGGTACGTACGCAAATGGCTGATAACCAGAATCCGCTGCTGGAGCTGCACGGCGAGGAAGCTGTGTTGGGCGGGCGCGAGAGGCCATCCTGTGGTTCTTCTGCTGCTCCAGCGAGTTTCGGACTTCCCCCGTACTCGACTTACCTGTCGGCCTTCAGCAAGAGCCAGAAGAGGAGGTCTGAGGCACATCGAAGCCAGGTTGGTGGAGGGGGCAGCGCGAGCGAGCGTAAATAGAATCAGAGGCTTCTGAAGCCCCACTAGGCCGCAACCCCGCCCCCCTCCTGTTCCAGCAGCAGCAGCCCAGCTGGGGCCTGGCCTCTCTCCCGCCCTTTCTTCTTCCTTTCCTTCGTTACTTACCCACCTCCTAGACACTTGTGCTGTGTTTTGTTTTAACCTTCTGGTTGGCCGACTACCCTCAACCGGTTACTACGGCGAAGAAGCGGGAGCACGACGCTAGCGACTGAGGCGAGCGCGGTGACGTCACCGCGCACAGCGGAACGGCCTCGGGGCACGACGCGCGCCTACGCGCCGTCTCGTCTCCACCTCCCCGCTCGTGCCGTCGCGGTGTCGTCACGGCGCGGCGCGGCGTTTGCGCGCGCAGGGACAAAGACCAAAGTGACGCGTAGCTTAAGGTTCTTATTTCGAGTCTTCCTCCCCTTTCTGTCTCCATCAGTAATGCCCGTGGGAATGAATGACAGAAATCTAGGATTTTGACGCTGCTGTAAATAATGAGCCCTCTTGAAACAAACAAACCCAAAAAGGTACTGTGCCAGTAAAGATAGGCTTTTGTGCTCTGGTCGGGTTTTATTTCGTGCCTATGCATATACACACACAGCGCAATCGTATGCACGCACGTCTAAGTCCCCTTGTGCTCAATGGAGCTTACTTCCAAGAAAGTGGATAAGGGTTGCAGCCACCCACCGTTTTTAGACGACGGAAAACGCAACGCGTCTATACGCAAGCCAATGGAATACAAAACCTTCGGCATGTGGGTTGGTCTCCCCCCCCCCCACACACACACACCTGCACACAGCGGAAGGGCGCAATATAGACTGACGTTTATTGCAAATTGGAGGCGGTTAGAATACGGGGATTTGGAGGTGGAAAATCAAACTAGCCTCAGGCTGCAATCCTATCCACACTTTTCTGAGAGTAAGCTCCATTGACTATAACGGGACTTACTTCTGAGTAGACAGGCATAGGCTTGTGCTCTCAGTTCCCTTTTGTAGGGCTGCGATCCTATACACACTTTCCTGGGGACAAGTCCAGTGGTGGGATTCAAATAAATTAACAACCGGTTCTATGTCCTTCAGGCTCTATGTCCTTCAGGCTGCCTTTCTTCCCTCTCCCAACCTAAAATTAACAACAGGTTCTGCAGAACTGGTGAGAACTGGCTGAATTTCACCACTGGACAAGTCCTATTGAACACGGAGGGACTTACGTCTGAGAAGACATGCGAAGAATTGCACTGGAACTGCGCTATGTACAGTGGATTGCATTGCAAGGCTGTCGTAAATGCTTTCTTAGACCCAAAACGGAACCTGAAGATGATAGATGATATGGCATAGAATTTTCTAGGGCTATTTTTTAAAGGGCGGGGGGGGGAGAGCATTTTTCACACAAACGAAGACTTGAGTTAGAAAAAAACAGAAACTTCTCTTTTTGCTGCTACTTGTTGTTTCATAGCGGTAGGGAAAGAAGATACTCAACTGCCGAGGACCAGCTACGTCAAAATCCTGGATTTCAATGGGCAGCGACCACTTTTGCCAAATGGGACATTTAAAAAATTTATTTGTTAACCCGGACATTTTTCTCTCCGACAAGGATGGTTTACTCTTGTCTTTTTCTGTATCTGCGTGCATGGTGGTTATATTGGGGCATGCGCAGATGCCCTTCTCGCTGCCGTACTGTGGATAACGCAGTGCATGTTGGGATAACGGTGGCATAGATCTGCTGTTCTCATTCCTGTATTGTGCAAGAAAGAAAGTAGGGAATTAGCCATGATTCTCTGAGGTGCACAGGAAGAAAGGCTGTGCGTGCATTCAAGATTACTGCATATACATTAACACAGTAACGGCAAAAGTGTTTTCCTTTTTAAAGGGGGAAGATTTGGCATTTGTTTTAGCGTGTGTTGGATTATTAACAGTCGGGCCAGACAGCATGTTTTAAAATAACTACAGAAAAAAGTTCTGTAGAATTTGAGAACACAGACGCTTCTGCTGTTGGAAAGGAATGGCAACTTAGGGCCCAGGATATGATAGAATTGGGCCCTTAAAGGCTAGCAGTTTTATTGTGGCATATGGTTTCATGGATCTTGAGAATGTTCTCTTGCTTCATAAAACCCTTTGATTGATCACAGGGATTTTAATAAAAATAAATTAAGTAAACCCTGCAAGACTGGCTTTACCTCATCTTTTAGATTAGACCATTAGATCTCAAACATAATGTTTCTTAAAGTTATGATTCTTAATTTAGCAAGGGGAGAAGGTCTTTCACTCCTCACCCCAATGGAATCTTTTCCAGTAGCTGTTATCTTTTTAGACTGTGAACCCTTGGGGACAGAGAACAATTTATTGATTTATTTTGCTATGTAAACTACTTTGAGAAGTACTGTTTGTTGAAAGGTGGTACTATATATAAATATTCTGAATAATAACTCTGGAATGAGTGAAGTTCAAAATGGGGAGGGCTCTCATTGAGCATGTGTAGAGTGCTCACTACTATGGAACTGCAGCTTAATCTAAGATTCAGATACAGACTTCAGCTTCTGGTCACTTCATTTTAGAAATTAAGGATTGCTACTAGAAATTGGGAACCTGGCCATGTTTTTCTCCAGCTATCTCTTACAATGTAGACAATAACGGTGAGAGAATATGAAGGGGTGGGGGAAAGGATGAGGATTCTTCATTAAATGGGGGGGATGTGTAAATAGTTGAATAAATAGACTAATCCACAAAAAAATTTATGCTATGTTAAGCAAAAGTCTATCCATACTAAATTTGCTCAGGGGTACGTTTCACTGTATTCAATGGGGTTTACATCTAAGTTAAGTGTGTATAGGATTGTACACAGGGGTGATATATTCCATTGAACTCAGTTGAATTTAATTCTGAGTAGGCATATTTATTTAAAAATTTTTTAATCTTTGTTTTCTTGTATGAAGTGGCTTGATTGAAAGCAACCATTTAACAAAAAGATACTCTTAACAACAACTGTATTATAAACAGAACATTGATCAAATCCGGCAGAAAGAACAAGATACAAATGTATGACAGACTATAAAAGCCAGGTACATATGACAAATTAAAAGCTGATTTAAACAGGAAAGTGTTCAGTTTTCATTGAAATCTGGGCACAGTTGCGGAGAGGCAAAGTTCCTGTGGTAAGGAGTTCCTTGGGTGCCACCACAGAAAAGCCCTGTCCTGTGTGTATACTCACTGCACCTTTGAGGATGGTGAGACATGCAAAAGGGTCTCTCTTTGGAAAGGGTCTATGGCAGTCCTTAAGGCTCAGCCATTTAAGGCTTTAAGGAATAACTAGCACCCTGAACTGGGACTAGTATTGATAGCCAGTGCAGCGAGAGCAATATTGGCATCCAAAGGCACAGCCTCACTCAGTTCTGCATTCTGCCCTAGCTATTATTTCTGGATGCTGCATAAAGGGCTCAGCAGTAGGAGGTGCATAGGATTGTTGGTGGCTTGGCTTGTTGCTGTGGTAAACTATTTCATAAGTGATTGACAATCTTATGCATGTCTACTCAGAATTAAGCCGTGTTGAATGGTGCTTACTCCCAGGAAAGTGTGCATAGGATGGCAGCCCGACAGAATGCAAACCTATGCATGTTTGCTCAGAAGTAAGTACCACTTTGTTCAAGAAGGCTTACTCCAAGGTGAGTTATAAGAATGTGGCCTAAAACAATTCCAAAGCTCTTCTGGCCAAGCCATTATTATTTGCCTGTAAACCGCTTTGTGAACTTTATGTATGCCGAACACAGTTTTGTATATATGCTGAAAAACGGCATATAAAGACTACTGATTGATTGAGAAAGGAAAAAAAGAGAGGACCATAAAGTACTGTACACAATTCAAAGTGTATCTGGCTGAGGGCTCAGCCTTATATAACGTTTTAACAGACAAGAGTGCTTCTGACTACGTGCAGAGTACTCTCCCTGCATACTATGGGGCAAGGTGTTGTATCTTTCCGGGCCATCAGTACTAGCCTCTCCCTTTTAATGTCACGTAGGAGTTAAAGAAAGGGAACTTAGTCGAGTCAAAAGATCCTTCAGCCTTCCGACCAGTCCCAGGGAAAAAGGGACCTTCCACGGACTTTCCTCAACCACCCAACAAAAACGCTTGCAACGTTCTCTTCTTGGGATTCTCGTGCCCCCCCGCCCCGCTTCGCGGTTCCTTGCCCGCAAGGCGCTTGCGCAATCTTACGCAATCCACGCACATTACGGAGAGGAAGGGGAAAGAGGGAAAAAAAAAGGCAAGCGTAAGCCCGGCCGGGAAGTAAGGTGGGTCTTGGGAACGTTGTAGCAATAACGTTGGTGGACTCGGGTAAGGAAGCCGGGGGGCGGGGGGTGCTCTGTGGCGTTGAAAACGGGGGGGCGGTGGTTGCCTGTGGGACTTATTGGAGGAGAGAACGTAACACTATTCGCGGGGGGGGGGCGGATTTTACGTGAATAGAGATAATCCCCGCCCAGCCACCCCGTTCCCCCTCCGGCAAAGAAAGCTTAAGGAGCCCTCGCTGCACTCGCCGGTCCCAACCCTCAGTGTGTCGGAAGGGGGGCAGTTCCCCCCCCCCCCCCCCCTTCTGCAACTCCGGCTCTTTTCTGGGAATAAATGGCTCCTCCTTTCGCCCTTCCAGGCCTGGCTGATGAATTCATGCTACAAATCATGAATTCACACCACTATCGCCCCTTGCACCATCTGCAAACCCCACCACCACCTTCAATCCTATGAGCCAGTGGTTCCCAACGCTTTTTCACTTGTGTGCCCCTTGGCAGCCCATTTCCACCAATTGTGCCCTTAATATTAGCAAAATGTTTGAAATTAAGATAGTTGCTGTAAATTCTAATACAGACCTGCCTTTTCCACCATTATTCCATTTTTTTTTTAGTACTCCTAAAGATCTTGGCAAGTACTTCTGGGCTACAGGTGCCCCAGGTTGGGAACCACAACTCTGATAAAAGGCAGGCATTCACACATTTTTGAAAAACCTGGGAAGGAATAATTTCCAGCATTTCAGGCTCTCTTTGTAGATTAGGTCTTGTGAATGTTGGTTACCTCCCCCCCCCCCCACTTGCACACAAATCATTTTTTTTTTCAATTCCAGGAATTGCTATTAAAATAAGAAGTGAAAATGCTTGGTCAGATTACAGAATGCATTTGTGAGTACATGCATATAGTCGAGGTGTGTGTATAGTGTGGGAGGGAGTATGCAAGGATTCTGTTTTCTACAGAGGTAGAAAACTGAAGAAAACTGGTCAAATTTTTGTGCCTTACATTGTTGCTCTGGATATCCCTGCCACCAGGTTATGTGGGAGTTTTATAGTTTTGGCTGATAGAACTGAAACATTCCAGGTCAATAATGTATAGTATTAGAAATTTGGTAGCAGCTTGGAGTACAGCGGGGGGTGTGTGTGTGTGTTCAGCCTTGGGTTAAGTTTGAATTGAAGGTGTGTGTCCAATATCTTTATGTGGCTGTATTGACTAAAACTATTTTAGCACCCTTTTGTAGTCACATGTAGATTAAAGAGTGCTAAAATTGTCATCTAAGGCGTGTTGGGAGTTGGAGAGAATCTAATCTCTATCCATAAAATTTGAGTGTGGAACCAGGTTGCATGTAGTTACGTTCTGTGCCCCGAAAAAAGCATATACAGTAATCTCTTGCGTCTATTTTAAATAGATGTCTGTGTGGGAGAGTAGATGCAATGGATATCTCTGGGGTAGGTAAGGATTACATTTGGGGCTCTGTGGATCATAGCATGCCTTGCTTTTGGGGAGGGGAAAGGAACTTTTGGTTTTATTCCCCCATCCCACTTTTTGGCCCTTTAAAAAACTAGGATCTCTCCTCTTACCTATGTTAAGGAAGATGGCCATATTTAGTCTTATCTCATTTTCTGTACCAAGGGGAGGAAGTCCTCTGCTTGTAATGTCCAATCCTACCCAATTTTCCAGTGCTGGTGCAGACAAGTCATAGAAGCCTCCTCAAGGTCGGGGAGCCCTTGGGGCTCCATTACAGCTGCATCAGTGATGGAAAGTTGGATAGGACTTGGACCCTGACATAGGGAGACACCTTAGAGGTAAGTTGTCCACATGTTGTGCCTGGGGACTTGATTCCTCTTCTCAGTGGTGGCTCCTCGTTTACGGAGTTCCTTCCCCTTGGAACTAAGAACTTCAGTAGGGTGTAAACAGTGGTGTCATTCAAATGATTTAGGAACAGGAACTCACTTTTGATTGGCACTTGTCGGGAACCTGGAACCGGCCACGGAGCGCGTTAGGATCCGGAACTCCTGTTCTGGTCCGTTCCCCCCTGAATGACATCACTGGGTGTAAAGGTTCCATGGACTTGAGTATTCATTTCAGCTCTTCACTTCTCCAAAAAGAGTCTTTAGTGCATTTTATCACTGCAGTTGCTGTTCAAGTTGTGTTTATTGATTCCAGTACGTACGGTGCTGAAAGCAAGATGTTTACCTGGCAAATGAAGCAGTGAAGGCATTTGGTGGCTCCCTAGACTCCGGAGATACATTCTCTACATAAGCTTTCTCACAGGTTTTGTTGTGAAGAAAACGTAGAGACAAGGATTTTGCCATCTTTTGTGGAACAGGAACTGCTGTTTTGCACATTTGGGGTCACTTGGCATTCAGGGAGGCTGTGCAGAAAGTCAGAAAGCAACCTTGCTCTCTTCCAGGCATCCCTGTGTACTTCGCAAGGCTGCCCTTTATACACATGTAGCTGATGAGAAGGACAGAGGCAAATGCTCTGGGTGCTGCTAATTTTAGATGGCCTAACCTAGATTGTGTGCCTTTTAAGGAGCTTCTCCTTAAGTGGAAAGGTTCAGTATTGAAAGCACCAGGTATGAGAGATAAGAACCATGTTAATCCATAATATCACTCTAATCCCAGTAAAGAACCTGAGGTATCAGGATTGGCTGATGAGCAGAACATCTTTTTATTAGTTAGTTCCTATGATAGCAATTTTTGGCCCAGCAAACTAAAAAGACTTCCTGGTGCTGCCTAGTAAAGGACACAGTGAAAAATGTTAGTGATGAACACAGAGAAATCAAATATGGCTCCTGTAAAATTAATTGCTCATTAGATAATAGATGTTGGAAAGCTCATATTCAAGATAGTACTTTTTTCATACCTGGAGAGAGGGAAAAACGCAGTTGGAAATAAGAGGTTCACTAGAAGAATATAGCATATTTCAAGCTTGATTCATTATTATTACTATTGTAAGAATATGAAAATTTCTTGTAAACTTCCTTGAACATTTGCATTACAACTGCCAGGATCTGTTATACAGGCATGCCCTGATATCTGCTGGGGTTCTGTCCCAGATCCCACTGTGGATACCTGAAACTGCGGATACTTGGGATGCTTTTTTAAAGATAGGGGTTTTCATCAGTGATTTTCTGCAACAAGGTAAAAAAAAGAAATTTGTTTAATGTTCCACTATCTTTTAAATAAGTGTTCCAGTATCCATGGTATCCGTAGATAACTGAAACCATGGATACTGAATCAGGCATGCTGGTACTTAATAATGGAAGATGAAACATTCCAAAAATTTCAGAGTGGCAACAAAGTTTACAACAATGCAATTGTAGCAAGCTAATGGTTATGTTGGAGTTAAGGCAGGCAGACAGCAAATTAAAGGCTTGAATTGGTCTTTGTGACATATAGACAGAATAAAGCCCATAGCTCTACCCATGTTGTATAACTTTCTCTTCACTTGAACAGTTTTATTGGTAGGTTTATCATGAAATGGGGACGTGGTGGTGCAGCGGGTTAAACCGACCAGAAGGTTGGGAGTTCAAGACGGCGCGACGGAGTGAGCTCCCGTTGCTTGTCCCAGCTCCTGCCAACCTAGCAGTTCCAAAGCACCTAAATGCAAGTAGATAAATAGGGACCACTTCGGTGGGAAGGGAACAGCGTTCCGTGCACTACAGCATAGAGTCATGCCGGCCACATGACCACGGAAGCTTGTCCTCTGACAAAACGCCGGCTCTACAGGTTTAGAAACGGAGATGAGCACTGCCCCCTACAGTCGGTCACGACTAGACCATTCAGTCGTGGGGAAACCTTTACCTTTATCGTGAAATAGGAATTAAATAAAAAAGAATGAGAAGTATCTTATACAAGGTACTGTAGACATGATTTCTGGAAAGGGAACTTCTGCCTTTTAGAATACTTAAAAAATCAAATATGTGTTTATACTTTCTCGTGGCTGTTGCTGGTGGTGTTCTCCATTCTTTTAGATTGTGAGCCCTTTTGGGACAGGGAGTCATTTAACTTTAATGTTATTATTTGCCTGTAAACCGCTTTGTGAACTTTGTGTTGAAAAGCGGTATATAAATACTAGTGATTGATTGATAGATTGATACTTGAACTTTCAAAATTCTTTTGGCAAGATCCTCCACAAAAAGCTGTTAAACAACCCTATCCCTTGCAGGGATGGAAGTGGTTCACGGTGGATAGTGACAGTTTGATAAGCACATTGTGCCGGAAAAGTTAAATTTCATGTTGGCAGAGGCAGATCTAAGGGAGGGCAAAGCTCTAAGCTTTGCAAGAAGCCTTACCTTGCAGTGGAAATCACTCCTCTTCTGCACCGTTTTAGCCAATCCTCACAGGGAAAAGCAACATCTTGGCATTGCTTACTGGCTACAGCAGCAAGGGAGAGGAGGGATTTACATGACAGGGTAAGGCTTCTTGCAACACTTAGAGCTTTGCCCTCCCTGTAGATCCGCCTCTGCATGTTGGTGATTATTAGGAGAGGGATTAAAAACAAATGTGCAAATATCATAGTGCCAGTACATAAATGTAAGCTGTTTTGGAAAAGTCTTTGGAGTTTTGATTGCTCCATCTGAAAAAAGGACATTATCACACTCGAAAAGGCCACTCAAGTGTCTGAGCACTTTGCCTGTGAGAAAAGGCTGCTGTTGTTCTGTTGCTAAGTCATGTCCGACTCTTCGCGACCCCATGGACCACAGCACGCCCGGCTTCCCTGTCCTCCACTAGCTTCCACTGGAGTTGGCCCAATTTCATGTTCATCACTTCGGTGACACTATCTAACCATCTCATCCTCTGCCGCCCCCTTCTCCTCTTGCCTTCCATCTTTCCCAGCATGAGGGTCTTTTCCAAAAAGTCCTCTCTTCTCAAGAGGTGGCCAAAGTATTTGAGCTTCAGCTTCAGGATTTGTCCTTCCAGGGAGCAATCAGGCTTGACTTCCTGGAGGATTGACAGATTGGATCTCCTTGCAGTCCAGGGGACTCTCAAGAGTCTTCTCCAACACCATAATTCGAAAGCATCTATTCTTCGGCGCTCCACCTTCCTTATGGTCCAGCTCTCACAGTCATACATGACTACTGGGAAAACCATAGCATTAACTATGCGAACCTTTGTTGGCAGGATGATGTCTCGGCTTTTTATTAAGTTGTCTAGGTTCACCATCGCTTTCCTCCCAAGAAGTAGATGTCTTTTAATTTCATGGCTGCAATTACCATTGCAGAAAAGGCTTTAGAGAAAAGGCTAAAGTGGGCTTTTTAGTTGGTGGGGCGTGCTGGAGAACAGATAGAGGCATATAATATTTTGAATGGGTGGGAGAAGGTGGATGGACAAACGTTTTGCCTTTTTCTTATAATAGTAGCACTTATGAGTCACTGAATTAGGTTGCTTGACAGTGGATTCCAAACAGAATGAAAGTGCTAAGAATAAAACTGCCAGTGTTATTATATCCTTGTACACATTGATGGTAAGGCCATATCTGTCCAGTTCTGGTTTCTGCATATCAAGGATACTGTGGAACTAGACAAAGTGCAGAACAGGTATCCAAAATATTATTGGGCTGTGGTACCTCTCTTCTGAAAACAGGCTAGAACTTTTAGGATTATTCAGTCTACAACCAAGGCTCCTGAGCGGGGACGTGATTGGGACATATAAAATTATGCATGGGATGGGTAGAGGGAAATCTTTTCCCTCCCACAGAACAGCCATTAAAATTTACTGGCAGGGGAGTCAGAACTGTCAAAAGGAAATATTATCAAGCGGGTAATCTTTGGAACCACTTGTCACAGGATGTCGTGATGGCATATGGCCTAGGTCAATGGTATTCAAACTTTTTAGACCGGGACCCACTCCAGCAGGGCTCTTGCGTTATGTGGACTTTAAAAATATTTCTTCCCACTGGGCATAATTAACTTGTCTCACTATCATGAGAAGTGGTAGTGGCCAATAGCTTGAATAGCTTTCTGAAAGGATTGAATAAGTTCATGGAGGTCAAGTCTACCAATGGCTATTGGCTATGACAGCTACAAAAGAAATCTCCAGGGTCTGAAGCAGTACCATCCTGATGCTGGTAGAATAAATATATTACACTCCGGTTTCTTTCATTGCATTCTGCATGAAATTCCTCATCAAATGATATATAACGTGATAGTATTATTCCTGCACATCATGATTTTAACAAATCACAATTTTTGCATGACAGTTGTATTTTTGTTTTCTGGCTTTTTTTGGCCATAACGTTTGATAGAGTATAAGTATTATACTCTGGTTTGTTTCATTGCATTCTGCATTAAATGACCTTTCCAATGATAGGTACATAACGTGATAGTATTAGTCATAATTACCAAGGTTTTCACAATTTTGGCCACTAGTGTCAAGCTCAGCTTGTTGCCCCCAGTGCAGTTGCACCCCCGTTATAGCTATGCCCCTGAGATGGACCCTTGTTCTGATCCAGCAGGTCTGTTCCTATATTTATGTAATGGTAGAAAAGCAGCTCAAATAAGCAACTGGCAGATACGATTTCTGGATGCCTCGCCTTTCTATCATGACAAATAGGGGGGGAGCTGTTTGTCATTTTGGACTCAGGAGGAGGTTTCCTCTACTTTTATAAAGCCACTTTTGTTCATTTAACTGATACAGAAGAGTGATGTAACAGCACTCCTGTGTTGCTTAAATGAAAGGTAAGCTGAGGTTCTGAGATCTTCTGCAAGTGTGTCCATACATGCCCATGATATGAAGCAAAACGACATGTCTCAGTTTCTTAAGAGGCGGAGTGTGGAAATATTATAATGTGGTTACCCACTCCAATGATATGCAACTATTAAGCTGTAGATTGCAATATTCCTCTACAACGTCCGGCGAGTTTGAATTGCTACCTTAGAGAAGAGAAATGTTTATATTTCTAGCCTGAGCAGTTTGGTGTCCTCTGCTTTTTCCAGAAGCAATGAGAAGTCTGTGGTTCTTCGTGGCTGCTCTCTTCATCACCTGGCAGCTGTCGTCAGCAAAGTTTGATGAATTTGATGACGGAGACGACATTGTGGAGTATGATGACAATGACTTTGCCGAATTTGAAGACATAATTGAAGATCCTGCCACAGAATCTCCCCAGCGGATTGTCACAGCAGAAGACGATGAGGAGGAGGCCACTGTTGAGCTTGAAGGTCAAGATGAAAGTCTTGACTTTGAGGATGCCGATGGGCAGGTGATGCTGGATGCAAGATCTGGTCTGTTCTTCGTCATTATTGATGCAAGGGAGGGATGCTGATAAAGGAATTATGAGGTTGGCCAGCCTCTCCCTTTGTGAAACCAAATTAAATTTGCCTTAGAGCCTGTATTTTGAAAAGTTGTATATTTCGTTGCATTAAATCTTCCAAAGTGGTGGCACAAAGATGAGAAGCTTAAAATTAGGCTGCCTAAAATAAAGTCAGTATCAAAAGCAAATGGCGGCAATGCTCATCAGTTGGCAAATGCAAAGATTCTTTGGGATAAGAGAGGACTTGATCTGCCTTCTAAGAGATAACAAGGGAGAAGGTCATGCAGGCCTCTTAAGGAAGATCATTTGAGAACGCTGGGGCCACCCTGGGAGAAAGCCTACTTTTTTTGCAGAGGCTTTTAAAATCACGCATATCTAGTTTTTGCAAAGGCCAACCTGGTATGTACAATTACAACTTTGCTTTGGAGATCCACAGGAGCACCTGGAGGATTGGTGTGAATGTTAGGGAATACAGCATCAAAAAGCTAGGCGCATTTGGTGCTCTATTATAGATATAAACTTGAGCTCCAACTTGTAGATATAAACAGTGTGTGTATTCTTAGGGTCTGTGTGGGATAATGAGAATGTGAATTTCAGCACGTACAGGCATGCCCTGGTATCCGCTGGGCTTCCGTTCCACCACACCACCCCCGTGGTGCACATCCTCCTTGACTCCGAAAGTGGTCCAAATGTGCTTTACGGTGGCCCTTGTGCTGGCCAATCTTTGCTGGCCTAACTGTGCCGGCCTAACTCCATGTAATGTTAGGATTGTACCTTAGAAGCTTTCTGCAGCAATCTGGTTTTTATACCTTGTTCTTCCTTATTGCAGGAAGGAGATAGAGAGAGTGAGCCATATGATGATGAAGAGTTCGAAGGTTATGAGGAGAAACCTGATTCGTCTCCTGGCAAAAGTGAAGATCTTATAAAAATTGTTGATGTAAGTGCATGGTGTGGAGGTCTTGTACTTATCTCTTAATAACTGTATCTCTTAGTGGCCCTAACATAAATTACCTTTGCTTGCTGCTGTTCTTAAACTCTTCTCTGCCCCCTATCTGCCCATAGCATACAGATCCTTCCCAGTTCTTGGTTCAATATGATGTTTTTCTCCTGTCCAGATTTTGCTCCCCCAAAGAAACAGCACTATTTGTAAACATTCTATCATTAGTGGCTTCAACAAATGTTTCTGAATGTTCCATGACATCCAAGTGGCTCACTCCCAGGTGATAGCCGGTTCGCTGAGATGTGCATGAGGATAAAAAACAAGTCATAAAATTGCGGGGTTGGAATGGGGACACGAAATCCAAGTCCAATGTTTGTTGCAAGGCAGGATCATCCCCTGTCCGTCTTCTGTAGTTCAATCCACACATGCTCCGAAATGGTGTTAAACAATAACTGTTGGAGTTGTTTCACAGATGAAATGTTTCTCTTTTTTGCGGTACTAGTACTTTCTCATCCTTCCTCAAGCATATTTCTTCAAACAAAACCTTTCTGGAGTGCCTGTAGCATGCCTCTGCTACTGTATATGCTATGAGCTCCCTCTTCCCTTCCCTATATTACTACTTGATATTTCTTCCACTTCATTATGTCCACCATTTCTTAGGTTGGGACACTCATGGAGCAGTGTATTGTATGTGGCATAGAGCAGTGGTCTTCAACATTTTTCGTGCCAAGACTCAAATAAATAAATATCATACAACATATCATACAACTGAGGACCCATTGTCAATCTGCTCCCCTCCCAGGGCCTATTCTCCCACCCCTGACCCTCTTGCCGGCCATTTCCTGCCCCTATATTGCCCTCCCAGCACTGTTTGCAGTAACAAAATATTTTTATTGGAAAGAGCAGAAAGGGTTACCAAGAAGCCTGGCACCTGGTCCAGTCACGGATCCAGGGGGGTGCACAGATGGCAAGCTGCATGGGTGCTGGGCGGCAGGGGACACACCATTGTGCGGAGTCCGCATACCATTTGGCCCTCCCTCCCTCCCTTGTGCCTGGAACGCACTGAAATGGAGCTCTTCCGGGGGCAGGGAGGCGTGGCGTGGCGACGTGCCGGGGGCGCGGTTTTGTCGCCTTGCCATGGGGTGCGCTCCCAGACCGGACTGCCTCTGACCTGGTCTTACCATGAAGCTGTTTTGGCACAATTGCTAAGAACCTGAGCAGGACTGGGACACAATCTCCTGGTGCGTGAAGGGGTACACCAGAAGCCTCCCTTTTTTACTTGGTGGTGTTCTAGTCCAGTAGTCTTCAAACTTTTTCATTCCCATGCCACGACCCCACAACCTAGGCTTTGGAACCCCAAGGTTGAAGAACCTTGGCAAAGAGCAACCTAGGTTTGAATCTTTTCATAACTATAAAGCTTATTGGATGGCATGGGACAAGTAAGATTACTCTGTTTTCATGGTCATTGGTTAAAATGAAAATTAAATACAATAAGAACGAAGCAGCTGTTTCTTGCTGCCGAAATTTTTTAAGAATAAGGGAACAAACCCTTTGGATTTGGTATTTTCTGTTTGCTTGAAATTTTACTAATTAGTAATGAATTCTAAATGAATTGAAAAGTGTATGTTCCACATATTTACAAAAAAAATCTGAGCTTATGTCAGAAACCTGATTTTTTTCCCCCCCAAAATGAAACCATTTGACAAAGTTCAAATCCAATTGCAGGTTCCTGCCCACCTCCAAAATAGCTGGGAAAGTTACTACATGGAAATTCTGATGGTGACTGGTCTCCTTGCTTACATCATGAACTACATCATTGGGAAGAATAAGAACAATCGTCTGGCTCAGGCCTGGTTCAATACTCATCGGGAGCTGCTTGAAAGCAACTTTGCCCTTGTTGGTAAGTTGTTCTGTGACCCCATCCCCACCCCCAAATTCTTCTTGCTTACGGCTTTAAAGCTGGAGATGACTCCAACTTTTTAGAGTTGATGTGTCTCAAAATTGTATCATGCTGTAGCTTGGTCTGAAAAGTGATGAACGAAGCTGTATTAGCTGTGGGTTTTTGACATCCTCCAGAGGTGGTCAGCTGCACAAGAGCATGAGCTGACATAAGATAGAGAGAGCCAGCTGGAGCTGAGGAGTAGAGGGTTGAACCTATTAGTGGGATAACAGGGCAAACAAGTCAAAAGTTGGACGGGGAAGAATGGAAGAAGTAGAAATGACAGACACTGAGGACTGAGTAGAAGGGACAGAAAGAGAAAAGGAATGCTTCTATAAAAGTTACTGCAATGTTGCCCTGAATGTCATGGAAGGATCAAGAGGCAGAGCAAGGTGTAAAGACTCAGTGCTGAAAGAGAGAAGATGAGTTTGTACAGGTGATGTCACTGCACAGGAGTCAGAGGTGTGATACTTACTAAAGAGAACTCCCAGGACTGAGGAATTGGTCCAGCTTCAGTAGAGGCTAAAGAAGAACGTTGGTGATCATAGAAAGCAGTTGGCTCAGAAAGGTTGTTAATATGAATGTTGAGATTGCCAAGGAGAAGGGTGGGCGTGTTAATGTGCAAGGAAATGAGCCTTAATATTTCAAGATTTTAGACTGGGTTGACATAGCAATAGAGTGTAGAATGGATTAGCATAAGTGCTGAAAATTGGATGAGGAGTGGGTTTGGAGGCAGGATTTGACAGAGGCCAGATCTCACCACTGTAGCCTTCAGCATGAGATGGATAGGAGAAGAAGGCAGCAACAGTGACCACACCTGCTGTGAGAGCTTTTAATTAATTGAATTTGTAGCCTCCCCACCGCCACAATGTCATAATGAGTGATAATATGCCACTACTTCTCTCCTATTCCGGGCCATCATAAGCCATATAATTAGGGATGGGTTTTGGGGTGATATTTTTTTTCCAAAATTTCTTGATTTAAAATAGCAAATTGCGGTGTTATGTGTTTTTATCCAAATTTTTATTGAAAGTAATACCAACAGTGCAATAAATAAGGGTGAATGGCCCTACAAAGGCAAGCAATCACTGGCACACACACCACAGCCCAAGATGACCTGCTCAAAAGTTCCTGAGTTGCGCTCTGGTTGCTGCTGTGAGCATCAAGAAACTGCTGCTTACTACTTCCACCGTCCATTAAAGTAGCCCCAGCATGCACTGTGAACTATGATATTTTGCATGCATGATGAATATGCGGGTTCATAGTTTAAGCAAACGTCCTCCTATTTCTACCCCTCCTGATCCCTTGCTGAAAACTATTTGTGGATTTCTCAAAACTGTGTCAAAAATAAACAAAAGTCTGTTATTTTTGTGAAATTGATCTAAATTTGTGTCAAACTGTGTCAAATATAAGCAAAAGCGGTGTAGTTTTGCGATTTGATCTAAATTTAGTTTTATATAGTGTTTTGAGTAGAAATTCTCATTATTTAGCATTCTGTGTTGATCACCGAAAAAAAACCACCCTACATATAATAATAGTAAGTTTGCCCTGGTTCTGGATGATTCTTGGACTTTGCAAAATTGAAGGACAGCCACATTTATGTTGAAGGAGAGCCACATTGCATGCCCTTGGGGGTTGGTGCAAAATGGTGTACTTGAGAGAGCCTTCTTTGATCCCTTAGGTACACTGGCCCAGGCCTTTTAAGACTTGATGTTCCTCACAAAGACTTCGAATTGAGCCTGGAATGCAGTATGGAATGAATGCAGATGTTGCATTCATTGGTGTAATTTGTGCCCGATAGCTCTTCCTAATGGAAGATGAGGCTGCAGCCAGAACCTCTAAGCAGCTGTCAGGGCCAGATTGGCCTAAAGTGCATTGCTGCATAGTGGTCAACCTTCTCAGCAGCCAGTCGTCTTTGATTCTTGTGTGCTTTCTAATTCAAGGGGATGATGGAACGAATAAAGAAGCCACAAGCACAGGCAAGCTAAACCAAGAGAATGAGCATATCTACAACCTCTGGTGCTCTGGTCGAGTGTGTTGCGAGGGCATGCTTATCCAGCTGAAGGTAGGAGAAAGAGCATCTTGAACTGTTGTATGCTTTTAACATATGAAAGTTGAATGCTTAGTCAGTGGACATGCTTTCTAGAATGGCAGAGCCCCAGAACAGAAGAGGTACTTCACACTCTCATTTTACATCTCATTCCCCCTGGGCTAAGATCTGAACATTTTGCAATTTCAATCAGGTCTTGGAATAAAGTGTGACTTCAAAAAAAAAATCAGAAACCTCTATATGCAATGGCTGTGGCTTTTGCTCTTTTTATTGTGTGCATAAAGCCAAGCAGGACATTGAATTCTCGATGCCGGGAATTTCTTTCAAGCCCCAAGATCCAAATGGTCTCAGTTGATAATTTACCATTATCAAGTGCAATTGGTGGATACTATAGATCTGAAGGCTTATGATGCAGCAGCTTGGCTGATGCTAAGCATTTCTGGATCTGATCAGGGCTTGGATGGAACCTCATGAAAGCTATCTTGAGTTCTGCGATGGAGGAAATAAACACCATAATTACACAAATTAAACACAATTGTATTAATTATATAGTAATTTTTAATTGTACAATTATTGTAATTGATAGATACTATAGAGCATCATTTCTCAAACTGTAGGTCATGGACCCATGTGCTGGGCCACAGTGCAATGCTCCTTCTAGCGCCACAAGGCCTTCTTGCAGTGCTAGGAGTTTCATGTTGCAACCCACCACAGAGGACAACGTGGGTTGTGGTGCCAAAAATTTTGAATCACTGCTATAGGGTCTTCTTTTGCTTTTGGGGCACATCTGAATGAATGAATTTGACAGTTTGTAAAGAGATGTCCATGTTAAAAAGCAAATTCATTTTTTAAAGAAATGTCTAGGCCACCCTATTTAAGGGAGTGCCAAGGGAATAAAAAAAAGTTGACATATTACATGAATTTGAACATTGTTCTTTACTTGAAGTTAACTTACCCATGATCAAAAATGAAAATACAGCACATAAAGGAAAATCCAGTGATGATTAAAACGTAGTGACAAATAACAAATGAAAAATGGTGGTTGGGGGGGGGGGAGAAGACCAGATGGAACAGAAACGTTTTCACTGCCTTTTGAAAGCAGGCAGCATAAAGGTAAGCCCAGCATTGGGGTAGGGAATTCCATAATTGGGTGCTGCTGAGAAAGCCCAATTCCATGTTTCAACCAACTGTGCCTTGGTCAGTAGCAGGACATGGAGCAGAACCTCTCACTGCAGAAGGTGTATTAACCAGTTATGTTGTGGTATAAGAGTGTGGTGGGGAATCCTTGCACTTCCGAAACATGGCAAGCTGTGCTAAGTCTGGAGTATGGTCTCACCCTGGTTGAAATGCTCTCTTCCAGTTTCTCAAGAGACAAGACTTGCTGAATGTCCTTGCTCGTATGATGAGGCCAGCCTGTGATCAAGTGGTACGTGTTTGCTTTGTTCTGCCACTGAAGAGCTCTTTCATCGGTTCTGCTGAGAGTGTCGGCCTTCATTCATTAAACAAGCACACGCACACACACACAAACCCCACACGTTTTTGAAGGCGGTGATGATAGACTTAAATCACTGGGCAGCGTCTGGTGAAAACTTGGAAGCCTGAGGCCGTCTGAGCAAGATTACCAAATGTTAGAGCGTGAGAATTCTGTGCTGTGTGTTGGTCCTTGTCAGTCTCTGGCCCATCACTATTGGAACCAGATTTAACACAAGTAATGTATATGCAGACTTGCCCAATTTATTCAGATTAGAATAAATCCTGCTTTTTTGAGTGTAGAATTATGAATAGTTACTTTTGCTGTATGCTGCAGAGAAGAGTGTTTATCCATGCAGACCCCCAATAACACTGTGTGCAGTTGGATTAGTTTGAAAAAGCCATTAAATCTTGGTGACGATGAGTTAAATGGCTTGGGAAGCAGCATACATTGCTGCAGAAGGGGGTGTAATGGCTGTCAGGTATAGAACGGGGGAAGTGGGCCTTTACATTAGGTCCACCTCCAGGCATTAAATGGGGGTGGGGTGGGCTCTCAGACATTATCCTGGGTTCTCCCACCAGTGAGATCATGGTTAATAGGTGCCTGTTATTCTTCTACCCAATTATGCTTTTGGCTGTGATGTGGAGTCTTGGAAATGGGCAAAAGAATGGGGAATGGGAATTTTTGCTTTGCTGATCTGTAGATCGGTTAATTGTGTGTAAATTGTGGTATAACTCTTTGTTACTCAGCAAATAAAAGTCACCATGAATGATGAAGACATGGATACTTATGTCTTTGCTGTTGGGACGAGAAAAGCCTTAGTGAGGCTTCAGAAGGAAATGCAGGATCTGGTAGGTATCAGGGCATTAAGAGGGATTCCCAAGTGCTCCGAGCTAGGATAATATGTGGGAAGCATATTAACACCACATAGAATGTGATGCAGTAAAAAAAAAAGGCAGCCTGCCCAATATTGTCTTAAGTACAGATGTCTTAAATTGTCTGTTTTACAGCATACTCAGATTCTTTTTAAGCAGTGTGAGTGTTTGCCAAGCTGACTTCAACATACTGTACTGGTTGCATTCTGACACAATGCCAAATTGTAGTTTGGCATTGCAAGCGTGATCAGCCTCAAACTTGTGTGCTCTTCGTGTCAGAGGAAGAAGAGATTAGAAACTCCAGTTTCTGGTTCGTGGACAAACAGTCACTGCATAGGTTTGGATACAGCGGCAAGCTAGTGTTTGCAGCAGACCAGAAATGGAAACCTCTAATGTCATGCTTTTGCAAATGGAGAAGAAAGGGGAGGAAGAAGCATGCTAATATGAAACTGCTTATGCTTACAATGAATGCAGCTGTAGTAATCTTCAATAGCTTCTATATGCAGGAGCAGTTTCTCTGTACAGTGGGTTTCCTTCTGCACCTGTGAATTTGACTTAGCATGGGTGTCAATCCACGCTAGTGGGCCGTGCATGACCCACCTGGATGCAACTCGAAGTGCCTTCTGGTTGTGTCCAGCTTTGAGGGCTTTCTGCTGATTTAATTATCTGCAGAAATTGGTAACTGTGGGTGATCCTGCAACAGATTCTCCATAGATACTGAGGGCTCACTGTATGGAGCATACATGGTAATCTTCCTTACAAGGGATGGACAGTCAGTTTTTTTTCCAGGAAAGATTGACTACCGTATTAGTACCTTTACAGCACAATCCTATGCCTCTATACTGAAAAGCAGACCTAATTGAATTCACTGGGACAATTCTCAGTAAGTGTATAATATATAGGATTGAAGCCTTAATCATTGTTACGATTTATATCTTTTTCTTCCCAGTCCTGAACTTTTTCACTTTTGAATAAATAATAGGCCTGAACCAAGGTTGCATTGCGCATGTGGTGAAACCTGTTGTTCATACCTCTGTGTGTATTATTTATTTAAGGTATTTTCATACCGCCTTTTTCAAGATTTATCAAGACACAAGGTGGTTTGCATTGGCAGGCTGTTTATAAACAGTCTTACAATTATTGTTCTATGTACAATTCACAGAACCCTCCATTTCTCCAGATATTTCCTTTTTTTTTTTTTCAGTGTGTGGTCATCATCCTGGCTGCACTTTTGCACCTTCCTAGCCTTCACAGGCAGATAAAATCTTGAGAACCGGCCAAGGTGTGATGTCTCTTGTTAGCTGACCCTCCTCCACATTCCACACTCCTCACATTCCATTGTGAGCTCAGTGACTTGTCAGTGACTTCTGGTCTCCCATCCAAGGCCAGTCCAAAGCTGATCCTGCTTAGCATCTTCAGGCAGGGCAACAGCTCAACCTCCAGACCATGCCTCCTGCTCATAGAATAAATATCCATAGAATCGGAGCAGTCCTTTGAGTAGGGTAACTGGGGTGACCACCCTGGGCCCCTTGCTTTCATGACCAATATATGGCCATGATGGGAGAGCCCTACACTGGTTGAGTTGCCCCACACCCTTCTAGGGATGGCTCTGCGTAGAAAATCTGAAAAATCTGTATAGTGTTTATAAAACTTGGAGGATTCAACCAGGAAGTCAGCTATAAATCACACTGTCCTTTGAATATAATTTTGCAAGTAAGGCTTGTGTTGCTTGTTTCTGGGGTTCAGGAGGGGTGTGTTTTGGTACCACTTGCCTTGGAGCTGATCAGTTGGAAATTATTCTAAGGGTGGGGTAAAGTGCAAACACTGTCACTGCTCATTTAATCGCAATGTAGATGTGGAATGAGCATTACAAGGGAGCCATCTGCAGTTGGCTATGCAGGCAGCCAAACAGAAGCTGTTGGACCCAATTGATTCTTAACCGAATTTAAAATTCTTAATGACGAGAATTGGTTCTTGATTATGAGAATTGAAATCAACTTTTACTATCAGGTATTAGTTGACACCTGTTGAAAGAGGCAAGGGAGGCTAGATGGAGCACATTTGTAATACTGTGGCAATTTCTTCCTGGTAGAGTGAGTTCTGCAGTGATAAACCCAAGACTGGGGCGAAGTATGGGCTGCCAGAGTCGCTGGCTATCCTGTCGGAGATGGGTGAGGTTACAGAGGGAATGATGGACACAAAGGTAATGTAGCAGAATTGGTAAAAACCTTCAGGCTGAAATTAGTATGGAATCTAAAGGCAGTTGTAACAGAGCAATCAATACCTAATTTGGATTTTGCCTCTTGGGGGCCCTCCTTTACAGTGCTGCAGCCAAGAGTCTTTTTGTCTTGGCGTGGAAAAAAGGGGGGGGGCATTCAGATTTGGAGACAAATTCCAAGTTACCAGGAGAAAGTGAGACTTGGGGTGAAGCACACACCCCATATTTGCAGCCCCTTGGGTCCTGCAGTCTGCCATTCACGTAGTCACCTCACCTCATGGTCAGCAGTGAGGGCTCTTGTGTTCTTTGTCATTAAGTTTGATGCTGAATTCTATAATTAGTGCAATATTCGTTTCAAGCCTTTTCTGGTGGCAGGTATAATATAGTAAAAAGTTTCCGGAATTTCTCTCTCTCTCTCTGTAGATGATCCATTTCCTCACCCATTACGCTGACAAGATCGAGTCTGTCCATTTTTCGGACCAGTTTTCCGGTCCAAAACTTATGCAAGAGTGAGTCTGATGCAAGCAATATTATGCTTTCTGGTTAATGTTGCCCTGAAATTTGAGGAGGGGGGAGTAGAGGAATGTGGGGGAGAGGAGAATGTAGACCAACTCCCTTGTTGCCCCAAGCCCGCATGGAATTCCCTTGGGCAAGATGTCATCCTGTTGTGTGTCTGTAATTGCAGAGGGGGATTGTTTAGTTCAAGGCTTGGTTCTGAATTTTCTTCAGTGCCAGAGCTTTAATGCATTAAATATTGTATTGCCTTTGAATAAGGGATGTCTGATAAAGCAAGCACACTGGCTTTCCACCCTCTTTTAGCAACAGTTTTGGGTTCTGCTGCAGGAGATGTGGTCCATCAAGGGTCTATTCCGTAACTGCTTCTGGAAGACCTATAAGCAATAGTTGTGAGGTCTGTCATATTAATTGATCACCCAGGTACCACCAGGCTATACATAGCACTGCACTAAGGGGGCTGTGTTTCAATGGCAAGGGTGCATCGCAGCAGGTGCTGTTGAAAGGAGCAGACTGCTGGGGCTGGGCAGCTTTGCACTGTCACCCTTTGCACAATGTTGGGCTAGCTAGGATGCCTTCCCCCCCCCCCGGGCCCCTGTCAATTTACATTGTAGGTAGGGGAGGTTATTACCCCATGAGGTGTCTTCTCCTCCCCCCCGCCCCCACACACACATCAGGTTTTCCAGCAGGGTTTCTTGTGGGAAACATATTCACAAACATCCTGCAGCAAAGTCACCCCAAAGCATTTGAAACTACAGCAGGAAGTTCCTGCAATCCTTTAAAATGCTCCTTGACTGTTGGGCCCATGCAAATATACCCAAAATAGGAGCCATCCTGCGGTAATTTGTAGTGCTACCTAAATACTCTAAATATATATATCCTCCCAACATCCATACTCCTCTCTTTTTGTTTGTTTTCTGCTAGGGAGGGTCAACCTTTGAAACTGCCTGAAACTAAAAAGACACTATTGTTTACCTTTAACGGTAAGAAAGCATTCCTGACTTTAAACTGCTTTTCTTGGTGATCTGAAATCCTGTATGTGGAAACTTAGCCCATTACATTGCCTAAGTGTAAGTTTAATGTGTGTTTGGCAAGAAGTGTGTTCTGAATCCAGTTGTCCCTCTTATAACTATGGAAGAGGTGGGTTCACACTGGTGCAACATCCTAGATTCAAATTTGGACCTTTGCG
Organism: Lerista edwardsae; assembly: GCA_029204185.1. Classification (NCBI taxonomy): domain Eukaryota; kingdom Metazoa; phylum Chordata; class Lepidosauria; order Squamata; family Scincidae; genus Lerista; species Lerista edwardsae. The sequence continues at coordinate 2,442,757 of JAJKFI010000122.1, forward strand.
TTTGCAGAGATGCGTTTACCAAATGCAGGTAAAGTAGATTTTTTTTCCCCCTAGGAAAAGTAGCCTGCGTGACTTGCAGCTGGGGTCACTTAAAGAATCACTGTGAGATTATGAAATGCAATGATGAAATCTCCCTTTGTTCGCTTCTGATCTGATTTATTATTGAGGGCTGCTGTGTTGGATTGGTTAGATTAAGTAATTAAAAGACTGATCTATATTGAAAAGGTGACCTAATTAATCGGGGGAGTAGTTTAAACATTTTTTAACCAAACATGTATCTAAACAATCTGCATATGGCATATTTGAAGAGACATCTCTTCCCCCTGCCTTTTCTAAGATGCTGCCAGTTACAATGCACACATACACCATTTTAAAAAGAGTATACATTTTATTGTATGCAAATTTAACTAAAATTCATATGATTAGCTGACCAAAGCTGAAATCCTGTGTTCACATACCTGGGAGTAAGTCTTGTTTAACGTAGTGGGCGTGGCGTTCCTTATATTTAGCAGGGGGGAGAGTAATTGTCCCTATTCACCCCTGCACAGTATATTTTCTAGGGGCTGTTGCTGGTGGTGGTCTGCATTTTTTTTTTTACTGTGAGCCCTTTTGGTACAGGGAGCCATTTAACATTATTATTATTTGCCTGTTAACCACTTTGTGTTGAAAAGTGGTATATAAATACTGTTGCGTTTTGGTTGATTCTGAGTAATCATGCATACAGTAAAATCACACAGTTTCCTTGAATTGGTTGACATCTCTGTTACTAGATGTGAAGTAGAACCGTGCCAAAAGCCAAGCATTGTCAAAAAAAAGTATTCAGCACTCAGTGAATGGAAACTTGTCCCAAGGACCTTGGGCATTAATCTGATGGAAATGTTTCTTTGCTTTATAGTGCCTGGATCAGGCAACACTTCCCAAAAAGACATGGAGGCTCTGCTGCCTCTGATGAACATGGTTATCTACTCCATTGACAAAGCAAAAAAGTTCCGTCTGAACAGAGAAGTAAGTCATATTAGTGTGTGCACCTATGTAACTCTTTTTTTTAATGTAGAGATGTTAAAGCAGGGGTGGCCAACTCACGGCATGCGTGCCACTAGTGGCACCGGGACACTTCTTAAGTGACATGCGCAAGGTTGCCTGTCGCACCTGGAACAAGGCAAAGATAGCCAGGCAAAGATAGCCAAGCACAGGCTTGGCAGGCCACATGGGCCAGCAGAACCACCGAGGAGGTCTGAAGAGGGACAAAATAAGATGGGTGTCATGTTCAAGCTTCTGTACATAAAAAGTGCCACATGGCATGCTGCGGTTGACCACCCCTGCATTAAAGTGTGACAAACCTCTTGTCTTCACTATCTCACCTTTCTTGGATACTGCCTCCTGTATGTTAATTGTGTACGACCTTGTCTGAATACGGGGCACGTATGTTTTATAAAGACTGTATTCTCGGCTGGTGTTATGGTTTATGACAGAGCATGAAATTGTGTTGTTGGAGAGAGGAGGGAGACTGCTGAATTCTAGATCTTCAGGGTCCAAGTTGAGTAGGCCTTTAGAAATTAAGCCAGCACCTTGATAGGTGCTTGGAAGACCATAGCAAACCAAATTGGATGCCAGAACATTGGTATATAAGGCTTCTGGCCATCCAGTCTTATTAGGAGAACCACTAATCTTCTCAAGGGCAGATTGCATAAGCGATCTATGCATAAGATTGCATAGCATTTTGGTGTATAATAATGCAACCAGTTTGGGAATAGCACAGGGCCAAACGTTGCTGTATGTGAAAGTATCCAGAGAGATGAATCTCCAGGTTTTGCTTGTTATGACGCTGCCTGACATATTGAGTGTTCAGTTGTACTAATTGTGACTTATTTTGCATCTCTCCCTGCCTTGGGGCAAAGGGCAAACAAAAAGCAGATAAGAACAGGGCACGTGTAGAAGAGAACTTTCTGAAACTGACTCATGTGCAAAGACAAGAGGCAGCTCAATCCCGTCGAGAAGAGAAGAAGCGGGCTGAGAAAGAGAGGATCATGAATGAGGAAGACCCGGAGAAACAGCGCCGCCTAGAGGTAAAATTGCGCTTCTGGAAACAAGCTCATGGCTAGGTGAAGATCAAGCTGTGGTCAAGTTCAGTTTCTTTGAGCTGGGAAGGAGCTTACAGAGGGGCGAGCTGAGATCTCTGTGGAATAGTGAAACTGGCATTAGCATTTTGTCTGAGCTATAAAATTTAGTGGTTTTATCCCTTCATCTGTCTGGCCTAGTTTTACGTAGGAAAAGCTTCCTGCAGAAATGACAGGTGAGGTATATACAAGATAGGGATTAATCCATGGAAAGTCGTCATGCAGAAGAGCTTTCTTAATGCAGTCATTGTTGCAACTTGGGGATCTTGGATGATTGTCCTTTTGGCTCAGGATAGCCAATAGTAGCATCTTGTTTATTGTGTTGTATCCTGCTCATCCTCTGACACGCTCTTGGTCATCATGTTAGGCCAAGTAGGCTGAAAGAATGTACAGTCCTATCCAGTGAATTTCATGGCTGAATGGGAGTTTGAATCTAGGTTTTCCCAGATCCACCATCTCCATACTTGAGCCATTTCATCAGAATTCTGCTGTTAGGGAAGCTAGGCAGAGGGGATACCATTTTGGAGGAACCTCCCCTCTCAAGAGAGCACAAAACTAGTGGTTCTTGTTTCAAGCCAAACCTGGGAAGTGAACCAGAGCGATTCTAGAGATGGATGTGGATGGATGGATATATCAACCTGTTGATATATACCCAGCATTTGACACAGTCCTTCACTACAGACTCCACAGACAAAGAATAAAGGGGCGGGTACTCTTATGGTTTTACCTAACTCGAAGATAAAAGGGCAATTTTCAATCAATCAACAGGGACTTATATACTGCTTTTCAACACAAAGTTCACAAAGCGGTTTACAGGCAAATAGTAATAATAATAATAATAAAGTTAAATGGCTCCTTGTCCCAAAAGGCTCACAATCTAAAAAAAAAGGCAGATCACCAGCAACAGCCACTAGAAAGACTGCGCAGGGGTGAAGAGGGACAATTACTCTCCCCTGCTAAACATAACGAACATCACTTGAAAAAGTGCCTCTTGCCCAGTTAGCAGGGGTTTTCACAGTGAAGAAAGGTGGAAAGTGTGTGACCCAAGGATCAATTTTGGGGCCAGTGCTTTTCAACTTGCTCATATGTGATCTGGATAAGCAGCGAGGTGGTCAGGTTTGCAGATGACACTAAACTTTTCTGGCTGGTGGAGTCCAAAAGGGATTGTGAAGAGCTCCAAAATGATAGCTTTAAACTGGGGGAATGGGTGGCAAAATGGCTGAGGTATGTAAGTGTAAAGTGATGCTGTGCCAAGGAATCAAAATTTCACATATATGCTGATGGATTCTGAACTGTTTGTGAGAGATCAAGAGAGAGATTTTGGGATGGTGGTGGACAGCTCAATGAAAGTGCTGACCTGTTGCATGGTAACTGGGAAGGAGGTCAATTCTCTGCCAGGATAATTGAAAAAGGGATTGAGAATGCAACCACCAATATTTCTACGCCTTTATACAAATCAGTGGTAAGGCTGCATCTGGAGTATTGTCCAGTTCTGATTGCCACATCTCAAAAAGGGTAGAGTGGAACGGGAAAAGGTGCAGAACAGAATAATAAAAATGGTTAATGAGGGACACCTACTCTATGAGGAAAGACTATAACAGGGATGTCATATAGAGGGATGCCTCTGTGTTTCATATAGAGGGCCAAAATTAGCATTCATGATTCATGTTGCCTGCTGATGGCCGGAAGTGACATCATTAAGGAGATGATGGCCAGGAATAAGCACTTTGATCTCACATAGAAAATCATTAGCTGCAAATGACAGAAGAGAAAATGTGCAAATCTGGATCATATTTTCAAGACATGAGAGAGCTCAATTATCACGCTGGGAGAGCCCAATCATAACGGGTGCTGGCTAAACTGCTTCCGGGGGCGGCATTTGGCCTGCAGGCCTTATTTTTGACAACCCTGGGCTATATCGTTTGGGGCTCTTCAGTCTAGAGTGCCTGAGAGCAGGGGTGGGGGGACATAATTGAGACGTGTACAGTTATTCATGGGATGGATAGAGGGAGGTTCCTCCTCTATCCTGTTGGCTCACCACAATAATCAGCAATTTGTGCATTTATTGCACAATAGAATTGAGTGTCTGGAAGAGCCATTAGTTTGGCTGGCAGACCTAATTTCCTTTGGGTGTCTTTTCTTTGTTTTTACAAACAGAACACAAAATCTCACCATGCACAACTTGTCTCTCAAACAGGAGGCTGCTCTGCGGCGTGAGCAGAAGAAACTTGAGAAGAAGCAGATGAAGATGAAGCAAATCAAAGTGAAAGCCATGTGAAAAAATGAAGTTGCAGGAAACACCTTTTTTGGTGCCAACCATAGAATTGCAATTTGCTGCCTACAGTGGGCTAATTATGTTTCTGACTTTAACTGTTGTCCTTCAAGAACCTCTCTTGACCCAACCCTTTGTTGTTAGTGGGATTATGGCTGAAGAATTTCTGTGAAAATGTACCATGTGAAAAGGTTACTAGAATGTCAAGGAATGCTTTCAGGATCAGTCATAGGGCCATCCCGGGGAACATTAACATGGGAAATTGGCTCTGACGTAATTCTGTTGCATGCATTCATATGCTGGATTACTGCAAAGAATGATCCTATAAACACCAAAGTTATGCTGCAGCTAGCAACAAGAAAGATGTTCTTTGCATCAATGCTCCTAACAGGTGGGTTACAATCCTGAAACCACTTTTATCTCCTTTGGGCCAATGGAATGGCTAATAAGTATTTTCAGGGTTGTAGCTAGCGTTTTGGTTTTTTTTATTATGTGTCTGGGGTAGGGGAGGAGAGAGCTTTGCAAGTGTCTTCCAGTTTGTCGGATTGTTTTTCTTCTGCTTGCTTTGGTTGGTATTGTAGAAATGTGCACAATTTCTTGGGTTGTTCTTGGTTCTTTAAAAAATATATATATATAATTTTGTAGTATGTGCTAGCAATGCATAAGCACTTTGATTCTCTTTTGGGGATGTGCACCGGCCTAATTTTTTTTTTAAAAAATCCAAGATCTTGCAGTAGAGAAAATATCCACCCGTTTCAAGATTGGTTTGTGAAACTGACACAGTCACTTTTATTTAGCGTAGGTCAGCATCATTAAACAAAAGCACGTACACCATGCAGAGTTCAGGCTTGAACATCAATTGTAATTTGTCGATGAAACTTTCTGTCACCGTTCTTGCATCAGAAAAGAGCTGTGCCAGTATTATTTAAAGACCTGCAGTTTTCCAAACCACTTAGTCCAGAATAGTTCCAAGAAAGGAGGCTGCTGAGTGCAGTCCGGCACAAGCACAGACTGGAATCGGTCTGTGAGCTGTTAATCTCAAAGGCTATGGAAAGTCTTTATGCGGGTTAGTGTTTCTGTGAAGTCTCTTTGCAAGACCTAGACCTACAGATTTGTGAATGGATGCCTGGTTTATAAACAAGCAATTGGGGAATGACTGGAGCCAAGAAGTTTTCCTGCTGGCAACAAACAGCAATGCTGTAAGTTTAAAATTATGTTACTCTTGGTGTCCTACACAAGACAGGTGTACATCCCAAAAAAGTTCAAAGTGCTGTGACTGATTTGGGCACGCTTATGTGTAGCGTGGCAGCAAATCACACCGTTAGGCTCCAGGCATTGACTGGCTGCTGTTTGCTGCTGCAGCCTCCACCACTCCTTTCTTTCTATTCCCCCTTTTTCTGTTTGGAACAAAGCATCCCTGGGTCTGGAGGAGGACGCACTGCTCAGCTGTGGGTTGCTTCTCCCTGCTGCAGGAGGAAGCAGCAGATAGTGAGAAGGCAGCCAGATAAGTTCCCTGCAGTCCAAGGGAGGAGGAAGCATGTTGGAAGATCACTCACTCATTCTACCCACTTCCTGCTACCACATCACTTAGCCAGGGCAGAGTTCCTTGAAGCTGCAACTTGCTCCCAGCTCAGGTACCTGGCTCCAGGAAGCTTCATTTCCTATGGATGAAGGTTGAAGAGGTAGTTGCAGTGAAGCAGCCAGCACATATTGTACTACAGACACAGTGAATTCAGGTCGTGCCTTGGTATCCCCGGGAGGTCCATTCCTGGCACCCCTCCCGCTGTGGATATCGAAACCTGCGGATAATGAAATCCGCAGGTTGTGGACCAATAGATCATCAGAACACGACTAGAACAAGGGAGGTCCTAGGTGGGTCCTCAGCCGTGGGCTAGGAACCCACGGTGGGTTCAATCTGTGGATACCAAATCTACATATAAAGAGGACCCACCTGTATTTTAAAAAAGGAGCTCCAAGTGTATGCACAGCACTTCTGAGGCTCTCTTTGGATATATACCTGTCCTGGATATATAGCTTGTCCTGCCACATCAGTGTGCATGCGTGACCTTTGACTACTAGGCAGACTGCTGCATTAAGCTATCTGGAGGTTGGCACACAGTGCCACTCATTGTGATCTGTTATCCAAACAAAGAAGCTTTGTGGGCACAGGTATCTGCTGGGCCTGTTTCCCTATGTGGGTGGTTGTGGGCAAATGTATATGTATACATTGGGTTTCTTTCCTCCTTCAAACAGGTGTCTGAGTGTTTAGTGGCTTCCTCTAGTTTTTAATGTGGCTTCCACTACTTCCAGTAGTGTCCAATATTTCTTCCCGAATACTTCTAGCTTCTTCATACTTCTGTGGCTGCTGCTGGCTGTATACTAGTTGATAAGAAGCTAGGGGTTTTTCTTTTTAAGTGCAATTTCTTCCCCCTGCCCCAAAGTACAGTAGAATAAATTTTAGGGGAACATATCACTCTTTCAATCAGTTTAAGACAATTTACTGAGTTTGTATATGCTGGGGAAACGGGGCACCTGAGCCTTCTAATGCTCTGCAGTCTTGTGGAATTTCTGCATTTTATAAATGCTCACCTAGGCGGCATTTGATCACTGTGTGTAATGGGCACTTTCTGCAGTGGGGTTTAATGGGAAGAAACTGGAGGGTAGACTGTTTTGTTTCTTAATGTATTTTCTTGATGCTTTTATGTGCCGATCTCTTCGACGCAATAACTTTGAGCTGCTCTTTTAAAACAGCATGTGCTAAAGCCCGTTTTGTCAGAGCATGAAAGATGCACAAGGTTCTTTCTGAATGCAAAAACACCTGCAGCCTGAAAGATGTTAAAATTTAGTAATTTTTCTATAACAATCATTTATGGTACTTTACATTGGAAATGGCAATCCTGTGTGGGATTCAAACTATTTTGTCAGTAGCTGTAGGAAGTGAAATCGAATAAAGTATCGTTTCTCAGAGGTCCCCTTTTGAAGGAAATGTATAAATTGGTTGTATAAATATAAACGTGTATATTTTCGCGTGAAGAAAAGGGAGGAAAAGGTATTCTTGAAAGACTATAAATTATCTGGGCTCACATCCCTGTCCTCCCAGTGAGCTCTAACACGCAAGTAGGTTCAGAGCAGGGATGTGCTGACCAATGGATGTGTATGTAAAAGGGGCTCTGCCAATTTGTCTTGCAGGTATCAAGGCAGATGTTTTTATAACAAAATTGTCATCTGTGAAGTTATGGCTAGAGGTACATTTTTTTTTTCATTGTGTGTATCAGACAGCATCTATTTGTCAGACACATGGGCCCTTTTAGCATTTGAGGAAAGTGTGAAGTTCATTGCTCCCAAACCCACATGAATGAACCAGGGACCCTGACCCCAACTACTCTAAGGAAGATCCCCTTGAGCATCTATTTGGCTTCTGTTTTCTAGGGAACCCCAGTGATTCTTGCCCCAAACTTAGAACATGTTTAAAATGCCCAAGGAGAACTGGATGGGGAATGTCACTTGTGTAAGGTATGAGGCCAACACTCCCCTTCCCCGTCATTGACAAGCTCACATCTGGGTGTTTTTTTTTCTTTTTCAACATTCCATGTACAATTATTTTGGATCAAAGGTAAATTAGTAAAGTCCAAGTTGTTGAATTTCTGAATTTGCCATCTCGTGGTGAGACTACAGTTTTCTTCCTCTGATCGATGAACATGTTCAGACGGTGGACTTTTCAGTAACCTTGACTGCTGTTTGGGTGGCATATGGACGTACAAGGAGATGGATGTTTGCCTTGTTCCTCACCATTTACCCCCAAATAGAACATTCATTCCTTTATGCAGTGGTTCCCAAACTGTGAATCAGGACCTGGTTTTTGGTGAGTCATGAGACTGACTAGCTGGTAGCTGATAAGGACAATGTATTGAGAACCTGTAGAAAGCAAAACTGAGCTGCATGTTTGCTCATGAGTAGGTGAACATGCCTCAGTCCACTTTGAAGGACTGGCCAAGGTGAATGCGACGCACCAGAATGGTCCCAATCCAATGACTACAGGCCCCAACAAACTCCAGAAGGAAGTTACCCCTTCCAAGCTGACAAGGAAAATGTATTGAGCCCTGTGGGGTGTCACAGTAAGCCACAAGAGCACATTTACTCATAATTAGTGACCATGCCTTGGCTCTTATCAAAAGAGGGGAACACAAGGCCACTCAAATGGTTCGGATCAGATCAGATGAACGTGGAGGTCAACAAATGCTCTAGAACAGTGGTTCCCAAACTGTGGATTGGGACACCAATGGGTCGTGAGCCAATTTCAGGTGGGTTGCAAAGCACCTAGAGCAGCCATATTGAAAATATGGGAAGATGGGATGCCGGAAAAGGGGCGGGCTATGTGATCATGTTGCTTGTGTAAAGGTTGTAAATAGGTTTTTTCTTTCTGGTTCTCTTTGCTACTGGAAAATGGCTGAGAAATAACCCAACTTGTTGCTGCATTTTGAGGAAAGCAGTAAGCTCTGGAGTCACAGTGATGGCACTTCCGGCCATGACATCACTTCCTGTGGGTCCTGGACAGATCATTCTAAAAAGTGTGTAATGGGTCATTCTAAAAAGTGGGTCCCAGTCATTCTAAAAGTGGGTCATTCTAAAAAGAGGGTCCCAGTGCTAAGAGGTTTGAGGACCACGGCTCTAGAAGGCAGTCCCCTTGCACCACAGTAATAAGGATAAAAACAGGTTTGAGCTGCTGGTAATGTGAAACTTCTTTCTTAGTTTCATAAACCTAGGTGGGCCCCAATAGAGTGTAATTTTAAAAAGTGGGTCCCAGTGCTATAATAGGACCCACTGCCTTAATATAAACCTGTGTCTTACTGCAAGGAAAAAATTATCTTTGTAGGTACACAGTTGTCTAAACTTCCGTGTTTCCAGGTAGGGGCTTAAAACAACACAGGAGGACCAAGGGCAGCCTTCTGCTTCTACTGATCTCAGCAGGCGATCACAAGGAAGAACAAGTTGTAAACCGAAACAACACTGTTAAGTATACTCTCTTTCCTGGTATTACGATTTCAAGCAAGCTCGAAGAAGCTCCTCAGTTTCAAGCAAGTACAGCCTTGACTTCTTATACCGTGTACTGATCCCCAATGAAAAATTGAAGACTCTGCCCCAGAGTTGGCTTTCTCCCATCTGCCATAGAAGCAAATTTGAATGATGGTCTTGTTCAGGAAAATATGCACCTTTTTTTGGAAAAGGATTGTCCTTCAATGCTTTTTGCAGGAGGAACAAAGTGTCCAGTATTTATCGTTATACTGTAGTTGTGAATGGGGTTTGAAAGAGCATGGTTTACGTATGACAACCCTATAAAGTAATTCAGGGTGCAATCCTAACCTGGAGTTGGGCTGGCACAGTTTAACCAGAACAAGGGCCACCGTAAAGTATGTTTGGACCACTCTTGGAGTCAGAGAGGCCAGCACACAGATATGCACCATTCTCCCTGACTCCCAAGAGTGGTCCAAACATGCTTTACGGTGGCTGTTGAATTGGCCAAACTTTGATGGCCTAACTAGTGCCAGTCTAACCCCAGGTTAGGATTGCGCCCACAATGTGATTCCCATGTTGCTGCATGATGCTGATGTAAAAGCCAGTGGCACATTTGCCCCCTGCCCTTTTGAAAGTGTGCATGCCAGTTTCTCCCCCACCCCACCCCCCAGTACCTGTGAACTGGGTAGCAGGCGAACCTAAGTCCTCCATGTTCACACTGGTAGCTATAACAGCAGAGGCAAAGGAGAACCACTGCTATACTTACCCATTGCCTGGTTCTTGTTTAGCTTTCCCAGCAGGACATAGACAAGCCTTCATTGAAGCTGTAGACAGTGGTGCAAAGGAGGACCCATGGCTGCTTTTGCCATCTGCTTTCCATCACCTCCTAGTAAGCCTCCTTACTGAGTCCTGGGCCTTTGACTGGCTTACCAACTAAGCAGCAAAAACTCCTCCTCCTTTCACCAGTGCTATTTCACAAATTGAAGCTGCCCCAGCAGAAGCTGCATTGGGTGCAGGACACCTGGGCAGTGTAAAATTGTGTTGGGAGAAGATGGCAGGGTGGTAGCATGCTGCACCATGACCCAGTAAGCATCTGAGCTTCATCTGTAGGGAGCAGCACTGGGTGCCTAAGGTGTTGGCTGGGGAAGGATGTGGACCTTGGCAGTGGTGTCATCTAAATGATTTAAGAACAGGTACTCACTTTTGATTGGCACGTGTCGGGACCCACCCACCGGAAGTGATGTCATAAGCCAGAAGTGATGTCATGGCAGGAAGTGACATGAAAAAAGCCCTTTTTGAGGCCTCAGATGATTTTAAACTGACCCAACAGTTGCAACAGTATTCCACAGCACCCCCAGAACATGTTAAGGAGGCCTAGCATCATGTTAAAACCCCAGAGCAACTCATTTTTCAGGGGCAAGGAAAGGAAAGGCTCCGCTCGCTGCCTGCCTGCCTGCCTGGCTCTGAGAACATGCAGGCAACTCAAACATGCAGGAAATTCAAACGTTGCAGAGGGCGGAGTTGACGAGTGGGCGGGCGAATGGGCGGGGCCAGCTGTAATCCTATAAACCGGTACTCGCGTACCCCCTGCATGACATCACTGGACCTTGGGCATGTGATCGGCAAAGCACCACCAGCAGCACCAACTCTGTTACTGGGGGGACAGATGGGGCTGAAAGTGGCTTAACAGTGTGGGGGAGATTCCAAATATAACTGATGTTGGGTGGGGAAGATGTTACTCTATGGTTCCCCCCCCCCGCTGTCTCCTTAACTCTGTGCAGCATGGACTTGGGGTGAGAGTCACAGACACATATGATAAATAGTAAATGAAAATACTGCCTGCACACGGTAAAGTGATCTTTGGCTGCCGCATATCAAAGAGGATCAGCAGTTTTCTCCTGATCATTGACTGATATGGATGAGAAGGAAATGAAAACATGAGCATTTACACTTTCAAACTTCCTCAAGTAGTTGTAACCAGCCCATGGCCCACCTCCCCCCTGCTTTCATTTATTAAGTGATTAACAAAGTGCTGCGGTTTAAAGCATGCTAAAGCCATAAATCCCTGCCATGGAAGATGATGGTGATCAGCTGCTGTTACTTTGGGGGGGGGGTGAAAGCATGCACATTCTGTTCTCTAATGTTTTCATTGGGATTTCAATAGCTAATCGGCTTTCAAAACGCCTTTTAATAGACTAAAAAGGCATCGCAGTTGAGCAACAATCAAGGCAATTAAATGTTTTAAATAATTTTAGGGCGCAATCCTAACCTGCAGTGAGGCCAGCAAAGTTTGGCTGGCACAAGGGGGACACTGTAAGGTATGTTTGGATCACTCTCGGAGTCAGAGAGGCCAGATCACAGACATGCGCCATCCTTCCTGATTTATTGTGGCCCTTGGGTAGCCAAGCTTTGCTGGCCTAACTGTGCCGGCCTAACTCCAGTTTAGGATTGTGCTTTTAATGTAATACATTTTTATTACATGTACTAAAATTAGAATTTCATTTTTTAAAACTACCATTGTAGAAAGGGTATTTCCTGTTCCCTCTCTGACTCTGTGTGCAATACACACAGGCATAATCTAAAAAATGGAGAATGCTTCTAACCCCAGCCCACAATTGTTTTAGTAATATGCAGACTTAGGGCCCAATCCAACCCAGCACCGGAATGGCAAAGCCTGCCAGCCAGTGCCATATCTGACGCTGGGTTGGTGACGCTGGAGCCTCCCCCCAGGAAGGGAACATTCGTTCCCTTACTGTAGGGGAGGCTCCAGCCTCCCCTATGTGCTCCTCGGATCTGTGCCTGCTAAAGAGTGGGCGCAGATCCAAGGAGACCGTGTGGCCCAAAACAGGGCCATGTGGCCTCTCCAACTGGCCTTATGGCCGAATCCAAGGCCTGCCCATCAATCAATCAATCAATCAATCACTAGTATTTATATACCGCTTTTCAACAAAAGTTCACAAAGCGGTTTACAGGCAAATAATAACATTAAAGTTAAATGGCTCCCTGTCCCAAAAGGGCTCACAATCTAAAGGAATGGGGAATACCACCAGCAACAGCCACGAGAAAGACACTGTGCTGGGGTGAAGAGGGACAATTGCTCTCCCCCTGCTAAATATTAGAGAACGCCACTTGAAAAAGTGCCTCTTGCCCAGTTAGCAGGGCCTGCCCATGTCCCACCTTTGCTCCACCCACTTTCCGCCTTCCTCCCACTACTCCCCGGGGTGTGCTGTCATGGTGCCTCCCTTGAACCCGCTGGCTTTGGCCAATGCAAGGGAGGCGCTGGCAGCAGCCCTGGCTCTGTGGCCTTAGCACCGACACAGGGCACCCGATTGGTGCCCCTGCGTCAGCGCAAGGTGCACAGCACCAGCTCAACCCTGTTGTGCCAGCGCTACACGCATAGAAGGATTGTGCTGCCCATTGATTGATCAAAACTAATTTAATTACTGTGATTGATTTGAGCTTTGAGTTGGGTCTTAGCCTCTATAACTCAGGCACTGAAAGCAAGTTCCAAGGCTAAAATTAAACCCGACTCATGTTGATGAGCAAGGGGAGTTAAAAGCACTTTGGATTAGGAATCACCAAGCCTGAAAGGGCACTTGCGTGGCTTTTTTTATTGCACAAAGGAGTCTTAAAAGGCAAAATTCATGCAATGCACTATTAGGTGTGAATGGTGTGCTTAAATGGCTGATTATCCTTGCAAGACGCATGGAAGAAGAAACTGGGAAAGAACTAGGACCCACACTTGATGTATATAGTGGTGGGTAACCTAGCTATTTAAGTGTGTTTGTCCCATTCACATTTTTCTGCTTTCTACAGTACTTATCAGATTTGTGTTTTCCTAAAGAGCAAAGGACACGCATGCAAAACTTGGCATACTTTTGTCCATAGCTTTGGAAATGTGTCCTTATCTTTTCCTTCGTAACCTTTGACACAGTTCACAGTTCACTTGCACAGCTTTTGTACACTGTCCTTTTTCCAGGGGTAGTAAATAAAGCTGCGTGTTCAGTTCTTGTGCTTGTTTCTATTTTCATGCAATCATTTTTTTTTAAACATTCCTAGATCATGTTCACTCAACCTATTGCCTTCTCATAAGCACGGGCATTGCTGGACCAAGATCTCCTGCTGCCTGAGGCACCATACCAAATGTTGCCACCTCTTAAATCAGGAATTTTCAACCTTTTCGGCTCATGACACATTGACTAAAATGATCAAAGCACACTGTCAATTTTTGGACAATTAACAAGGCACATCATGCTGCTGGTGGGAGGACTCACATCCCCAAATGGCCCTATTAATAAATGACCCTCCTCCAAACTCCCACGCCATACCTACGGACCCTTCACGGCACCCCAGGCACACTGGTTGAAAACTGCCTTAAATGTTGTTGGAGATGTGTAAGCCACTGGCCCACAGCTCTGCTTTCCCCCATACTTTTGTCGTCTTTTTCCGATTGGGAGGAGGATGGGTGGACAGAAGTGGGCCATCCCTGCCATTCTGCTGCCTGAGGCTGCTGCTTCAGTTGGCTTCATAGCTGGGCCATCCCTCTGCACAGAACGATAGATGAAGTTTTTTGAAGCAGCCTAATCGTAAGCAGAATTAGGAGTGCTCGATTTCCCATGGGTTTAGGCAGGGCCGGCCTTAAACCAGTGTGGCCTATGTTGTCCCATTGGGCCCCACGCTTTGGAGGGGGCATGCTGTTGCAGCTTAAGATCTCAGTGGAGCAAATGGGGAGCCTATTCATTGGGCTGTCCCACCTGGCCCTGCCTCCAAGCAGCCCAAAATGGGCCTCCCGGAAGCAGTTGGTGATATCGTCATGTCATCATCAACTATTTCCTCACCAGTGTTCTCTCCATGGTTGTCACTTCTAGGTTTGTACTCATAGTTTTCTTTTTTTTTTTCATTTTAAGATATATGTTTTGCTACCTATCTAGAAAACACACCCATTTGTTGTTCTGTTCTGATAGTCTGATATTTTGAGTCAGCATCATGCAATTGTATATTTCTGAATTCAGTTTGTACCCCAAACAGGTTTCTAAGGTCTGATGTTGTTGGCCCAGACTTGATCTCCAGTAGCTATTTTGATCAGAAACATATATTTTTTATCCTGATTAATAAAGTACAATGTGTTCTAAAGAGTAATGCTGGCATTAGATTGTTGAGGCCTGGCCTGGCCATAGACCCCTACAGCACCATCCTGCTCTAGCCATGTTGCAAATAATCTGTGCCAAGCTGTTTTACAGCCACTTTCTATGCTGCATGTTTACATGGATTAGGACATGAACAAAGTAGTAGCCTTGCACTATGTTTTCACCTTGGTAACACTCCTATTGTTATTGTTTCGCCGCCAAGTTGTGTCCGACTCTTCGGGGGCCCCATGAACCACAGCACGCCAAGCCTCTCTGTCTTCCACTAGCTTCTGGAGTTCGCCCAAATTGATGTTTGTCGCTTTGGTGACACTATCTAATCATCTCATTCTCTGCCGCCCCCTTCTCCTTTTGCCTTCAATCTTTCCCAGCATGAGGATCTTTTCTAAAGAGTCCTCTCTTCTCATGAGGTGGCCGAAGTATTTCAGCTTCTGGGTTTGTCCTTCCAATCAGGCTTGACTTCCTGTAGGATTGCCGGATTTGATCTCTTTGCAGTTCAGGGGACTCTCAAGAGTCTTCTCCATCACCATAATTCAAAAGCATCTATTCTTCAGCGCTCCGCCTTCCTTATGGTCCAGCTCTCACAGCCATACATTACTACTGGGAAAACCATAGGTACATGGGAAACTTCATTATAATCAGTCCTTTTAAGTCAGCGCTGTCTCTAAAGCAAAAGGCAGCTGCTTTTCATGGTTGCAGATGTGGGTCTGTTTTTAGCTCTCCCTGGAGATGGCAAGGATTGAATCTGGGGTCTTCTGTACGCAAGCACATTCTGTCGCTGAGCCACAACTTATCCTGCTGTCCCTCTTATGCCTCTCCTAGTTTTTTCAAATCCTGTACAAAGGGGGACTGATATCCCTCTTTAATTTGTGTTTTCTGTTTCAGATTGGAAGCTCCTTGGGTGCAAGGACTTGTTTTCCTTTTACCTATCTAAACTCCTTCATGCCCACTGCTGGCGCTGGATAACTTCGGCTGCCATCCTACACACAGGTCTATGACAGTAAGGGTATGACCTTAGCCTACTTTCCAGCACTGGGATAAGGGGAATACAACTCCGAGAGAAGGGAACAAATGTTCCTTTATTTTAAGGAGGCCTCTATCACTACTACAATGCAGAATGCATAACATGATGACCCATTGGCACTGGAAAGTTGCTGGAAAGTTGGTTAGAATTGCACCCTTACTGCTCAGGAAACGTGCATAGGATCACTGGGCTATGTGCCATTGAACTGCTGGTTTCTCTCTTTTGCAGCTGCAAAAAAACCAAGCTCGGCTTTCCAAGTTCTGCAAAAGAGCTGGCGGGACCAGCGTCCGCAGGGGCCCTTTAACTGCGGGCAGAAGAGGCTCCACCCCCTGCTTAAGCCGTGCCCCTCCACGATCTTCTCTGGGCGAGTGAGCGAGCCAGGCTATTTATAGAGCCGGGGGTCTGTCACGTGACGGCGAATGACGTCACTGAATGTTGTTGTTAGTGTTTGGCGGCGGCGGCGGAGGGCAAGCGAGCACAGCCAGCTGCAAAGATGGAGGAGAAGAGGAAAAGGAGGAGGTGGTTGTGGTTATGAAGGGCTGCAGTGGCAGGGACAGCGGGCCAGAGCTTTTTCTTTAGGAGGGGGGGAACACATCTGGGACAGGCTGGGCCCAGTAATTGCAGCTTTCCATCCTGCACGAACATCTGCAAGAAAAGCAGTAGCGGCGGCGGCGGCAACAGCAGCAGGAGGAGGATCGCGCCATTTTCCCCCCGTTCATCTTGCAGGTAAAGAAGGCAAGCCGGGACGGCTAAAAGGGCCCTCCAAGGCTCCCGCGTCCTGGCCGAGTCCGCTGCGGGCGCCTGTGTGCCGTCAGCGTGGTAGGCGCCCGCAGGAGAGGAGCTGCGGAAGCGCACTCGGCGAGAAGATGGGAGAGCAGCAGCGCAAGCTTGAGCTGGTCCTGGGGCTGGTGGGGCTGGTGCAGGGACCTTAAGGCGGGTGACCTCCGGCGCGAAGTGGGATCTGAAGCTTCCGGAGCCGGACGGGACGTTGCCCAGACGCTGGCATCGGCAAGATCGAGCGGCTGGTGGCACGGCCTGCAGTGCAAAAGTGTATGTGGCAGCTCCGAGGCCAGGGTGGAGTTGGGCTGTCGCCCCCGGAGCCACTCCCTCTGCTTCTCCAGCTCTGTCATTGACAACTGTATGGGGTGGTGGTGTGGGGTCAGCCAGGCAGTGTGCAAAAAATTAAAATAACGAAGGTACCGTGTGGATGTGTGAGATGGCTGTGCGGATTGCATACTTCCTGGCACTGGTACCAAAAACTAGCCCTTGGCCCTCTCTTCAAGGGCTGGAGGGGACAGCAAGGGTGGTGGCTTTCATCTCAAGCAGTGCTCAGCTAGAGGAGGAGGTCTGAGGCCTCATTCAGCGCAAAATTTAAGTGTGTGTGTGTGTGTGTGTGTACACACACCGATATTCCCATAACGGCTCAGTGATAGAGGGCGTGCTTTGTATGCAAGGAGGTTTCAGACTTCAGTGTCTAGTATCTCTAGTATAGGTAGGGCTGGAGGAAAAGAAACCCCCAGTCTGAAATAGTGGGGAGCTGTTGCCAGTTATGTAGATCACACTAAACTAGGTGGAAAGTCTTGGTGTTTGACTTTCCAATATGTGTCTTTCCCCCTCCTAACCTTTTGTTGCATGCATTCTTTTACTACATGTGTTTTCTAGATCTGCAGTTTTCAGCCAGCGTGCTGTGGCACATTGGTGTGCCATGAATGAACCACAGGTGTGCCGTGGGAGTTTGAGGGAGGGTTATTAATTAATAGGGCAGTTGAGGGATGTGAGCCTTCCACCAGTTTGATGGTGTGCCCTGGCAATTTTAGTGCCTTGTCAAGTGTGTGGTGAGATGAAAAAGGTTGAAAATTGCTGCTCTACATGTTTTGGTGGGATTCTTCTTCAGGTTTCAACTCCTCCTGATGCTCTGTTCTTGTAACCTTATCCCCAAGCTACCTTGTACAGTTTACATTTGGTTGCCAAAGCAACTGAGGGTAAGATGAGACACCCTACCTCCCCCCCCCCCAATCTCAAGGATTTTGGCATATGTGTTCATTTATCCCTTTTAGGACTAGGGTGTGTGTTTTTGCCACCATTCATAGCAATGACAAAGATTGGGGAGTTGCGATTGAATGTTTAAAGATGCATCAGCTTATTGATCGCAGGCATGACACAGATTTTTAAAAATGGGTGCTTGTGATGTGCTAGGCATATTAAACAGGCAGTACGTGTGAAAGTAGAGGGTGAGATCTGTGCGAAGAACAAAACAATCTCCATAGTATCGTCTGCTGTTTTTCAATGGGTTTGGCTTTGCTGGCCATCGTTTTGACAAAATTGCTCTAGAAGGGTATGAAATTCCGGACTTTGGTTTCATCTGCAGCATGCTTGGAGAAGGATGTGATCAGTTGGTGAGGCTTGATGAATGGGATGCAAATATTGAGGCTGAAACTTCCCCAGCTGCATTGGACATGGCATGTTTTGCTTCGGTGGTGCATCTCAAGATGACTTTGGTCAAGGCTCCGAGTAGGAGCCTTCTACTTTCAGGTTGGTTTTGTTCCTGAGATGCTGGAGCAGGGAGCAGAAAGCAAGCTTTTGAGTGAAAGGCTTAAACAAGAGAAAACTGGTATGTTGAAGACCGCAATACTATGCACACATACCTGGGAATAAGTCCTATTCAATTTACTGAGAGTTACTTCGAAGCAGACATGCATAGGATTGTGCTATAAGAGAATGAGCTGAGAGTAGGGACTTCCTTACCTCAAATTCCATGTCTGCCATTACCTCACTAAGGTGACCTTAGACAAGTTGCCCCCCCCCCCCCGCTTCAATATGGAGATAATTATACTTACCTGACAGGTTTGTTGCACGGAATGCATCAGGATAATAACATGTGATGTACCTTGCAAGCTCGGAAAACACTGTAGAAATGTTAAGTGGTATTGTGTCCTATGGCAGTGTTTCTTAACCAGTGGTACGTGATATGGTGTTGGGTGGTATGCATGGGGGGACCCCCCCAAGACTCCCACCACCTGGCAGCAAAACCAGCAACACAACACGACAAACATCAATAGGGATCTCAGTTCAGCAGGCAGAGCCCCAGCGTGTGTTTTTCACGTGCTCTAAAAACCTCCCAGTAAGAGCCTCTTACTGGTGTTTGTTGCACTGCATCTGGCCTCCTAATCCAGAAATAACTGGTGATTATGGTAGTGGTGGTACTGTTACTTCTGGTAGTACTTCCAATAGGTGGACCATGTGAAGTGGTACAGTGGGGGACAAACATTGAGAAATTCTGATCTATGGACAACCCATTCTTTTATGCTGTACAAGTGCAAGCAGGAATGTGGGACAGAGGAGGGGTGGCATCCAGTGTCTGGACTGTGGAATTCTGGGATGCTGAAAGAAGACCAGCACCAGGTTGTTGTAGACTGGCCCAGCCTTAAGCCTATGAACCTCTCCATGATCACCGCCAGTACCGCCAACGCCGTGGGTGCTGGTATACTGTCAGCACCCACAATAATTTTCTGGGGGTGCTCTGCACCCCTAATGTTGGGCACCCCCACACAGTGCAGCACCCCCATGTTCAGCACTGGGCTGGGAGCGTGCCTGGCCCAGCAGCGAACAGGCCGAGCTGAAGGCAGCACGATTGAGCCAATGAGCTCCTTCCTGCTGGCGCCTCGGGAAGAAGCTCATTGGCTTGCCTGCCCCGGCCTTGGAAGGGGGTGGGGCTGCCTTGCAAGGCCTAGCCGTAATGCAAAGCAACCTCTTCCAAGGCTGGGCTGCGGCAATCACCCGCCCTGGCTTTGAAAGGGGGTGCTGCGAGAAGCCGCTTCCAAGGCTGGGCAGTGATGACAGGAGGCGTGGCTACGTCAATGTTAGGGGCGTGGCTATGGGCACCCCCAATGTTGACATCAAGTCGGCGTCCCTGATCACTGCTATGTATTGGGGCTTTAGAAGCCAGCCAGATAGACCTTCTAAGTATAGCTCCTGGAGTATAGACCAGGAGTGTCAAAGTGTTTCATATAGTGGGCCAAACAGCATTTATGGTACCTGGTGAGAGCAGGAAGTGACATCATAAAGTGACATAAAGTCACATATGATGAGGTGTGGTGATGACGGCCAGAAATAAGCGCTTTGTTCTCACATAGAAACTCATTAGCTGCAAATGACAGGAGAGAAAATGTGCACATCTTGTTCATAGTTTCAAGATATGATGGAGCCCAATTATCATGCTGGGTAAGGTAAAGGTAATTGTTTCCCCAAGACTGAATGGTCTAGTCGTGACCGACTGTAGCGGGCAATGCTCATCTCCGTTTCCAAGCTGAATAGCCAGTGTTTTTCCCAAGGACAAGTTTCCATGGACATGTGGCCAGTATGCCACATGTGGCCAGTATGCCGAGTGGCCAGCATGCCGAGGCGCACGAAATGCTGTTACCTTCCTACCGAAGTGGTCCCTATTTATCTACTCGCATTTTTACGTGCTTTTGAACTGCTAGGTTGTCAGGAGCTGGGACAAGGAACTCACTCCGTCATGTGGTCTTGAACTGCCAACCTTCCGGTCAGGAAGCTCAGCAGCAGCGGTTTAACCCGCAGCGCCACCACATCCCATCATGCTGGGAGAGCCCAATAATTATCAGGGCCAGAGAAATTGCTTCGGGAGGGGGCATATCTGGCCTGCAGGCCTTATATTTGACACTCCTGGTGTAGACCCTCAGCTTGCTGATTCCTGATGTGATACCATTTATAGAGCCTGTTGTATGATCGGTATGTTGACAGAAATGCATTTTTAAAAAGATTATGCATTTTAAAAGGGGATAACTCCCTCATGTTCTAATTTCATTACATGCGGGCCAGATTATTATGCCCTCTTAATGGGAAAAAACAGTCTAAAAATGATGCTGAGGTGTATGCATGACTGCCCTTAGAGGCAGCTGAACTTTTCCTAACCTTTCAAAAGTGACATTTGCAAACTTCAGTCATATGGTCTTTAGACCCCTGTAACTAAAAAGTTCAGCAGATGGCTTTGCATGTTTGTTTTTCTGAACTCTGTAACTATTTAATATCCTACCTTGGCTAGTTCATAAGTTACCCTTCCTTGTGTGTTAGGAAGCTGTCTGTGTAGGCATCCTAAGACACTGGGCAAAGTAGCACTGGAAGAGCTTATGTTGAGAAGGATTCAGCAGGATTTCATTCCTTAGGAAAAACTCCTATTTGGCCTCATTCATTTTTGTTCTTTCATGAATAAGGACAACTTGGTTAGTGATGGTGCTTTCTGACATTCTGCAGGGTATATATGAAACAGAGGGATGCATGTGACTTGCTTCAGTTGTACAAGCTGCTTTTGCACCCCTTCTCTCTGAACCTGGTTGTATTGCTTATACCTTGAAGGGCTTGTGGGATTTCCCCCCCAGGTCCAATTGGTGAGAGATCCTAAGTATCCACTAGTATCCACTAGTTCAGTAGCCACGGTTATCCACTGATACCATGGATACTGGGACACCTATTAAAAAGGAAGACGAACATTAAACAAATCTCTTTTTTTAATCCCGTTGCAGCAAAACCACTGATGTTCCCCTATCTTTATAGAGGCATCCCCAGTATCCGCAGTTTCAGGTGTTCATGGTGGGGTCCAGAACAGAACTGGGACATGCCTGTTGCAGTCTTCCCTCCCTCCTCTCTGGCTTTTCCTACAGTCTGTAGCTTGGCTTCTTTGCCTGAGCCACCTGGAGTTCTTCATTCTGCAGGCGAACCTGTTCTCTATCTGCAGCTCACAGTGCTATGGGTCACATAAGTGGATCTGTTTGGAGATTGGTTTGTGTGGACTTCCTTGCCTTCTGCGAGTTGTGCAGTAAAGCGAATGAGCGATTGGGCAGGAATCAGTTCAAATCTCTCATCATCTATGAACTTGTTGGCTGACCTTGGCAAATTGCTCTTTCTCAACTGCCCCCCCCACTTCCCCTGTCAACCATCGGTAATATGGAGAAAACAATACTGACTGTTGTAAAGCTGTTGAACAGGATGATAGAGATAATAGAGTGTGAAGTGCTTTGAGCATTTAGGAAAAGTACTGTAGAATTGGTTAAACAAGTAGTTTAACCAATTGGTTAAATTACAAGTGGGTTAAACAGAATGGTCTTTTGGGTCTTTCCCTATCTGTCATCCAACAGATTACAGTAACACTGGTGTTATTCAAACTATGGGTTGGGGCCCACTTGGTGGGTTGTGACCTAATGTCAGGTACGTTGCGGAAAGCTGGGAACTGCAGACCTTACTCTTGTTATATTCCTTTTGTGAGTGTTAACAGTTTGAATTTTCAAGGTTTTTTAAAAATTTTGTTTTTAGTTCAGTGTTTTTACATAATATTTTGCCATAATCTTGCTTTCTGTCAGGGATGTTTCATGGTTGTGCAATTGCTGCAGTTCAAGAATTCCAAGTTGCATTTCAGGAGTGTCATTTTACTATGTTACAATGACAGCAGTTCCTTCTTGATGATGTCACTTCCTGCCATAACATCACTTCCAGGTTAATGACATCACTTCTGATGGGTCCCGACACGAGTCACATTCTAAAAAGTGAGTCCCAGTCTAAAAAGTTTGAATACCACTACAATAGACCTTTGATTCTAAACTTCTCCAAGCATTTCAGAATCTTGGCTTTCATTTCCTTCCACTGCTAAAAAGACAAATTTCTAGATGCATTTGTTGAGCTGAGGCTCAAAATGGTCCTAACACTAAAAGCTGATGTTTTGAAGTGTGAAGCAAGTGTGCACACTTGCCAGGAAAGGTGTGAACTCTTACACCAAATCTGTGTTGGGAGAATAGAATTAGATATGTCTTGATTGGCTCAGAAGACAAAGGAGAAATCTTGTCTTTCCACATCTCAGTGAAGCCTGATTCTAACATTTTCCCCAGAAGTAACTTAGAAACTTTTTGAAAGGTTCAGAGCTCAGCTCCCAAGGGGTGCCTCACTGTGCAGTAACCACAATAACCAATATATTGAGCTTCCTTTCCCAAAGTCCGTTTCATGGACCCAGAAGGCCTGTTTCTGGAGCCAGCTCATTTGTTGAAGCAGGCTAAGGCAGCCGTCTCAGGCAGCAGTTTATTTCAACTTCAACAAAAATGACCCAGTGGGACAAACTGCATAGATTTATTAATGTTTGTTTATAGTTGATACTATGCAAGGTCTTGTGCAAAGCCATGCTGTGCCCAAGCCATCTCCCAAAGCACCAGTCCATGCTTTTTCTGCCGCTCCTTCTTGCTTTTTGAACTGGAAAAGGAAGAGAAAACAGAGTGGATGTATGTCAAAAGCTGTAGCCCAGGGGTCTCCAAACTTTCCAGTATGAAGGCCACATCCTATATTTTACACATTTTTGCGGGCCGAAAAACATCAGTTTTGTGAATGAATGAAATTTAAATGAAATTTAAATGAATGTACAGGCATGCCCCGATATCTGCTAAGGTTCCATTCCGGATCCCACCGTGGATACCTGAAACCGTGGATACTGGGGGCGCCTTTTTAAAGATAGGGGAACATCAGTGGTTTTGCTGCAACAAGGTAAAAAAAGAGATTTGTTTAATGTCCCCCTATCTTTTTATTAGGAATCCCAGTATCTATGGAATCTGTGGATAACTGAGGATGCAATCCTAAACTGAGTTAGGCCAGCATAAGCTAAACCAGCAAAATTTGGCCAGCACAAGGGACACTGCAAAGTATGTTTGGACCACTCTTGGAGTCAAAGAGGCCAGCATGCAGATGTGAGCCATCCTCCCTGACTCTGAGAGTAGTCCAAAAATGCTTTACGGTGGACCTTGTGCTGGCCAAACTTTGCTGGCTTAGCTTATGCCGGCCTAACTGTAGTTTAGGATTGCGCTCTGAAACTGTGGATACCAAATCAGTAATCGGGACATGTCTGTATTGAATGATCAGAAATGAAGAGGCAAATTGAAATGCCAGTAGGCCCAACATGATCTGAAATTGATTGGGTTGTTATTTGTGTGAAAGAGTTGTCATATAAAACACATGGTTCATGAGCAGCAGCCGTGGGTTGCTGATCCCTGAGAAAAGATGTATGTGATGCAGTTGCAATTTGCACCACTTAATATTTGTGCGGTGAATGTGCTAGGTGCTGTATAGAACCTTGCCATCTTATAACCTCTTGCTTCGGTGACTTGTACTCTCATATTAGGTGGTCAAAACCAAGTGTGGAGTTTAGGGGATAGACCAATGAAGTAAGGAGAGATAAAAGGCAAATTAGGTGCCAGCAGAAAAAGAGATTGCTCCTTGGAAGGACAAATCCTGAAGCTGAAGCTCCAATACTTTGGCCACCTGATGAGAAGAGAGGACTCTTTAGAAAAGACCCTCATGCCGGGAAAGATGGAAGGCAAAAGGAGAAGGGGGCAGCAGAGGATGAGATGGTTAGATAGTGTCACCAAAGCGATGAACATGAAATTGGGCGAACTCCGGAAGCTAGTGGAGGACAGGGAGGCCTGTCGTGCTGTGGTCCATGGGTTCGCGAAGAGTCAGACACGACTTAGCGACTGAACAACAACAGAAAAAGAGATAAGATGAGATGCTGCTGATAATTTTGATCATTTCTAAATGGTCCTCAACCAGGGCTAGCAAATACAGTCTTGCTAAATCCATAATTAAAACAGACCTGGTATGGAAAAACTGCATCATCCAAGCACTCCTGGAGTGGTTTCACTAACCCAAGTTTGATTGTGCTTCTCAAAGATAGTAAACTAAGGAAAGTATTTTTCCCTCCAATTAGTAGTTCAACTGGTGCCTTTAAAAAAAAAAAAAAGCCGCTGGCATTACTCTCTCACTAACGAGAACCGTTAATCAACTTCCTGACAAATGGTGACATTCTTTTCCGGCCAGCCCTGATTAGTCAGGAAGAACAGCAGTACAGTGAACATGTTCTTTGCCACACCACTGCAGTCGTTCTGGTGGCAACAACAAACTCTGGGCTTAGGGAGAACTTCCAAAGTCGGATGTGCTTGTGTTTTTCATCACTGGTCATGGTTCCTGGAGCTTTACTCTCAGCTCTGAGGCCATCTGTTTTGTGAAGTTGCATGAAGAAGTGTCAAGTAGTCATTGTCTCACTGGCTTATGTTGGCTTCTTTTTCCTGGAATTGATTGAAGACCAAGCAGTCCTATCCATGGAGTCTGAGAGTCTGGCCCTGGAAATATACAGGAGCTATAGCTGTCCCAAGTCATCACCCTGCCAAGTCAATAGTCAAGTTCGCATAGTCAAAGCGATGGTTTTCCCAGTAGCCATGTATGGCTGTGAGAGCTGGACCATAAGGAAGGCAGAGCACTGAAGAATAGATGCTTTTGAATTATGATGTTGGAGAAGACTCTTGAGAGTCCCTTGGACTGCAAGGAGATAGAATCGGGCAATCCTACAGGAAGTCAAGCCTGATTGCTCCCGGGAAGGACAAATACTGAAGCTGAAGCTCAGATACTTTGGCCACCTCATGAGAAGAGAGGACTTTTCTAAAAAGACCCTCCTGCTGGGAAAGATTGAAGGTAAAAGGAGAAGGGGGCGGCAGAGGATGAGATGGTTAGATAGTGTCACCGAAGTGATGAACATGAAATTGGGTGAACTCCGGAAACTAGTGGAGGGCAGGGAGGCTGGGCGTGCTGTGGTCCATGGGGTTGTGAAGAGTCGGACACGACCTAGCGACCAAACAACAACATAGCTGTCCCAATGTTGGAGGTTAAGAGTTGCTGAGAGTTGGTCAACCATTTGACCCACTGATGGGTCCCGACTCACAGTTTGGGTACCACTGCCTTAGAGGCCTCTGAAAGGCAGTTCTGATTTTTGCCATAAACTAGAAGTGCCTTTTGGAGTCTTTTAAGGTGTCGTATGGCGGGGGTGTTAAAATATTTGTGCCCCCAGATGCCTTAGCTATACCACTGACTGTCAGCAACCTCACATTGTCAAATCTTGCCAATGGTAGTGCTGTCAAAACCAGCTTCCACCACGCCATTAAGCACACAGCAGGAAAAACCTTGCTGCTCTCGCCAAGGAAACCTGGCACCGCCACCACAACACTGTCACTCATTGTTAAAAGTTCCAGCAGCACGCCAGCCCCATTTGATTGGACCAGGCTCGAGAGCAGACAGAGAAGCAATGCTCCTGCTCTCAGCCAAGGGAGATCTTGAAGTCCAGTTTGGAGCCTGATTTTTTTCCAGCTCCCTTCAAATAGGTTAAAGAGACAAGGCATATAAATCGATGCTGTGTCAGAGGGAGGGGCAGGCAAACAATCCGAGCACTTGAGTTTTAAACCAAGTCTAAACCCCTGTGCCAGAAGAAACAGCTACTGTATTCCCTCCAGCTGAATGGATGCAATTAGGTCACTGTTGGAGAGCATTTCAGGGTTGTGAGACACACAAGCCATGTCATGTTAGAATGATGCTGTTTTGTTTCTCCCCGTTTTTAAAAAAAATGGTTTGGGAGAGGGTGATGGGGAAGAGCGGAGGATGGTGGGGAAGGGGGCATGACCCTTCCTCATTCATCACTTTTCTACTCAAGTGACTCTTTCTCCTGTGGCTTCTCCAGTTTTTGGGCCAAATTTTGACACAATGCAGAAGATCCTTCCCACAGATTCTCTGCATTGTGTCTGGTTTTGCCCTCAGTTGCTTAGTTCTGAAGTGGCTTTACATTTTAAAATGGGGAGGGGATCAGACTGCTGTTACACACAATTGCATGTACAGGTCCAACCTTTTCATATGATTATTTTTTTTAAAAAAAACATTGACTTGACTCAATATTGATGGCCATAGCAGATAAGAAGGAGCCTGCTGGTTTCTAGTGAAGGGGAAAAATGCATCCCCATTCTAAAAACTGGTACGTGAGGTCAAGGCCATATCGTCTGCGTATAAGAGTAAAGGGGTTTCCATTGAACCCAGTTTGGGGCAGTGTGTGTCATAATTTGATAAAAAAGGAGCCAGATCATTAATTAAAAAGATCTCTTCTAAGGAGTCAGTCAGGTGTCAGCTATCTTCATCTCAAAGTAAGACCCCCCCCCCTCTCTGAAGAATGCAAAAATGACTCATCACTTTCACATTCCATTCTTCAGTGAGAAAGGGCCAAGGAAGGGGGTCACTTTTCTCAGAGTGAGCTGCAAAATAGCAGTTCTAATTAACTCATGCTGTAACTGCTTTTTTAATGGGTTTTTGGTATCAGCAGGAAGTCCCAGAACCAAACCCCAGCAGATGCTGAGTCACCACTGTGCTATGTAATTTGCTCTTGTTGGAACCAGAACCCCCTTGGAATTCCTTTTAAGTATGTGCAGCAGGGGCGCCAACTTGATCTCAACATTGGGGGTGCCCATAGCCACGCCCCTGATGTTGATGTAGCCACGCCCCTGACATTGACATGACCATGCCCCCTGACATGACTACGCCCCCTGTCATCACAGCCCGGCCTTGGAAGAGGCTACCTTGCAATGCAGAGCCACGTTGCAAGGCAGCTGCTCCCAAAGCTGGGGCGGGCGATCGCTGCAGCCCGGCCTCGGAAGAGGCTGCTTTGCATTGCGGCTAGATGTTGCAAGGCAGCCCTGCCCCCTTCCGAGGCTGTGGCAGGCGAGTGAGCCAATGAGCTTCTTCCCGAGGTGCCAGCGGTGCCTCTGGAAGGAGCTCATTGGCTCGATCATGCTGCCCTCAGCTCGGCCTGTTCGCCACTGGGCTGGGCGTGCTCCTGGCCCAGCACTGAACATGGGGGTGCTGCAACATTGGGGGTGCAGAGCACCCCCAGAAAATTATTGTGGGTGCTGACAGTATACTGGCCCCCACGGAGTTGGCGCTACTGATGTGCAGAATGACCTTTTCAGCACTAAGCACAACCAACCCCCATTCATTTGGGAATAAGACCAGGCTTACAGAATAGAAGACAGAGTATTAGAAATTCCCCCATCTTGTAAGAATGTGGTGGAAGAGACAGATGCAGTTCTTAATTCAGGCCATACCACTTCAGACTGCAAGTATGGGCTTGCTTGATTAAACGGTCTTATCATAGAAAACAAATTCCCTGTGCATAGAAAACTAGGTTCTGTATTGGGAGAGAAGACTAGGCTAGAACTATGTTCTTTCTAACATGTTAGCTTTCTTATGTGAAAGGAATGTCTGAGTATAAAGTACTTAATCGTGTGACACCCCCTCCAATCCATGCAGTCTGGTGGTAGTGGTACTGTCCAGGCAGTTTATTGCCTCAGTGAGCCTAACCTTCAGACTTTCATCTATCCTTTTGCTCTTGGTTCAGTTCTTAGGGCCCAATCCTATGAGCTGCAGTGCAAGTGGCACGAGCGTATCAACAGCACAGGTGCCACCAAAGTGCTGCAAGGCATCTCCGGTGCCGGCAGTAAGCCCACACTGGCCCAGTGCTGTTCTTGTGCACCTGGAGGTGCCTTCTTGGAGCCTGCAGCCAGTGCAGGGGTTGCAGGGGGTGTGGTGTTCCTGGGTGGGTGGAGGAAGGGGGAAGCGGGTGGTGGGATTGGCGGTAGCCTCATCCACTGCACTCTCAGGCCACACGGCCCAACACGGAGGCCCTCAAGTCTGCTCCGGCAAAATAACCAGCGCAGACTTGAGGGAGACCCATTGGCAGCCCCCTGCCCTTATTCGGGGGGAAGGGGCCAGATGTCCCCTTCTCTCAAGGTGCCTCCTATGCCTGCCTGGCGCTGGTAGGATGAAACGGTAGCTGTTTGGCTACCGCTGTGCCTCTGATGCCTGGGCAGCGTAGGATTGGGCCATCCATCCCCTGTTTATTTTTTCTTTACGTGGAATCCTTGGGTGATCTTGTTGAATTCTGTGGCTTTCAATGCCTTGTATATTTTTATAATATTTATTTGTTGTATTTATATCCCGCCTTTCTCCCACACTGAAGGGGACCCAAGGCGGCTAACAATGCCCAGCCCAGCCTTTTACCCTTTTGTCCACTCAGTCTTGCATCTCTATCTGCCTGGATGTCTCAATGCCATCTCAGATGTGGTTCTGCTGTACGGCACAGACTTAATCTATTGGGCATAATCTGTTGGGCAGTTCATTTTACTACCCAAGCCTTCTTCTCTTCTTCACTCTACATCCGCTAACTGCATCAGTTTCCACCTTGTTGATCAGTTGCAAAGCTTTGACTTTAGAACGTATTCTTTTATTTATTGCTGTTTTATCCCATCTGGAGTAGGTTATGTGGCTCATTCCATTTTAACCCTCCAGAAACCACATGAGGTTGGTAGCTACTGTCACTGAATCAGCATCATGGCTGACAAGGAACTTGAACCCAGGTCTCTCTGCAACTAGAGGTGCGAGAAACCTGTGATAATGAAAAAAACAAACCGTAATACTGCTTTCTATACAACAAAAAAAGATATCTGAAAAAAAAAACCAGAACAGTTTTATTTGGTTTTTGTTTATTATATAATGGGTGGTGGTGGTGCATGGATAATGGTTGTGGCTGTATCTGCTGACACAATACTACCCATATAACCCACCTAGTACGCGTATAATTTATAATCATAATGTAAATTTTGAATAAAAACACTTAACACCTCTTTCTGCACTTCTAACTTTGAAAACACCAAAATCTGTGGAAAAAAAGTACAATTTTCTCCCACCTCTATCTATAACTCTGGATGTTAGCCCCACTAGTGTGTTATCTTTAATTCTCTCCTCTCATCTGCCCCTATATTCAATCTATCGCCATGATATTAACTCCTCTACAGCAGTGCAGATTTCCCCCCTTCCTTTCCATCTTTGCTCCACTCCATTTTTGTTTCCATTTCATACTTCTGACATGTGGGTGTCTCCCCCCCCCCCACTACACACAACAGGAGAATCGTGACAGATCTCGTGTTTGTGAACATGTGCTGACACCTGTGGTGGCAGCACCAGAAGCACACAGGTGGGGCTTCCTTAACCAGGAAGAGGGTGGCTGGAGGTGTAGAAAGCTGACTTGTCTGGGGATGCAGACCTGGTAGCCTGAGGAGTCGTACAAAAGGGAGGAATGCCAGGAAAGCAAAATAAGCCAGTGCTTCCCCTCCCCCATTGACTGATGCATTGAACTACTGTGCTGTCCTAGCAAATGCATTTATAGGTTCTTCCTGAGGAGCAGATGATGCTACATCTGAGGCTTTGGGATGGCATGCCCTCTCATCTGACCAAAATGCTACCTCAGACACAGTGGCATTCCTGAGGGGCGCACCTCCCCCACCCTGGAGGTTCTTCCTCTCCACCTGGTGTTCTGAGGGCTGGAGAGGCCTCGCACAACCCTCTTGGCCCTCAGAAGGCTTTCTGAGGCCTTTGGGGAGGCTGAAAACATCACCTCTGCTTTTCAGCGGAAAACTGAATGTGATGTTTTGGGCCTGCATGAAGGCCTTCTGAGGGCCGGGAAGGCTGGTGCGGCTTCCCTTGCTCTCAGAAGACCCTTTGGAGGCAGCCCTACTCTCCCTCCGCTTAAAAGAAAATGTGGAGGAGGGCAGTGCCCAGAGCTGAGTGGCGTTGGTTGCGAGAGAGGGCAGGAGGATTTTGCCGCCCCTCCCTGTCTGGTGTCTGGGGGAATTTGCCCCTCACCCACTCCTTGGATATGCCACTGCTCAGACCATGTGCTGCCTCTCTTTAGATTTCTATCTTGGCTTTCTTTGCATACAGTATAAAAAACTGCCTGTCCTTATCTTTAAAGCTGTCGACAGCCTTGCCCCCATTCTATCTTTATACCCTTATTTACTGAAACCTCCATGCCAGTGACCTTCGCTCCTCTAGTTGCGTGTCTCCCAGGTTTTAGAAGTCTGCATGCATTGTGCTGCGTTTCCTTCTCCCACCTCCCCTGAAATCAGGTGCGGAGTTTGAGCCTGAAATGGCCAGTTGGGTAGGCTCAGGGTTCCCATAGCTTGGCCTTCGAGACAGATATTGCACAACCAAGTACGCTGCAGCTGTATTCTTCTCCTTGAAACTTGGCATGGGAGAGGAGTAAGTATTAAACATTTGAAACGTTGAATTATACCCTCAAATGTGAGCATCACGTTTCCTTCAAATATCTCAGCGGTCAGTGGAGAGATTGTGGTTGGGCCGTACAAGCAAGTACAATGTCAAACATTGTTTGGTTTGGGTTGAGTTTTACCAAAGCTCTTGCTTTTGTCTGGCTTTTGGAACAAGACAAAAACAAAAACTTAACAGCCCAATCCTTGACGGCAGCAGTTGGTTTCCGATTTAGTGGACGCAGACCTGAGGAGGCCCAGGTTGGGCTTTTAGGCACGGAAGGGGACATAGGATTTGGTGGCAGACTCTTCTCCCATCCCCCTTCTGGGCTTGATCCTCTCCTTAGTCCTCCTTTCCTCCTTGAAAAGCCTTACCACTGGCTGCCAGGATCACTTACCATTGGCCGCTCCAGCGACATGCCCTCCCGGTGCAAAGGCCCAGTGTCGATTGGCATTAGCCTCACTCCTGCAGGCTCACCACGAGCACCGGACACTTTTTGTGACCATGGTTGCTAGGGCAGTGTATGGGGCTCTGGCGCAGTCCTGGGCTAGGATCGGGCCCTTAGATGTGTAAGACATTATGTTTGAGAAACCTTGCATTCTTGGGTGAAGGAGTATGATGAGACTGTGGGCACAATCCTAGCCTGGAGTCAGGCCGGCACAGTTAGGCTAGCATAGTTTGGCCGGCACAAGGGACACCATAAAGTATGTTTGGACCACTCTCAGAGTCAGAGAGGCCAGCACAAAGATATGTGCCATCCCCCCTTACTCTTAACAGTGGTCTGAACACGCTTTACAGATATGCACCATCCTTTCTGACTCAGAGTGGCCCAAATGTGCTTTACAGTGTCCCGCCCAAACTTTGCTAGTGTAACTGTGCTGGCCTAACTCTATCTGCGATCTGTGAGATGTAGGATTCTGTCCTCTTTCTTTTTGTCTTATTTATTCAGTAATAACATCTTCTGTTTATGCCAATTACAGTCAATCCTTGCCTGCCTGCAAGCTCTCCTATCTGCGAGGGGCAGAATTGCTACTTGTTATCTGTGCCTCTGTCCTTGTTATCCATATGCAGAGACCTTCCAAAGGCTTCAGGAACCTTCAGAATGGCACCTGCGACCAGCACTGACCTCTTTAAAATAGCTGGCAGAAGCATCCTCCGGCCCTGTTTGAGGAGTCCATGCTGGTTGCTGGTGCCATTCTGAAGATCCCTGCAGCCTCTGGAAGGTCTCTGCAGCATTCAGATATCTTTTGGCACTTCCTGCTGCACTCTGCTGGCTTCCTGAGGGTCTCTGCTGGATTCTTCTGATGGCAGATGAGAGGTTGCACCTAACCCCATGGATCTCAAAGGATGTGCGAACTCGCTATCTGCGAGGATTTCCATGAACCTAACCCTAGTGGACAATGAGGATTGACTATACATCAATATTCTACACTACCTATGTAGGAGATACATGCAATATATACCTCCAGTTTATGGGAGGTGTGGTTATAAATACAGCAGGAAGCTATACTCAGGCTTATTGGCCTGTACATCAGTTATTCATAGCTTGAATAACAGAATAGCTTGGGGGCATCTCATTATGGAGAGAAAAGAAGTTAGACGGGTTGGAGAGTTGTATTAAGGGTTAGGAAGTGTTGACATAGGAGGAAGCAATTGAAGTACTTGGAAGAATTAGAACTCAAATCTTTCAATACCTCTAGGCAAGACATGCTGTTTGTTCACTGTGCAGGAGGAAACAGCTTAGAGATAAGAGATTCTTTGAAAGACTCTTGGGATCAACTCCAAAATCTCCAATACATTTGATGTTTGTTGTTAAGTCTTGGTGTTGTATGGAAGATTCTGAGAGAGTGAGAGAGAGAGTGAGTGAGAGTGTAGGGGTGGTGGTGAGGCGAATTAGATGGAGAGATCCCAATGGCTGAATGGTGTTGGATTTGGGAAAAAGACCTCAGAGTTTTGAAATGAGTTTTCATTTCCAAAACTCAGAGCGCAATCCTAAACTGGAGTTAGACTGGCACAAGCTAAGCCAGCAAAATTTGGCTGGTACAAGCAGTGGCGTTTCTACAGGGATGGCAAAGCTCTAAGTCTTGCAAGAAGCCTTATCTTGCAGTGGAAATCACTCCTCCCCTGCACCGTTTTAGCCAATCCTCACAGGGAAAAGCAACATCTTGGCGTTGCTTACTGGCTACAGCAGCAAGGGAGAGGAGGGATTTACATGACAGGGTAAGGCCTCTTGCAAAACTTAGAGCTTTGCCATCCCTGTAGAAACGCCTCTGGGTACAAGGGCCACCATAAAGTGTGTTTGGACTACTCTCAGAGTCAAGAAGGATGGCTCACGTCTGTGTGCTGGCCTCTCTGACTCCAAGAGTTGTCGAAACCTACTTTACAGCCCTTGTGCTGGCCAAACTTTGCTATCTTAGTTTATGCCGGCCTAACTCCAGTTTAGGATTGCGCCCTCAGTCTTCAAGGGAGAGATTGCATTATATCCTGCATTTGTCCTTCTGGGAAAATTATTGGGTGGAGCACTGAGTCTTCCTGTAGAAGTGTAAGGTAGAAATCAGTAATGGGAAGCGAAAGCCAAACTTGCTGTGATGCAGTGGCACCAGAACGACCTCTGCTGTATCCAGCGTGGTGCTGCCCTTCCCCTGGGGTAAGCCCCAGCAGCCATTACGGGGCTACTCAGGCATGCCCCAGTGGAAGTCCTAGCCGGCCTTGGAATAGGATATGGCAGCAGCAGGCGGCCCTGCCGATACCGCTGCCTGCCTGGGCCTGATCTGCAGCAAGAGCTTCAGGGCTGGCTTTCTGTGCAGTGAACTCCTTGCTCCCAGAGGTGACGCGGGACTGTTTCAGCATTGTTGGGTGCTTGGCTGTGAGCGTCCCACGCCGCCCCTGGGTGCAGCACCTCACAGATTCGGGACCACCGGTGTACGATGATCCTCTCTTTCTGATCTTGGTTTGAGGAAAACCATAGTTTGCTCTTTTGTCCAAACAAAATGGTTTGTGCTTTCTCCGCGCACCTGGTTTGGAAATCTGAGTTGGATTCTTGTTGCAAACCGAAGCTTCACAGTTTAGAAGGAATGAAAGACCATGGTTCGTCTCAAATGAGGAGTAGGGGTGGCAGCGGCAGC
>JAJKFI010000122.1:2476422-2493027 GCA_029204185.1 Lerista edwardsae
ACCCTACCCACGCCACTCCACTGCAGAAATCTTCATCAAGCAGGATCAGGGTCCTCACATAACCTCCAAGCTTTGTAGAGATTCAAAGCCCAACTTTTGCATTTCTTTAATGAGGGGTCAACACCTAGCCCCTCAAGCAAATCTGATGTGATGGAAGTGTGTTTTCTGGCACTGCAGATCATCGTGCCGAGGGTGCGGAGAGAACGTTTGTTGTGATAGTGGAATAGAACTCTACAGCCATTCACCGTTCAGCATTGGTCCTTAAAGCGGCTCTCTATCTATCGGATGCTGATTAGAAGAGAAACTGCTCAGTCATGGCCAGCCTAGGCAATGTGACCTCTTGCTGACCTCTTGTTCTCTTTTTGCCACAGGGTTCTCTAGAAGGATTTCCTCTTTTGCCGCAAGGGATGTCCCAGCAGCATTGGCAGCACGGCATCTGACCATCTCCACCGTCAGCCCCCACCCCCTACGTGAACACCACCATTGGCCTAGCCCAGCAAAGGCTGCTGCCTTCTCCTTCTCGATCCTTTGGCAAGCAACCACCCACCAAACAAGGACAACATGAATTCCAAGAATGAGTCGGGTAGGTGAGACAAGAGAGCTTGCTGTCGGGAGGAATGAGGTGGTGGTGGCAGCAGTGGCGATGACAGTGGCAACTCTGCTTCCTTTTTTTCTTGGTCCTTGGCTGCAGTGGCCTGGAGAAGGGTATGGAATCTACAGGATTTGTTGCCTTTTAGAGTATCCATTGGATCTATCCTTGCAGGAGTGATTGATGAGGGGATGGTAACTTTAGTTTCCAGTATGGAAGAAACTATTCGCTGTGTAGCAGCTGACACCTTTGCAATTAAGTGTCTGAGAGCACAATCCTAAGCAGTGCTGGAATGGCGAGGCTGACGGGCTAGCACCATATCCAGAGTTGCTTAGGAGAGGCTGGAGCCTTAAGAACATAAGAACATAAGAAGAGCCCTGCTGGATCAGGCCAAAGGCCCATCTAGTCCAGCTTCCTGTATCTCACAGATGCCCCAGGGAGGCATGAGACAACAAGATGCAAGCATCCTGTTGCCACTCCCTTGCATGGAACTTGCTGCGTTCGCTCCCTTACTGTAGGGGAGGCTCCAGCCTCCCCTATGTGCTCCTTGGATCTGCGCCTGCTAAACAGCAGGCGCAGATCCGAGGAGATGGCATGGCCCAAATTGAATGCGGCCCCAATTGCACTAAATTACACCATCTTGACACACACGTATTCTCTCTCTCTCTCTCTCTCTCTCTCTCTCTCTCTCTCTCTCTCTCTCTCTCTCTGTAAAAATAAAAGCATTTTAAAGCATGTTTCTAGTCCTAATGGAGGAAATGTTTGCGAATGATTCATGTAATTTCTACTGAAGATTCAGAGCCAAAAGAATCTTCTTTTGGGCTAATTAGTGAGGGGAAAGGGGTCTAGTTTTATGTTTATTTCCCCGGGGTCTTTGTGCCTTGAAAGTATGCAAAAATATTTAGCTAGGTCTCATGAGACCAGCAACTAGGTTCCAAAGGCCTCAGCCAACTCGCCAACTGAGAAAATATCCAGAATGGTGCAGCCTTCCTGCTTTGGCCTGATTGTATGGGAACATTATATAATGCTTTCTGGGTCATTTCAGCCTCAGTCACGGATATTCTGCCAATGAGTCAAGACTGCTTTCAGCTCAGATTTGCATATCAAGAAAGCTTATCCTGCTTTTTGATTTCCACATTAATGATACAAGACAATGCAATGTGTGTAATACACTCTGTGTGTGTGTGTGTGTGTGTGTGTGTGTGTGTGTGTGTGTGTGTGCGCGTGTGTGAAAATTTGAATAATGCATTTGGGTTTTCATAAGTTGGATGTAGTTTACACAGTTGGTGGTTTATGAAGTAACTTTATTTCTTGAAGAATCCATTCACACTTTCATGTTAAGAATATTCCATTTAACAGATTGATGTAAGGGCCTAAATAGAGCATGATTTTCTTGAGGATGCCTGCAGCTCACAAGTATGCCTGGTAGCCACATCTACTGTGCATGTGTACAGAGGCATTCTCTTTTACTTCTGGTCGTGCTCCAGGGCTGAGCCTCTGTTCAGTTTAAAGCACTGGGCCTATGTGCCTCTTGAAGTCTTGCAGGCATCCTAGTTTTCCCTCTTGATTCAGGGGGTAAGCAGCGGTACTGCTTGTTGGGTTTCTGTTTGAATTGATTTAATACCCATATTTAAAAGCTATCAATAAATGCCGGAAGTGTAAGATGGCAGTCTCCATAGCAACACCACATTTCTGGCCACTTCAGCCGCAGCTGAGAGCAGGCCCCTTTTCGGCTTTGCGAAGGCTGCAGCTAGGCTGCCATTGATAAATCCTGTTGGCTTAGCGGAATGTTCAGATATTTCTTCAGGTGTAAAGTAGGTTCTGCTCCCTTCTTTTGTCCTTTTTCAGATCTCCCCACTTTCTGTTATGCAACAAATTATGCAACAAATAACATCAGTACTGTCAATATTGTGCTTGCTTTTTTTCTTTTTTGTCAGCCGTTGAAAAGTGCCACTTGCTATTAACAGCCTGAAATTGCATATCCTCTCCAGCAGGACCTATTTAACAGTTACAGGACCTATTTTCTCCTGTGTATAACTGGCTACTGGTGCGCTCTAGATCTGCACAGTACAGCAGGGGTTACTCCACACCAACGTAAGAGAGGCACACCAGGGTTGAACTTGGAATGTGTGGCGTAGTAGCCTGGTCCAGACATTCAGCAGAACAAAGTGGCAGGAATCCTGAGACAGTAAGGTAGATAGTGCCATTGTAGAGCTGCTTCCTGTTAAAGACAATGTCCTGCAAGTAAAAATGACACATTGGGGAGAGATTCTTTCCAAGCTCATATTCTGCTGTGCTAGTTTCTACAAGTTTTTCCATATACACTAAAAATGTGATTTTTTTCTTCTTCTGTTTGCAGCTAATGCTAAATGGGGGGGGGGAAGTACTTATTTCTGGTTATGACCTGCTTAATGACATCACTTCCTGCTTAATGACATCACTTCCGGCCCTCAGTAAACATCACGAATGCTATTTAGCCCTCTGTATGAAATGAGTTTGATGCCCCAGCTCTTGTCCACTCCAAATAACCCTGGATTATATTATATCTGAAGTAAGGTAGTCATGTCTCTACGCCACTGCCTCCAGTGAGACCAGCTAGTCGTGACCAATGGGCAGCCCAGTCCAAACCTGCATAGGAGCAGGCAGGCTGGCTGGCCAGCACTGCATCCTACTCAGGGTAGGAGGCAACTGGAGCTCACAGCAGAGCAAGCCCTAGGCATCCCTATGGGGCTATTTGGATCTGTGGCAGTGAAATTGCGCTCCCCAAGCTCCTGGGCTGGCTGGCTGGCAGGGGAAGACTTACCTCCTGCTATCTGTGGCAAACCAGGGTTGGTGTGAGTCATCGCACCGGTGCACCGCCTCCTGGGCTGACGCAGACACACCTTATATCATGTTTGCGACAACCCTGGGCTGACGCAAGCAACATGCGTCGGCCCAGGAGGTGCTCTGGATTGCTCCTTTAATTCCTGCTACTCCTGAATGGGACTTACTCATGACTTGCTTTGGGTTCAAGTTGCATTTTTTTATTTGTTCGTGGGCTTTTCTGGTAAGCTGCTATATATGTGTGCAGGTTTAAGCAGAAAAGGGGGATAGAACTAATGTGTAAAATTATTTCTTATTGTGCTGCATGCTTTGACCAGGCCTTTATAGAGCTTCCCCCCCCAGCTTAGTGTTTTTCTTTGTTTCTTTTTTCTTTCTTTTTTGTATTTTTATTAGCACAACAAAAACAAACTCGCAACTACAAAACAAAAACTAACAGTAAAAACCAAATTCGCCAAATGTTTTTTCATTCATTAACTTTTTAATGAGCTTTTCAGCAATTCTGTGCAAAGGAGGGGATAGACTATGTACACCACTTTGAGCTCCTTGGAGGAATGACAGTATAAAAATGTTCAGGTGTGCCCTGGTACCCACAATACCATGGATACTGGGACGCCTATTGAAAAAATTTAAACAAGGTAAACGTTTCCCCACGACTGAATGATGTAGTCATGACCGACTGTAGGGGGCGGTGCTCATCTCCGTTTCTAAGTCAAAGAGCCGGCGTTTGTCCGAGGACAGTTTCCGTGGTCATGCGGCCGGCACGACTATACGCTGTAGTACACAGAACGCCGTGACCTTCCCACCGAAATGGTCCCTATTTATCTACTTGCATTTTTAGGTGCTTTTGAACTGCTATGTTGGCAGGAACTGGGACAAGCAACGGGAACTCACTCCATCCTGTGGTCTCGAACTGCCAACCTTCCGTTCAGCAGCTTGGCGGTTTAACCCATAGCGCCCCCACGTCCCTATTGAAAAAATAGGGGAACGTTAAACAAATATTGTTTTAACATTTTAACATTGCAGCAAAACCACTGATGTTCCCCTATCTTTAAAAAGGTGTCCCCAGTATCCACGGTTTCAGGTATCCACGGTGTGGTTTGGGATTGGAACCCCAGGAGAAACTGGAGCTTGCCTATATTATCTCCCCTACGGATGGGTTGGGTGTGTCCTGAAGGCTAACAAGGAGTCCATATTCACAGCTGATGTTTTTGTTGGGGACATGCAGTAGCCCCTAGTTTATGCTCCTGAACACTATGGTTCATCAGCTTTCCAATGGAGTGACTTTGAGCATGTCCCTTTCCTCACTACTAGCCACAGCTTGCTGGTGTTGCACATCTAAGATTAGAAGACAGGCCTTCCAGTTCAGAAGGTGTGCGCTCAGAGGGGCTTAAGTTTCAGTCCTTTGCTCTTTTGGAAACTAACTATTGCTTACTGGAGTTTTCCTGCCTGCAGTACCTACATTGTTGTCTGTGTGTGTCTCTTGTAAAAATAGATTTCGCAATGTTACTTCTATTGCATTCCATTTTGAAACGTGACTATTGGGGGAGGATGAGTGGTTTTGCAACAACAAGAATAAAAAGCACATACTTGTGATGCCAAAATGTAAGCCATGCTTTGTAAAATTCGGGACTTCTTTAAAAATTTAAAGTTAATCCTTGGCAGTAGAATCGGGTTTGTGCTGAATCATAAGCATATAAAGGGGGAAACAATCTTAACAGTAGGACCCCGATACCATAGGGGTTCTGTTGCAGACCTTCTTCCCCCCCCCCCTTTGGATATGGAGTCCATGGATACCAGGGTCCAAATTTAAATCCATTAAAAAAATACGCAAATTTTTTGAGTACCCCCAAAAGTATATTGTGAAGCATTCTGGGACAAACCTGGTTGAAGAAAGACACCTCCGTGTGACCCAAAAGTGGGTCGTTCAGTATTAAAAACAGTTCTACAGGCTTGGAAATGGTGGGGAAAGGTAGGAATCCTGATTTTGGCACTTAGCAATTAGAATTGCCCTGGTATCTGCTGGCATTTTCAGTAAGTCAAATTCATGGATACCAGGGTCTGACTGTACCTCTGGGCATGTGCTGAGTGGCATTTTGAGCCACTGAATAATAAAAATGGTTATCTTCTATGGCACATTTTAAATACACACATGGTTACACATTTTTATTATTGTAGTTTCCTATAAAATAATAAGCGAGTTGGGTCACTGTTGTTCCCTTTTTCCAGAAATGTAACATAAGGCCACATAATTTACACATAATCTATTATGTCTGTTATGATTAACACATAATCATAATAGATGCAGTCTGTCTATTGTGGCCTGGTCTACTGCACTGTCCCTCCCCCTATCTAGGATTTGGGGTAGGGCTTCTAGTACAGAGGGTTGAAGGCAGGTTTAAGCCCAAGACAGTGCTATTTATAGAAATAACAAAGAGTCTTGTGACACCTTAAAGACTAATAGATTTATTGTGGCATAAGCTTATTATGCCACAATAAATCTGTCAGTCCATAAGGTGCCATACGGCTCTTTGTTGTTTTAGCTGCAACAGAGCTACCTCTCTGGAATTTGTTTTTCAAGAAAGTAAATACCATTTAGGGTGCAAGCCATATGGTGCCTGCAACCAACCTGGAAAAAAGCCTTCACCACTTTGCACTACAGTTGTGTCCTGCAGAAGGGGGGGGGCTGTGGGCTTAGCTGAGCTATCCTGGTCAAGCTTGTGTAGGAAAAGGAACAATTTTGTATGGGAAATGATATTGTGTGGCCTATGAGGGCATGGCAGACATATTTAAAGGTGACAAATGCACATTAAGGAGCACTGCACATTAAGGAGCACTGTGGCATGGATGCCTAAACCTCAGTTAATTGGCAGTACTGACCAAATGCCCAGTTTGATCTATGCAGGTATAAATGTTGGAGGGTTTATGGTCAGTATGGGATGGGCAACCTGTGCCAATGCAATGCATGCTATTGTAAAGGTGTGTGTGGTTTCCTTGGCAGCATTATCTCCTCCAGCAGGAGAATATTCAGATGAAGCAAGTCTGGAGAGTATCACATGAGAGTGCTCTCAAGGTGGGGAGACAAAGGGATCCTAAGCCATGTGAAATACCAAAATGTACCTACCACAGTTACTCAAGTATAAGTCAATCTCACAGATAAGTCAAAGGCAGCGTTTGAGTCAAAAAATGGAGTTTTCAATGACCCTCAGATAAGTTGTGGGGGAGGTCAAACCTAGGAAAATGTTCCATTATAATTTTGTCTGATTTTTACCATTTGTTTCTCTCCTGTTTCTCAGGAGTCAATCACTGCAGCAAGGGGAGAGTGAGAAAAATGATGCGTGTGAAAAGGAGCATAAAACACCTCCCCCCCCCAATAATGGCACAAGACAGCATTGAATTGATGTGGTTGGGGGGAACCAGATTCAAACTGAAGGAAAAAACCCCATAGGTTTAAAAAGACACCACAGCAGAATAACTTCAGAAAGAGTTGGAAGTTAATGAGTTAACAGCATGCTCAGGAAAAGTAGTTGCCCAGCTCCTACCAATATAAACAATGAAACAAAGATCAAAGAACAGCTTTCTACAAAGCTTGGAAACTCTCAGCAAGCATAAAAGATGGTCCACATATTTTGCAGACAATCAACAGGCAGCTGACACCCCTGAACTGCCCTGACTTACCCTGAGATAAGATGAGGAGGCAATTTACAGCTCATTTATGTGCAAAAATTTCTCCTTTTATATAATTGGAGACACACTAATCCATTATTTTCTGTTGGTACTGGGGCCTGATCTAACATTTAGCTAAATCGGTATTTCTCTTTCTTTTTTTGAGTAAATAATTTATTTATTTTAGTTACGGGAAAGGGAAATGTTCATACATACGTAGGTAAGGGAAGACATAGGTTTACACAAAAGGCAAAAAATGGAGGGTTACAATCCTTATATGTTACGAACATCTACAATTCATTTCAACTAATAATAACCATAATACAACCTCATAAATTCCATGTAATCTTATAATATCATTAAAATATAATCTGATTACATCATACTGATGGCACTTCCTGCTTAGAATATAATCTCAGTAACGTACAGTATATATCTAATCTCTCATATTTATTCCCAATCATCAGAGGAAGAACTGCAGTCCAATGTGTATCAATCTACCATGTTCTATAAATTTCTATCACAATTTATCATCAGTGTTTCTTAAACTGTGGGTTGGGACCCACTTGGTGGGTGATGACCTGATGTTACGTGGTTCACGGAAAGCTGGGAGCAGCCATCTTGGAAGCTACAGTCCTTGCTGTATTCCTTTTGTGAAACTTGAGGAATGGTTTCAAACTTGCAAACAATTTGAATTTTCAAGTGAAAGGGTGTTTTAAAATTTTGTTTTTAGTTTGATGCTAAAGATGGCAACTCCTTCTGCTAGGGAAAAAATATTGCTTAGTCTCTGAGGGAAAGAATGAGTTAAGTAATGTTGCTGTGGTACTTTGGTGGTGTTGACTGGTACTTCATGCTCATCTTTGCTAGAAAAGGTTTTCATAGCCAATCCTGCAGCAGCTGCTGGTAGTGTTTAGTAAGAATACAATATTTATATACTGTTTAACAAAACAGTTGACAAAGCAGTTTACATAACTAGATAAATAAATGGTCCCGTTTCAAAAAAACAACAACTCATTACAGTCTAAAACAGTGTTTTTCAAACTTTTTGCACTGGGACCTACTTTTAAGAAATACAGTCTGCCTGGAACCCACTGGAACTGATGTCATGACCGGAAGTGCTGTCATTGAGACGCCAGAGCCTGCTACTTTCCTGAGAATGCAGCAATAAGTTGGGTTATTTCTCAGGCATGTTCCAATAGCAAAGTGACTCAGAAAGGAAAAAGCCGATTTACAACCCTGACACAAGCAAAACAGTCGCATAGCCCTTCCCCTTTCCAGCATCCCATCTTCCCATATTTTCAATATGGCTGCCCTAGGTGCTTTGCGACCCACCTGAAATAGGCTCTTTTTATGCCTTGTAGGATGCTGAGCTTGTTGGCATTGGTGCAAATAGAAGTACAGCAGTGGTCATCTTCCTGTATCCACAGAATTGGGCTTTTAGTTTCTGTGGAATGGTGATCAGAGAGTGTGGGGGTTAAGGGTTAGATTGTTAAGGTATTCTGTAATACCAGCTCTAGAGAGCCAGGCTCAGCTTTGTGTATTAATCAGTACAGGCATGTCCTGGTATCTGCTGGGGTTCCGTTCTGGACCCCTCCCTTCCCCGTGGATATCTGAAACAGTGGATACTGGGGATGCCTTTTTAAAGATAGGGGGAACATCAGTGGTTTTGCTGCAACAAAATAAAAAAAAGAGATTTGTTTAATGTTCCCTTATCTTTTTAATAGGCGTCCCAGTATCCATGGCATCTGTGGATAACTGAAACAGTGGATATTGAATCAGTGGATACTGTGGCACGCTTGCACTAGGGTTATGTTAGAAGCTAATTGGCTGTATGATCATCTATTTCACCAAATACCTTGCAGCTGTTAGGAAAAACCATGTAGGGGGAATTTCCTTGTCTTCCAAAGCATGTAAAAACCACATTGTTCTATATTTCCAAGGGAAAGCAAGTCTCAACCCCAAACGTACAAGCAGGACGTGGCTTTCACATTTACTTTTCCATCCCCCAGTATTTTTTTCCAAGGACTACATGGAGGAATGTTGTATTATTGATGAGTATTATTTCATTTAATGAGCAGCTTTTCATCTTGCACTTGAACCTTATGGCCCACCATACTGGTATTAGTTTATGATTTATGAAAGCATGCGAAATTGAACAAAATTCACGCTATGTACTGAAATGAAGAATTATGGGAGTTAATGTACAATACCGTGGGCCTTTCTAAGTGATTAAAATGTATACTCAGACTTGCATGGATCTAGTGTCAGCACTATCCACCCACTTCTGAGCAAAACCTCCAAATTC
The DNA here is from genome assembly GCA_029204185.1 of Lerista edwardsae. Taxonomy (NCBI): domain Eukaryota; kingdom Metazoa; phylum Chordata; class Lepidosauria; order Squamata; family Scincidae; genus Lerista; species Lerista edwardsae. The sequence goes on from JAJKFI010000122.1 coordinate 2,485,803, forward strand.
AGAGGCAGTATATATGAATACCAGGCAAGAGAACAAGGAGCGGCTCTGCTTGTGAGCTTCCAAGAGGCAAATTGCTGGCCCCTGTTATGGATGAATTGGTGCTCCCTATAATTTTTGCAAGACTGTGGGGAGCCCTAACAGCAGTGAATAGGGGCAACTCCGGAGCACTCAGCAATTATGTTGTCATCACTGAGCTCCAGACTGTACAAGGCTCCGATTTGAGCTGCTGGGGCTCTTTTAGAGCTGCACAGCTGTGCAGTCTAGGGGGAAACACTGATCATAATTCTGATGTAGTAGCACTTATCCTACATTCTTGCAATAATAATGTGTCCACAGAATCGGAGAGGAGTCCAGGGTGGGCTTAGCCATACACTTGTGTGTTGTTGTTGTTGTTGTTGTTCAGTCGCTAAGTTGTGTCCGACTCTTCGTGACCCCATGGACCACAGCACGCCAGGCCTCCCTGTCCTCCACTAGCTTCCGGAGTTGGCCCAATTTCATGTTCACCACTTCGGTGACACTGTCTAAGCATCTCATCCTCTTCCACCCTCTTCTCCTTTTGCCTTCAACATTTCCCAGCATGAGCGTCTTTTCTAAAGAGTCCTCTCTTCTCATGAGGTGGCCAAAGCATTGGAGCTTCAGCTTCAGGATTTGTCCTTCCAGGGAGCAATTAGGCTTGACTTCCTGTAGGATTGACTGATTGGATCTCCTTGCAGTCCAGGGGACTCTTAAGAGTCTTCTCCAACACCATAATTCAAAAGCATCTATTCTTCGGCGCTCTTCCTTTCATATGGTCCAGCTCTCACATCCATACATTGCTACTGGGAAAACCATAGCTTTGACTATGCGAACCTTTGTTGGCAGGGTGATGTCTCGGCTTTTTATTAAGGTTCGCCTTAGCTTTCCTCCCAAGAAGTAGACATCTTTTAATTTCATGGCTGAAGTCACCATCTGTGGTGATCTTGGAGCCCAGGAAAATAAACTCTGTCACTGCTTCCATTTCTTCCCCTTCTATTTGCCAGGAAGTGATGGGAGTGGTTGCCATGATCTTAGTTTTTTTAATGTTGAGCTTCAAGCAAATTTTGGCACTTTCCTTTCACCCTCATCAGAAGGTTCTTTAGGTCTTCCTCACTTTCTGCCATTAGAGTGGTGTCATCTGCATATCTGAGGTTGTTGATATTTCTCCCAGCAATCTTGATTCCAGCTTGTGAATCATCCAGCCCAGCCTTTCTCATGATGTACTTTGCATGTAAGTTAAATAAGCAGGGTGACAGTATACAGCCTTGTCGTACTCCTTTCCCAATTTTAAACCAATCAGTTGTTCCATGTCCAGTTCTAACTGTTGCTTCCTGGCCCACATACAGGTTTCTCAGAAGACAGATAAGGTGGTCTGGTACTCCCATCTCTTCAAGAACTTGCCACAGTTTGTTGTGTGTAGGAATTCACAAATGTCTTACTAGCCAGCAATTATTTCTGGTTGCCATCGACCCCCACTTCCCCCCTCCCTCCCACCCATGTCCTCTGGCTTGCATAGAATGTTTGAAAGAGATACAAAATCTTCTCTCATATGTGCTGGGAAATGGGAATGCTCAGAAACAATGGGTACCCCAATTGCTCAGCATGTTTCTCAAAAAGGACACTCCAGCGGTTTCTTACCGTTTCAAAGATTGAAGTGGAAACAAGACATATGAGGTGGGTATCTGTGTGGGGCCGAAGACTGGGAACATTCACCTGTTGCAAGCTGGAGAGAGGATTTGAGATGTCTACTTGCTTGGCTGTTTTTTTCTTCTTAAACAGGTAGGCATGCTCAGTTGTAAGTATCTAGCTAAGAGGGAGCAGGAGGATACATTGCCCCAGGTACTAGGCCTTGAGGGGGTGTCAAGGAAGCTTGACACTATTGGCCAACATTGTGAAAACCTTTATGAATGATACCATCATGTTATATATCATTCTATAAGTCATTTAATGCAATATGCAATGAAACAAACCACATTGAATTATCTGTATTCTATCAAATGATATAGCCAAATACCCAGAAAAGGAAAACACAACTGCTGTATGTAACAAAAAAGGGTAATTCCTTGAGTCAAAACTGACCAATGAGACTGACTGTTCCAAGAGCCAACGAGGTGTTTTGCTACAGCATGGAACCAATAAGGTGCTAGTATGAGTTTGCTCTCATTTCCATGTATCATAATACAGTTAGTTCTGCTAACTGTAACTGGGTAAAGAGGCACTTTTTTCAAGTGGTGCTCCTCATATATTTATCAGGGGGAGAATTTTGCTGTCACCCCAGCACAATGCTTTTCTAGTGGCTGTTGGCTGGATTTTTCTGATTTTTGTCTGTAAAACATGTGCAACCACTTTCTCTGCAGAAACTACATTAACCGAACAAAGTGCTGTTTTGTGGGCAGAATGTCAGCCTGGGCAAAGAATGTCGTCAGAAGCCCCTCCTCTGCGGAAGTCTGGAATTCCTTGCAAGAAAGGAATAACAACTGAGCGCTTGTCCCATTTGTGTGTGTGTGTGGGGGGGAAGGTCTCTTGGAAGGCCCTTCAAAGTTTTAAGAACTTAAGAAGGCAGCATGCAAGGATATTTGTCTTTGCAAAGTCAGTAGCTTTCACTTCAGTTCTAATTTTTAATTTGCACAATTATGCTGTTATTGTGTGTGTGTGTGTGTGTGTGTGTGTGTACACACACACATACGGACACAGACATACACACACAGAGGTTTCTGACTCCATCTGCTTTCCAGCTGGGTTAGTATGGTTTAAAAAGGGAAACCTCAGCATAGCTGTCGCTGTGAGATGGAAAACAAGGCCTCTGGGAGGTGTGCAAGCATCACTTTGTGCTCTCCCTCCTTTCCTGGTGCTGTGACCCTCTCCCTTGGCGGGATCCAAAAGGCCGTTCCTGCAGAAAGGGGCGTGCGGATGAAAGGGCCTTGATGGTCTCTCTCGTTTGCTCATATCTACATAAATAGCTTCTCTGACGTTAAGTCTAAAAGCACATGAGGAGGGCTAGAGTGGGCAGCAATCCTATAAATAACCCTGGGCTATTTTAAAAGTCTAGGTTTTGAATTAACATGCTGGTAAATACAGGGCTTGCTCTTGACCTGCCCAGAAATATCCAAATGGCTGCAGCAAGTGACTTATCGCTCTGGCATGCAGGGCATGGGGTCTTGAAAACCAATCTTGGGTACATTTTCACATGTGCTTTCTTATCGAGGCTGGGTTGGTCACAGAGAGAAATAAAAGGTAAAGGTTTCCCCACGACCGAATGGTCTAGTCGTGACCGACAGTAGGGGTGGTGCTCATCTCCATTTCTAAGCTGAAGAGTCGGCATTTGTCCAAGGGCAAGCTTCTGTGGTCATATGGCCAGCATGACTATACACCAAGGTGCACGGATCACTGTTACCTTCCCACTGAAGTGGTACCTATTTATCTACTCGCATTTTTAGGTGCTTTTGAACTGCTAGGTTGGCAGGAGCTGGGACAAGCAACGGGAGCTCACTCTGTCAAGCAGTCTTGAACTGCCAACCTTCTGGTCAACAAGCTCGGCTCAGCGGTTTAACCTGCAGCGCCACCACATCCCTAGAGAGAAATACCTAGGGGCTAAAGCAATGCTGGACTTGAATCCTGCCATTACCATTAATTAATTGTGAGGCCCTTCTCTTTTAGTTCCTCATCTGGGAAATGGGAACAGTAATGACCTGTATCAGTGGTTCTCAAACCTTTTAGCACTGGGACCCACTTTTTAGAATGACAGTTTGTCTAGGACCCACCAAAACCATGTCACGGCCAGAATAGCAAGGGGAAAAAAAAGCCTATCTACAACATTGACACCAGCAAAACAGTCACATAGCCCTCCCTCTTTCCAGTATCTCATTTTCCCGTATTTTCAATATGGCTGCTCTAGGTGCTTTGCGACTCACTTGCAACCCACTGGTGGGTCCTGTTTGGGAACAAGTGACCTAAATAATATAAGGCTGTTGGGCACATAAATCTGATAATCGTTTTAATCCAGCAGTCCCACCACTGCATGCAGTAGTAGGCATTGTGCACAAGTTAATGCAAGTTCCCCAGTAGTGCTTCTCTAACTTCTGCTCTAACTTCAGCCCACAGAAATTCATGTAACTTTTTGTTGTGCATGAGTAGCAAAAGATTCCGCCAGGCCTGTGGGGACATAAGGGAAATCAGTGCAGGACAGCCAGCAGATAACATAGAGGTATACAAAGAGGGTAGAGCACAGATGTTAGGCTGGATTCTAATCCCCATCCCAGGCAGGGTGGGTTCAATCTGGCTGCACAGATTTGTTCCAGTGATTTTGCTGGTGCAGCAGCCCCATAGTTGTTGGATGGGGCTTGCCCTGGGGTGAAGGAAAAATATCCCCTAATCCCGAGGTGTGCTCCAGCTGCCTCTCAGCCTGCATTGGATGCAGTGCAGGCCAGCTGGCCTGTCTGCTCTAACGCAGGCTAGGATTGGGCTGCCCAAATGTAACCTTTTAAGTAGACTACTAGACTTAAAGTACAGTATATAGCATACTGTTGTTGTTCAGTCGCTAAGTCGCTTCGCGACCTCATGGACCACAACACGCCAGGCCTTCCTGTCCTCCACTAGCTTCCAAAATTCGCCCAAATTCATGCTCATTGCTTTGGTGACACTATCCTCCGCCGCCCCCTTCTCCTTTTGCCTTCAATCTTTCCCAGCATGAGGGTCTTTTCTAAAGAGTCCTCTCGTCTCATGAGGTGGCCAAAGCTTTAGCTTCAATATTTGTCCTTCCAAAGAGCAATCAGGCTTAACTTCCTGTATGATTGCCCAATTGAATCTCCTTGCAGTCCAGGGGACTCTCAAGAGTCTTCTACAATACCAACTATATGCTATTACTATATACTATTTATTACCCTTTAATAGTAGAATATTGCCCATGTGCTTTCCTTTACATCTCCACATTTAAAAGAGGCCGAAACTAAATTGTTGTTTGTTCAATGAAAGCTAAGCCTTCAGGGATGGTGTGGAATTTCTTTGAGGGTGCCCATGCGGATATGACCCTGGATTTCCATGCAGAGTGGATTTGCGGGTGCATTTTTGCATGCGTACAGTGTTGCAGACGTGGAAGCAATAACAAGTTTGCTCAGATAGCCAGGATGAATAACTCTGGAACTGGTTAGCCACAGTCAAATGTAATGACCAGTGTATACCCACATCCAAAGCATTTTGTGCATGGGTATCTCTCGGTCAAGCACAATAGTGGTAAGAACTGTGGAATAAATAGACTCATTGGCGGTGCGCAACTCCTTTGTGAACTGCTGTTATAAAGCAAAGTGTCTGAAGACACATTTTCCACCATCCCCCATGCTCTCTTTAATCTACTTAATTTAAGCCACAGTTGTAAAACTCAATTGAGTTGCAGGGCCTTTGTTAAGTTTGTTCAGTGAATTTATACCCTGTCTGCCGGTGTAAGAAAAGATGGCTTAGAATAAAACAATACAGTACCAATAATCACAATACGATGCAAAACACAACTGAAGATAAAAGCAGACATCGGCAGAGCAGAAAAAGAGCAAAAACCGTGGGTTGTATCCTAACAGCATGATCCTATGTATGTCTGTTCAGAAGTAAGTTCCATTGTGTTCAGTGAGGCTTATTCCCAGGAAAGTGTGTATAGGATTGCAGCTTTCGTTATCCATCCACTTGAGGAAGGGAGCTTCCATGCATGGAAGAGAGTGTGCAAGGTTGTTGTGTGCACAGATCCTAATGGAATATGACTGGGCTTTGAGCATGTGTTGTACGTTCCAGAAGGCATGCCACAACATGTTGCACAACATGTCACTGGTGGTCTGAAATTTTGAATTCATCATGGCCCAATATCTTCCTCGTGTGCTTGTGCAACTGTGTGTGGAAGAGTGCAATATGGTGCTTTAGTTTCAGGTGCACTTTTTAAGGATACAGTGCGGTATGTGGCAAAATGGGATCTTGATCGTGAAAAGGCTTGGGCCAATAAAACATTGTGCATTGGCAGCTGAAACATAACAAAGATGGTTCCAATGAGGCATTCCTGGGGAGGTCATTCCATAGATGGGGCACAACCACTGGTAAAAAACAACAACCCTAATTCTGGTCTTCCTCCACCTCATCTCTGAATGTAGAGGGAAAAGCAGTGCAATTCCTTTTGCCAGATTTCCTTTCCCTGAATAATTCAGATGACATTATGATGTGGCTGAGGCTCATTAATATCCAGAGGAAAGAGGTCTCTTTTAGAACATCTCTTTCCCTGCCCCCTCCAGTTTGATGCGTTTTCCTCATCCTTGGGATTTGAATGTCATAGGAAGGAATTTTCCCCCCTTTCCACGCATGTTTCTGTACTGAATGGCCAGGCACCACTCTGGATATATATATATTTCTGCGAACGTTTTAACAGTGAGCACCTCATTTTGTGGTTATGTACGACTTTGTTTCTTTTTCCTTGAACGATGGGAAGCTCAGAGTCGGTTTTCTTGGGCGCAGAGAACCCTGAATGCTGCTTCTAGTGCCCTCGTTAAGCATTGCTTGAGTTCTAAAGATCTGGTTGTGTGCAAAGAAATTTCCTTGAGCTGCTTTGCCATTTTGGCTTGGGATTTCACTGGATCTGACTCGGGCAGGGAGGGTGTTGGGCTAGGTACTGAGTGTGGACCCACAGCCATCAGAACCCACCTGCCTGGGCTCATTCCTGAACCCTCAGTGTCAGTGGCACCAGTAGTGACCAAGACAGTATGGGGGGGGAGGGGACTGAGTGTTAAACTTTGCCTCAGCAACCTGGTGACAGCAGTGGCCTTGGTCATTAGTTTACCACAAGGATAGGCTTCTCTCACATGATTGTGCCTTAACACTCTGCTCATATTCAGAGGCCCTTCTCCAAGTTTTCCTTCTGACATTGGATGCACCATTAGGGGTGATTTTTGGTTAAAAACACTGCCTTTTTGATGTTAAAGTATCCGAATAATAACACCGCATTTTGGTGTTAAGATATTTTCCAGAAATAAAAATAGGTTACTTTTCCAATTAGAAATAATACTGTGGCTGCATCTGCTGACACCATACAGCCTCCACAGTACACTTTTAAAGCCTTTAAAATTAATAAAAAACTTGGAATAAGAGAATGAAAACACATAACACTGCTTTCTGTTTTTCAAATCACGAAATCTGCAACACACACACACACACACACACACACACACACACACACACACACACA
>JAJKFI010000122.1:2493037-2563627 GCA_029204185.1 Lerista edwardsae
CACACACACACACACACACACACACACACACACACACACACACACACTGTTTTCAAACACCCCTAGCCATGGTGAGTATTTTCTCAGTTGTGGCACCCTGTTCGGATTGCCAGGCCAGATGCATTTCTGAGTTAGGACCTGGTGATAGTACCAGACTGAGTACCCTTGGGAAAATAAAAAAGAAAATCCAGTTCTGGGACAGATGGACGGAGTACAAGGATGGAATCCAACTGTAAAGGGACAGGGTCCAGCTGCATTTCCAAAAGGACTTGAGATTAACTTGCGCTGTCCATTTATCTGCCAGAAAAAAGCAAGAGGATAGAGAAATGGGTCATTTGGGGCACATAGGCATACCTTACACCTGTATCTTGGGAGCTAGGAATTCTGCCAATGAATTATCTTTGGGTGCTGGGCATGTACCTTAAAAAAAATTGCCCAGGTTTTTCTCCATGTTGCCTAGCTGGTTTTTTTTTTTTAATTTGATACCTTTTATTGGCCCTGTTGGATTTTATACTGTTGCTTTGTTACTGCTGTGGTTTTAAATCATTCAGCTTTAAAAAGGAAATTGTATTGCCTCTCATAAATGAGCGGCATACATTTCTCATAAATTTCTTACCCTGCGAGGTTTTACCTGAAAAAACAGTGTATAAGCTCTAATAAATGGTTTCACTGGCTGGTCCTCAGTCCCTGAACATAAAGCAGCAATAAAGCAGCAACCTCAGTCAGGCTTCTAAAACTTAGGTCTGATGCGCCAGGAAGGGGGGACCCACATGCTCAGTTCCCACCTGCATAGCACCCACATGAAAACCAGGAGAAGGGACTGGTATAGGTCGATGATCTCTTATCTGGATAGCCAAAATCCAGATATTTTTGTCCAAGACATTTAAAAACGTTCTGTAGAAAGTTTCCCCCCCTCTACACTAGAAGGTCTTGTGCTCATTCCCGTGTACAGGCTGTGAGTTCTGTTCTCTGCTGTATGGTGTATGCCTATACGGACATCATTGAAAAATGTGAAAGAGGCCAGCAGACGCCCAAATGGGTAGCAATGAAAAGAGCACGAGGAAGCATTTCTTGTTATATTTATGCAGTTATTCCAAAATCCAGAAAAATCCGAAATCCAGACGTCCCAAGCAGTCTGGATAAGGGATACTCAACCTGTAATCTGCTGGTACTTCTGTGGCTGGCTTCTTGGTCCAAGCTACAGGCTGCCTCTGAGACCACAAGAAGGAGGAGTTAACCATTTTCTCTGGCATGGTTTCTCTCTCTCTCTCTCTAATAATCACCCCCTGCACCGGCTACTGTTTGCTCCCAAAACTGCTGTTTGCTGCAAACAGCAGCTTGGGAATCAAATAGCAACTGCAGGAGGCTGATTTTCAGTACGAAAAAGGCACTGGGGAAGGGTTAAACCTCTGTCCCCTCACACCATGAACATGATCTGGATCCCACCCCTGCTCCCAAACTGTATTTTTCTTTATGAAAAAAAGTTCTTGGTCTTAATTATGCCTCTGAATAGCACCATCAAGGGAATGTGCAGTTTGGCCCTCACATTACCTGGAAAAGATTGAGTCCCTCTGACGTCCCTCTGGCCCAATGCCCTTTACTCTCTGGCTCTGTTCTGGCCCTGTTCTATCCCTGTTTTCAGTGCATCTGCTAAAGGTCAGTAAAGAGCTCCACAGGCTTCTCGGCCAGCCATGGCCTGTTTGGTTGCAATACTGGTCTGATAGCTTTATCTGTCAGTCTACATCTGGAGGGTTCCTGAAAGACATCTAATTGGTTGGTGGGTGGGCAAAAGGAGGAGGAGCAGCCTAGACCCGTGTGGGTACTGCTTCCTTCACCTGCCCCTGGTCAATCATGCCCTGCCCATGGAGTTAATGTGGAATTATTGAAGCCTAGGGGGCGGGCTTAGCGGCCATGTTGGTACATCCAAAACATTGCTCATTCCAAGCATTTCAAATGGGTTTTCGCATGATGTTTAGGGCTGAATCGTTTACTCCTGAAGTAAAAGCTTAGCAAAATAACAACGTGTGATCGTGGAGAAACGTCATTGGTAACCTAATTATGAGTTAATATGCAATTCCAAGGTTTAATTCAGCATAATTATATTACTGAACACACCGGACGAAATGCCGCTTGCTGTCTATTTAAACTCGGATTGCACTGGTTTTTTTTACTTCTAGACTACAAAGAGTATTTTTTTTTAACTTCTACACTCACCCCCCCCAAAGAAAAAAAACAAATTCTGTTAATGTTCAGTACTCACTGAACGGTAGTTTTATTGAGTCGATGTAATGTGAATACATGAATCCCATTTTTCGTTCAGCAATTCGCACACCCGTATGCAGAACACGCAGGCATGCTTAAAGACGTTGAAATTAACTTTTACATGCGCGCCCTGCGAGCGAGAGAGCCCCTCCAACGGCAATCCTCCTCCTTCGCGGCAATGATCTGAGTCCATTTTTGTAAGTCCTCGGCTTCAAGTCTGTGACGTCATGGCTTATCCAGCTATTTAACATTCTTGATCATGCCGCTCTGTGTTCCGAGGGTCCAAGAGAAGCAACCTGAATGGCCAGGGGAGTGGGCAAAACAGGAAGAGCCCACCTGAGTGGCAGAGCTCCTCTTCTTTTTCCAGTCTCTTGACCAATCACATGCTAGCAACCTGCTCCATTGTAAAGGGGGACTTCAGGTGTCAGCTACACAGGCCCTTGGTCAGTACCCAACCTGGCTAATCTGTGACTCTGTGTCTAGCACGGATGCCCAAACTTGCCTAATATAAGAGCCACATACAATAAACGTCAGTTGTTTGAGAGCCACCATTTTAAAGAAGCATTTAAATTCTTCACTATATTTACTCACCACCACCATTTTAATCCAGTGGAATATCAGTTTATACCCAGTAAATAATTAGAAAGCTTAAAAAATTAGAGTTTACCTTTTTATGTGATGTAAAAAGTAGCTCAGCCAACATATTTCCATGAGCTGCACAATTTATGTAAAAGAGCTGTGCTCACTAAAGGGGATTAAGCCAGTTGAAATTTGAATCTTAAAATAAGACTGTTCTAAAACTCTTTCTCTGGAGATTGGCACAAAAATGTAAGGGAGCTAAGAAAATCTTTCCCTCTACTCTCTGCTTGTGCCTCTTAGGTTAGGGGTTCTCAATTCTCACAGATGTGAGCAGGAAAACAACTTTTGCAGCCTCTCCAAATGATAGTTTCTCCAAAGTGAAGCATACAGTGTTGTCTGAAAGTTTGAGAGCAGTGGTTCTCCAACCTTTTAGCACCGGGACTCACTTTTTAGATTAGAATGGCAATCTGTCAGGAACAAGCCAAAGTGATGTCATTAACCTGGAAGTGATTGTCATGGCCAGAAGTGACATCATCAATCAGGAAATAGTTTAGCACTGCCATATGACAAAATCAAATCTAATCAAGTAAGTAAATCAAAACTTTACAATTATAAGTTTAAATTTTTATTTAAAATAACCACCCTCATAATCCTCCCAAGCAGTTGCTGATCTATTTTTTAAAAATTCCCCAAACACCCCAAAGGTTGCAATCTTATCCACACTTACCCAGGAGTAAGCCCCATTGTGAAAAACATAAATATAATAGCCTGTTAAAACTAAAAATCTGTGACATTTCCCCAAATGCAGTCACATACCATGGTAGCATCAAGTATAATACCTTATATTAAAAATGAAATACACATTGAAATGAATGGGGACCCACCTGGAATTGGCTTGCAACCCACCTAGTGGGCCCCAGCCCTGTTCTAGAGTATTGGACAAGTGCTGTCTGAATGATGAAACTAATAAATGTTAGTTCTTAACATGCTGCAAGACTCTTCATTGTTTCAAGGCCTGCCATGTCTTGCAGTCTCCCTAAGAATATTTCAGGGCCAGAATCTCCACCACCCCATCTCTAAGGGGTTACGTTGATGTGTCTCCCTCACACCTGCCCCAACTTGTGCACCTATGAATAGATAGGAATGGAACTGTAGTTGTCTTATACCTATGGGCTAGAGGAGAACCATTGAGAAAAGTTGGTAGGAATTGCTAGTAAACAGAAAGACAGCATGTTGGAGGAGGGGCACAGTCGAGAAGCTGGAGAGAGTTTGGACAAAACTGAATGAGATATCAAATTGCAGTTCCTGACTTTGTTTAACCATAGTTAGTTGTCAAACGGCAATTTCCTGAGTTTTCATGCAAGACTCAGGGTGCAATCCTATGCTGTGCTGGAACAGGCAGGCCACTGGGCCTGCACTGTATCCAGCGCAGCAGTGGAGCATGCAGGAGCCTCCTAGGCTCAAAGGCACATTCATGCCCTTACACCAGGGGAGGCTTCTGACCCCAATGGCTTCCTCGGATCTGCTCCTGCAAAATCGGACGAGGCCTTGGATGTGGCCTTAACAGCCTAAGGGTGCAATCCTAACTTGGGTTAGGCCAGCACAAATCCCTTGTGCTAATTTGTGCTGGAACACGAGTGTCAAAAAAGCACTGTAAAGCACGTTTGGACCACCCTTGGAGTTGGGGAGGATTGCATGGCATGCCCACTTCCTGGTGCATAGGTATTTCTGGTGATACTGGGATGAAACCTCAAAGCTTGGGTGGAGACGGTGGGTCAGAGCAGGATTTTGACAGAGCAGGTGGGACAGAGCAGGATATAGACCAGGATTTTTGTATTTGAACATACAAATATATGTTTGTATTTGATCAGGGTGCATGCTTTATTTGAGAGGCAAAAAACGTTGCTTTCGTGAGCACCAAATATGAGTCAAGTTTTTGTTTTATTTTTAGGGCAAAGCATATACAGCTTTGATCTTGTTTCTCGTATCTGCCAATGAGGATTTTGGATCATTGCCTTTTGGTTTTTGTTGTTGTTAAATTGCATCCAGAAGGAACCCCCCCCCTTTTTTTTTTACAAAAAGTGCACCAACTAAACACGGGGCTTTAATAAACCAGCCAGACACAGCATTTGTAGGTGGACTCCTATCCACAGCACAGAGGCGGCCATTCCGCCCCCTTTTGTTCTTGCCTCGCCTTCCTCCTCTTGGCTTGGCAGCCGGCACAGCCTTTCCCCCAGGGAATCTTTTCCACTGACCCCTGTGGTTGAAATGCAGCTTCTGATAGGCAGGCGGCTCCTTGTGCCTGAACCATCTCGCCTCCCAGAGAGCTTGGCTGGGTTTATTTATAGCTGGCTCCTCCCCGATGTTCTATTTCAGGTCACCCCCGGCAGAAGCCATCTCGTTTTGGTGGCGGGGATGGGAAACAATCACACGGAGGGAGCTGTCTCTTGCTGCCTGGTAAAAGGGTCTTTGCCAGAATGACAGGGGAACTCGGGCTTTGTTTTGCTGGAGATCTCCTCTTCTAGAGACGGGAATCATCGTCCTGGGCTTTGTTTTGTTTTTATCTTGGAACCTCTCATGGACAAGGAGGTGCTCCTAAATTCCTCCCTCCTGGACACCAAGGTGTAAACCCTTTTTCCTTATCTCTGCTTTCCTTTGCATCTTGGAAGAGTCTTCCAACCTTTCCTGCTGGAGTTGAGAAAACAGTTGTCTGTCTCCCCTCCACCCCTTTCCCCACAAGGAGATTGCTCGTCGGCAAGAATAATTATTTTCCTTTCCTGTTGATTTGTTCTTGGGGTTCCCCCCCCACCCTTTTTTGTGAGACGGTTGAACTTTTCTAAGGAAACTCTTCCAGAAGGAGGATGAATGCTCATGCGTTTATGGCTGGTATAAGAAGGAGGTGTCGGACTGTTTGAGATGGCGATATAGCATAAACACAGACCAGCCTCCAAAGCCTTTGGCTGTACATCGAATTGTTATAAAGGGAAACGGAGTGGATAACGGCAGTGCGCGATCGTTCCTTGGCATGCTTCTTGTATCCTCGGCGTGCGGACTGCCAGAGATGTTGCAGACGATTTACGAAACTGAATCGTGTTTCTCTTCAGATGGAGTTTCTGGACGCGAGCCATCGCTGGAACTCCTCTCACGGGCACAGATCCATGCCATACCTGTGGCAGGTGAGTGTTTCTCTGTGTGTCTGTGAGATGGAACTTTAAGAGTACTGAAAGCTGTCATGTGCTTTTGAGGTTTGGTCTGGAGCTCGGGACAAGTAGCGTGGCTGATGCATAGAACACATTGGGGAGTGTTCTGGAATAGTGTAAAGTGCCATTTGAGTTCTTAGCAGTGGGGCACAGCATTCTGTAGAATCTGGCCCAGATGTGAGGCGAGGCTGGTGAAATCCAAGTTGCCAGGAAGGCTCCACCTAGAAATGGTGTAATCTTTATGCAGTGACGGTGCCTAAAATTAATGAAGCTTTGATCTTGCACGTTTGATATTGTCACTAGGCATGTTCAGTATATTTTCATTAAGCCTCAACCCCAAAATGTTTTGTAGATATTGTGTCTCCAACCACAATATACTGCACATATAGCATATTGTATGCTAAGGGGAGTGCCTCTGAACATGAGCAGAATGACCCTTGCCATAGAGCAACCACAGGGTGCCTTTCCCCTGCAATAGAAAAATTAGAGCACAGTGTCCAAGCAAATTTGTGGTTCAGCTCCACTTTTTGAAGAAATGAACAACCAGAATTACGATTCCCCAAGATTCCATCCCAGAATTTGTTTTCAGTGTTATTGCTTGCTCCTCAGGGCACATGATGAATGATAATAAGCATGCCTCTATGCATGTGTAGTGTGTCTCTTTGGTTGCCTGTATTTTTCTTTATGAGTGTAATACATAGTACAGGATTGATCCCTGCTCTGAATGCCAAATAGCTTAACAATCATAGTTTGGAGTCTAAGGTTGCAAAGTGTTGTTGACAGAATGGATTCTCCGATTGGTTGCTGTTGCATACAAAAGTGATTTGGCCATCTCTATGTAGCTAAAGATTGCATGGTAAAGTCCCTTGCTTGGTAAAGATCAATTTGTAGACTCAGTAAATTCTGTTCTATATTCCTGCTGCCACATGCCCCCGAAATAGGGCTAGCAAATTATGGGAAAGGAACGATGTAGGGGGCTTCAGTGTTGTTTTTTAATAGGAGCTACCAAGGTTGAAAGGCTTTGGGGGGGGGAATCTGCCTTGTACTTATCCTGGTTCCACTGTTCTTCTGCCCATAACAAGCCATATTATTTCACTTACTGCCCATAACAAGCCTCATTTCAACTCATACAGATATGAGTTTTGCCAACATGCATGTTTGTGCACAGAGTAAGATTGGATTGGTGTAAGAATTTTCTCTCTCTCCAAATTTCTCTCTGGCTTTTTTGCCCTAAGGAAATGGTTATAATTCTGAGCCATAGTGCAGTGGAAGAAAAACACACACACAGTTCAGGGGGAAAGATGGAAACAGGTTTCACAGTGGGAAATCTGGGGTAATTAAAGCACAGTGTGAGCTTCTGTTGGGGCTGAGCCCTGCTCTGTAGAATACTTAGCAGCGTGGTTAATCCTGCCTTGATCCCACTTCATATGTGCTGTGACTTGTGTGAATGTGAAATTAAGCCCTGGGTCTCCCAAAGAGCTCAGTAGTGTTCGGGCAACACTTGAGAACCATTTTACGCCAGGAGCTGCTTTTCACCTTCTCTCCTATCATTGGTCTGCAAATGTGGAAAGAAAGTGTGTTTTCAGGGGTATCCACAAGGCTAGTCTCCAAGTGATAACTCCCTGGGAAGAACCTTGGTGGCAATTTTATTATTATATAGTAATATCTCATCCAGGGCTTCAATTGCAGTTTTGTGGGCAGAAAGGGTCTTTGGACATGCATGATCTAGGGTATCTGGTGGCACAGCTAGAGAGCAATGTTATGAGATGGGTGGCCTCATCCATCCATCCAAACTCAGGCCATTCCCACAGCAATCCTTTGCATATCTGCTTGGAAGCAAGTCCCTGCCGAGTTCAATGAGACTTACTCCCAGGTAAGTGTGTTTAAACCTGCATCCTCGAACTTCTGAAAAGGTGAAGCTGCTCCTTAAGAATTTCAGCTATTTTCCCAGGGTTGTAAAAAGGCATACGTACTCCCATTAATAGGTCTCGATTCTTATCTTGCTGCTAATTACTTGGTAAAAGTCAAATATGAGAGCAATGTGATGAAATAGTGGGGTATGAACTATTTCCCCATGTATGCATGCGGTCCTTTTCCTCCTGCTTCCTTGGCCAGGCCTGAGTGCATAGTAGGAACACACCTAACTATTACTTGCCCTGGGCCACTCCCATATATAGATCCAATTGGTATCCTCTTTGCCAAGGATGCATGTACAGGCTGGGAACATGAGTAATTTGTACCCGCAGTTGTGCAACCAAAGCTACATGACTGGATTAACACATGACAGATGCCCATCAGTCTTCCACTGATGGGAATGCATGGACACTTTGCATGGGCTCAGTTGAGGAAAGCCGGAAAGAAGGAAGGAAAAAGCCTCCATTGATCCCATTACAGCTGCTGTGGGGAGCACCTGTGTTTCCTGCAGCAAGTGAATGGTAAATTAGGCATTCACCTTTTCTGCATTCACATAACAGGTGGGCCAGTCTGGTTTCCCAGACTTGTATACCCCAGTGTCTAAAGCCGCATGCATGTTTCAGCTCCATATTCCATGCATTTGTTGTGGAGGAAAAAGCTGGCATACACCGGTTCTTCCTGCAGCCCTCATAACATGTTGAGTAGCTCAGCAATGAAATAAATTGCCGTATAAAAGTTATATAACCTCCTTCCTTGGAGATCTCAGGCCTGTCTACCCATACAGCAGCAGAGTGAATTCTGCTGTGTGGAACCGAAGAGTTGCTGAGCCAACTGCAGTGAGTGAGGAGGTGGGTGGGAACAGGACTGTATCTTTTTATCATTCATTCTCACTCACATATTGATAGCTTAAAGCCACATCTATGGCAGTTGCACCCAAACAGCAGCTCAGCAATGGAATCACCAGCCTGCAAATGTTGTGAGGTAGAAACTCCTTCCCTAGAGATTTTCAAGAAGAAATTTGGACACACGCCTACTAGGGATGCTTCCTGTGTCGGGTATTCTGCCCTGGTGTAGAGGTTTGATCCTGATAATCCACTTAGGTGGTTCTAGAGTCTCTTGTCCCAATGAACAGCTCTTTCAAACAAGACCTCATCTTTGAATTAGGGGTAGAGGGGCAGCCTTCTGAATGGACACTTGCTCGTGGATCTTGGACAGAGAGCACAATCCTATGTGTGTCTACTTAGAAGTATGCCCCCTCGAATTAAGTGGGACTGAATTCCATATAAGTGGGTACAGGATTGCAGCCTTATAGGGAGAGTTGGTGTGCATGTAACAAAAACCCTGAGGGCAGCATCTATTAAAAAGCAACTTTAGGAGTGGGTGATTTGAAGTGAATAAATGCAAAGGATGCAGGGGTGTAGCTAATGAAAGTGTAGCCTGTAGCCCAGTGCAGAGGACAAAATGTTGCCCCAGAAGTGACATCACAACAGGAAGTGACATCACAGTTGTAATCTCATTTTCTCTGGTTTTTTGACCACAGCTTTTGATAAAGATATTACATTCTGGGGTTTTTTAATTGCATTCTGCATTATATTACTTTTCCAGTGATATATAACATGGTGTTATTCATACAAACCAAGGTTTTCACAATTTTGGCCACTAATGTCAAGCTCAGATTGTTGCCCCCCTAAAGTTTGTTGCCTGGTGCAATTGCGCCCCCTGCACTTCTTTAGCTATACCCCTGAAAGGATGAGATGTGCGACCTGTTCTGTCCTCCATTCCCCCTTTTCCATGGGGATCCAGACATATGTCTGCATGTGTGGGGTTTTTTTGTTTGTTTGTTTGTTTTGTTTTGTATTTTGAGGAGAAACACATCTCGGGGGAGTTACAGTGGAAAACATGGCAGGAGCAGCTATTGAATTCAGTACCTTGAATGGACCGTATGAGAGTCCTGATGGACTCTCCATACTTCATGCATGGCCTTGATGAGCTAACCTCACTCCTATTACCTTTTCATTTGCCCCTATTCCCCCCACCCCCATTATGTATGCATGTGGCGTATTTTGCAAGCCCTCTTGCAGGGACGTCACTGCCCAGCATTCTGTACAGTGCCTAGCACACCCTTGGCATTAACATCGGCCGGTGCGGCAAGCAGTTCAGGCTCCACCTTTTCCATGCCTGTGTTTTTCTGTCCACAGTGTCCTCCCTTCCTCAACCTTCAGCCACTTTGAAGCTGGCCCAGCTTTTCTAGGTTGTGCAAGATTGTGAGGAAATTGCCCTTCCACAAAGCAAACAATAAGGTCCTGTGGAACAGACTGTAAGAGCTGCAGAAGAGGCCATAACTTGAGTGGCAAAGCGCATGCTTTGCAAACCAAAGGTCTTGGGTTCAACTCCTGCCCTCTTCCACTAGCGGAGTATTGCCTGTGCTTCTGGCGTTTGCTCTGCAGGGTTTTAGAGAGGCATTTTCCCCAGCCCTAACTGACATTCCAGGAATTGTACTGAGTACCTGCTGCATACACAAAGGAGGTGCTTTACCTTCTCCAGGTTGTGGAAAAATGTGCAAAAAACTTTTTTTCCCTGAAAAGAATTCTCTTCCATCATAGCCAAACTACAGAGGTCACCTGGTGAGCTGAACAGTGAAGGGGTCTAAAATAAGCAAATGGAAATATAGTGACAAAATCTATAGAATGACCAGTGGAACTCATTGTGACCGGACTGCTAAGGTGTGCTGCTGTTTGGTCTGTTCCCAGTTCTTTTGGTTCTCCTGTATTGCTGCATCTCATGCTGTTCTTTCTTTGCCTACTGCTGAAACTTTTGTGTTGGTGTGGTGCTCACTAACGAGACTTGATACTGCAGCATCTTCCTCTCTGTCTCTCCTTGCTCTCTTCAGTTCATGAAGAGCACCCTGGTGAAACCAATTACTGTTTGGATCATACTGGGGGTGGGGTGGGGGGCTGAACCCTTCTCCCGGTTCCCAGGTCTCCTGCCCATTCTCCCACTCGGCTAGCTCCACAAGAAACCTTGTCTCTGTGTTGCAAAGTTCCGGCCATGCCCATTGCTGCCAACACCAGCAAGCCTGACTCTCAGGGCAGGCTGAAAGCCCAAGTCAGCCGACAGGTGAACGTGCTCACAGAACTGTGGCCAGCTGAGATCTTGCTGCAGCATGCTCCTGTAATGTCAAACATGTGCTTTAAGAGGCATGTTTCTAAGCCCTTGTACATTTTTAGTACATAAAATACCAATCGGGCACTGTGGCGTATGAAAGCTGCCCTCAGCGGAGCAGACCATCTGGGCCCAATTTCCAGCTTTTTTGTGTTGTGCCACGCCCCTCCTTCCTTTTGGTTTTGGGATCGGGCCAGAACAGGGGATATAAGAGAAAACCTTCCATTTTGCTGCTCCTTCACTCACTCTTCTTTCAGCAGGCATTTTTTTTTCTGTCTTACTTGAATCATATCTGATCTGCACCTCTGTTTCCACCTGCCTTTCACTACCCACCCCACCATCATCTCCGGCTGCAACCAAACCCGCTGTCCCAATTCAGGTATCATAGCAAAACCATGGTTTGACCCTTGAGAGCGAGTTTGAGGCCCCACACTCTACCTCCTCCCCTCATTGATTTCCTCCCTTAACATCTGGTTTGCAGTACCTGTAGTTTGTTTACGACACCATATCCTTTCTCTGTAGAACTCGGGGCGGTATATGTGGTTCTTCCCCACACTTTTTATCCTTGCACACAAGAGAGGTTAGACTGAGAGGGAGTGAGCTTCCTGTTCAGTTCTCCAGGTGGATGCCAGCGAGGCAAGACTGGTCAGAGCTGCAGAACCCTGGCGAGTTCCAAGAGAGGCCAGGTTGAGATCTTAAATACTTCCAAGCCTAGTCGACCCCTCCAAGGCTCCAGCTGCCTGCCTGAAGAGCAGCAGGTTTAAGGGGCAGCCCACTGGCTTGGCATCTTGCACTCCATCTTTGCTGCATTGCATTCCTCTTCGCCCAATGCTGGTGTGTGGACTCGGGGGAGCATGAAATTCTGGGCCTAGGAAGGGTCTGGTTCTTTGAGGGCTCTGGCAACAATTCATGCTCTGCTGGCTCTGCTGTTTCAATTCTTGCCTCCATTGTCACTGGTTTGGGGGTCTCCTGGCTGGTGGGTTTACATCCAGCTGGTGATGAGACCTTGGACTGAGATCCAAGGTTCTTTTGATCTGGACTTCCCCCCCTCCTCCTCAGAGCTAGCCTTAAAGCCCAGAATGAGGGTCATGACATGAGTGGCCCAAGGTGAACTCTGTGGCTGAGGTGAGCCCAGGGCTGGGTGAATTAGGCAAATAATGGTTATAGCACCTAATGACTTTCCTAAAACCAGAATTGGAAACCCACCATGGTTTGGTTGTGATATATGTGCCAAGCCATTTTGTCTAAGCTGAAGAGTCTGGTATTGCATTCCTAAGCATTTCTACCTGGAAGTACATCTCACTGAGGGCACAATCCTAACCTGGAGTTAGGCCAGCACAGTTAGGCCTGCAAAGTTTGGCTGGCACAAGGGACACTGTAAAGTATGTTGGACCACTCTTGGAATCAGAGAGGCCAGCACATAGACGTGCACCATCCTCCTTGATTCCGAGAGTGGTCCAAACATGCTTTATGGTGTCCCTTGTGCCAGCCAAACTTTGCTGCCCTAACTGTGTCAGCCTAACTCCAGGTTAAGATTGAACTCTGAGTTATCAAGACTTTCTCCCAAGTAAGTATGCTGAGGATTGCTGTTTGAATCACTTTTGTGTTTTCTAGCCCATTGGTATGATCAGCTAAGAGCAGCCGTTTCAACCTATCTCCAGCTTTGCATCTGGACTGTCATCACACTAGAGGGCCATACGTGGCCCGATCTCCTCTGATTCCCCCCAAATCCAGATTCTGACACAAGGGAAAACCAAAAAACCAAAATCATGATCAGAATAAATTAGGCAAATTATATAACTTTGCGTTTGTGTCTTTTCCATAATGCATTTTCCTTCCAAGAGCCTGGCTAGCTTTCAACATATATGTCATTTTCCAGCCAGTATTGAAAGAAAGGATTGAAAGTTGAGACTGGATGAGCTGAAGCAGGGTTTTGAGGGGGTAATAGCAATGCCCAAAGGACTGGACAAGGTTGTGCTTGCAGGCACCCAACCTTCAAAACACTGGCATTTTCACCATGCTCTCAAGTTGCTTTTTTCCCACTGGATTTGGGTGTCTGTGCATGTCTTCTCTTCAACCATGATGGATCAAAACTTGTTTTCAAAGCTGGCTAACAAACATGCAAGATTCTTTGGATTCTTGTTCCCGAATGCTCAAGCCTGCTATCTTGGAATGTGTTTGCTATGGCAATGTGGGGGCACGTACAGCCCCGAGTGCTAATTCTAAACCACAATGAAGTCTCGCCAGTGACTAAATAAATTAATTTTGATGACTTGGATTGCTGGTCTAGCAATCAGTTTCTTGCTGATGGAAAAACGACAGCAACAACCAGGATTATTTTCCCACTGAGTTTTGTCGCACTGTGGCTTATTGCTGAAAACATAGGGAGCGTTTGCATTCCTGATATGCTGGTGAAATGCCTTAATAAGAGCTGCTGTCATTCTTCCTTGCCACCCCTCTTTCTTTCCTCCCAGTTTCTTGGCATACCCCTTCTGGTTCCTTCAGACCATTGTTGTCCTCCACTGGCACTCTGAGCAAATGTGAATGCTTTATGATGGAGGCGGTGGGGAGGGAGAAGCTGTGTGAAAGCACATGCTGGTGTCTAAGAATATCGGGGTGGGTATTTTTAGAGCAAAGGTCTAAGCTGCTTATTGCTGCCAACTGAGTTTTAACTCTTTGCCAGTGCTGCCCTGGTTTTTTTGTCCTGCCTGATGGATGCAACACTCACTTTTTGATCCGCGACTCTCTCTAGCCGTTGTTGAGAAGCAGGTTCTAGGCAGGGCCAGGAGTGTGAAATCAAGCCATGCAATCGTGACTTAAACCACTGGCTTTACTTTGGAGAAAGGGGAAATAAATTTCAGTTTATAAACTAGTGTTGTGCGTAAGTCTGCATTTGCCAACGTATTCCAAAAATCCCGTTAGAAACAAACAGCGAGTTCCTTTTCTTTTCTTTTGCCAGGGAAGATAAGATTGAAAACATGTGGGCTGTGCTGACTGAAGTATCAGAAACTGGGTTTGGAAAGAGAGGGGAACTGAGTGGGACTTCTCACTGTGACGGCAGCAGCAAGGCTTCTGTGGCTGTCTGCACTACCAAGTAAACAGATGGCTGCTTAGGGTGAGACGACACATTACATGGGAGCAGATTACAAAACCCCAGTGGCTATCTTTGCTGGGCAGAGGGAGGAGGGCTTGGAGTGGAGGAGCAGGAAGGGGTGCTTAACCCTTCTCAGGCCATCACTTTTGTTCCAGTGCAATCCTTCTCCAGACCCTTCCCACCCCCAGGGCCCAACCAAGAGTTCCCATTATCTGAGATGGTGCACCAAATGCTACCCCCCTTTACCCACCATCAATGCTCCTCCTCAGATCTGCAGAAAGGAACAGAATGGAAATTCCTTTTTGTGTAAAGGAAGCGAGCAAAATCTTATGGGTTGTTGTTCCCTGTCAATCTGCTCTCTGTTGCTGTTTTGGACAGGTTGGCCCTGCCTCCCCTGTAGAGTTCCTGCCGTGAGTTTGCGCAGATGAACATGTATCTGGACTTAAACACTATGTGGTGTCTCCTCCTAAGAAAGTGAACTTGGATGAAGCTCCATTGAATTAAATTAGTTATGTTGGCAGTCCAATCCTACATCCTGACTCTGCCCAGCATTACAGCGGTGCCAAAATGGCAGTGATCCCTTTCATGGATCACTGCCTTGTCGTGGCGAAGGGGCTTGAGTAGCTCAATGAAGCTGTTGGCTATGCCATGTAGGGTTACCCAAGATGGACAGGTCATAGTAGAGAGTTCTGACTAAACGTGATCCACTGGAGAAGGAAATGGCAACCCACTCCAGTACTCTTGCCAAGAAAACCCCATGGATTACAAAACTAAAAGGCTAAACGATATGACACTGGAAGATGAGACCCTCAGGTTAGAAGGTGTCCATTATGCTACTGGGGAAGAGCAGAACACAAGTACTAGTAGCTCCAGAAAGAGTGAAGTAGCTTGGCCAAAACCGGAAGGAAGCTCAGCTGTGGATGTGTCTGGAAGTGAAAGGAAAGTGCGATGCTGCAAAGAACAATACTGCATAGGAACCTGGAACGTCAGATCTATGAACCAAGGTAAGCTAGATGTGGTCAAACGTGAGATGTCAAGGCTGAACATCGACATCATGGGAGTTAGTGAACTAAAATGGACAGGAATGGGAGAATTTAATTCAGATGACCATTATATCAGCTACTGTGGGCAGGAATCCCTTAGAAGAAATGGAGTAGCCTTCATAGTGAACAAGAGAGTGAGAACAGCAGTACTGGGGTATAACCTCAAAAATGATAGAATGATTTCAATTCGGATCCAAGGCAAACCTTTCAACATCACAGTAATCCAAGTCTACGCCCCAACCACTGGTGCTGAAGAGGAAGAAGTTGACCGTTTCTATGAAGACCTAGAACAGCTTCTAGAATTAACACCCAAAAAAGATGTCCTTCTCATCATAGGGGATTGGAATGCTAAAGTAGGCAGTCAAGAGGTAATAGGAATAACAGGCAAGTTTGGTCTTGGAGTACAGAATGAAGCAGGGCAAAGACTGATAGAGTTTTGTCAGGAGAACACATTAGTCATAGCAAACACCCTTTTCCAGCAACACAAACGGCGACTATACACATGGACTTCACCAGATGGTCTACATCGAAATCAGATTGATTACATTCTTTGCAGCCAAAGATGGAGAAGCTCTATACAGTCAGTAAAAACAAGACCTGGAGCTGACTGTGGCTCAGATCATGAGCTTCTTATTGCCAAATTCAGGCTTAAACTGAAAAAAGTAGGGAAAACCACTAGGCCCTCCACGTATGACCTAAATCAGATTCCATATGAATATACAGTGGAGGTGACAAATAGATTTAGGGGCTTAGATTTGGTAGACAGAGTGCCTGAAGAACTTTGGACGGAGGTCTGTAACATTGTACAGGAGGCAGCAACTAAAACCATCCCAAAGAGAAAGAAATGCAAGAAGGCAAAGTGGCTGTCTGACGAGGCTTTACAAATAGCTGAGGAAAGAAGGGAAGCCAAAAGCAAGGGAGAAAGGGAAAGATATACCCAACTGAATGCAGATTTCCAGAGAACAGCAAGGAGAGATAGGAAGGCCTTCCTAAATGAGCAATGCAAAGAAATAGAGGAAAACAATAGAATGGGAAAGACTAGAGATCTTTTCAAGAAAATTGGAGATGTCAAAGGACAATTCCGTGCAAAGGTAGGCACAATAAAGGACAAGAATGGCAAGGACTTAACAGAAGCAGATGAGATTAAGAAGAGGTGGCAAGAATACACAGAGGAACTCTATAAGGCCGATCTAAATGTTCCTGATAACCACAGTGGTGCTGTCACTGAGCTCGAACCTGACATCCTGGAGTGTGAAGTCAAGTGGGCTTTAGAAAGCCTCACTAACAACAAAGCTAGTGGAGCTGACAGCATTCCAGCAGAATTACTCAAAATCTTAAAAGACGATGCTGTCAAAGTGCTGCACTCCATATGCCAGCAAATTTGGAAAACCCAGCAGTGGCCACAAGACTGGAAAAGATCAGTTTACATTCCAATCCCAAAGAATGGCAATGCCAAAGATTGTTCGAACTACCGCACCATTGCACTCATTTCACATGCTAGCAAGGTGATGCTCAAAATCCTACAAGCTAGGCTTCAGCAGTATGTGAACCGAGAACTACCAGATGTACAAGCTGGTTTCCGAAGAGGCAGAGGAACTAGAGACCAAATTGCCAACATTCGCTGGATCATGGAGAAAGCCAGAGAGTTCCAGAAAAACATCTACCTCTGCTTCATTGACTATGCTAAAGCCTTTGATTGTGTGGATCACAACAAACTGTGGCAAGTTCTTGAAGAGATGGGAGTACCAGACCACCTTATCTGCCTTCTGAGAAACCTGTATGCGGGTCAGGAAGCAACAGTTAGAACTGGACATGGAACAACCAACTGGTTTCCAATTGGGAAAGGAGTACGACAAGGCTGTATCCTGTCACCCTGCTTATTTAACTTATATGCAGAGTACATCATGAGGAAGGCAGGGCTGGATGACTCACAAGCTGGAATCAAGATTGCTGGGAGAAATATCAACAACCTCAGATATGCAGACGATACCACTCTAATGGCAGAAAGTGAGGAAGACCTAAAGAACCTTCTGATGAGGGTGAAAGAGGAGAGTGCCAAAATTGGCTTGAAGCTCAACATTAAAAAAACTAAGATCATGGCAACCACTCCCATCACTTCCTGGCAAATAGAAGGGGAAGAAATGGAAGCAGTGACAGACTTTATTTTCCTGGGCTCCAAGATCACCGCAGATGGTGACTGCAGCCATGAAATTAAAAGACGTTTACTTCTTGGGAGAAAAGCTATGGCGAACCTAGACCACTTAATCAAAAGCCGAGACATCACCCTGCCAACAAAGGTTCGCATAGTCAAAGCCATGGTTTTCCCAGTAGCTATGTATGGCTGTGAGAGCTGGACCATAAGAAAGGCAGAGCGCCGAAGAATAGATGCTTTCGAATTATGGTGCTGGAGAAGACTCTTGAGAGTCCCCTGGACTGCAAGGAGAACCAATCGGTCAATCCTCCAGGAAGTCAAGCCTGATTGCTCCCTGGAAGGACAAATCCTGAAGCTGAAGCTCAAGTACTTTGGCCACCTCATGAGGAGAGAGGACTCTTTAGAAAAGACCCTCATGCTGGGCAAGATTGAAGGCAAAAGGAGGAGGGGGCGGCAGAGGATGAGATGGTTAGATAGTGTCACCGAAGCGACAAACATGAAGTTGGGCGAACTCCGGAAGCTAGTGGAGGACAGGGAGGCCTGGCGTGCTGTGGTCCATGGGGTCGCAAAGAGTCGGACACGACTTAGTGACTGAACAACAACTTATCCTATGGGGCCAAGGCAGCCACTGGAGCTTCCTCAGGGTAAGGAAACGTTTGTTCCCTTACCCTGTGTAAAGCCGCAGTGGCCTCAATGGGTCTCCTTAGAGCTACACCCACTATTGAGTGGGCACAGGAGGCCCACGTAGAGCGCCGTGGCTTGGAAGGGACCATTAGATTCAGCACCAGAGTCTGCCACCTTCTCTGCCCCCACACAGGCCTGATCCTCCCCTTGGGCCACCTTCTTTCAGCTCAGTTCCGCCCCTTCTCCGCCTCCCCCCCCCCCGAAAAGTTACTGCATTGGCCGGTGGAGACACTTACAGCTGCCGGTGCCATGGCAATGACTTCCTGGCGCTGAGGCGCAGTGCCAGTTCTGTGATGCTAATGCTGGCATTAAAGTGCTTTACAGCACTTTTACGACACCAAGCACTGGTGGTACAAACGTACTGTACCCAAGGGGAACAAGCCAAAAGTGCATAGATGCCAAGATACAGCTTTATAGCTAGGTCTGTTAGTGTTCCATATGTAAAAACAAACAAATCAACCAATTGCAGCAGAGGAACTCTTGGGGAGGGGCTGTAGCGCAGTGGTAGTCCACAGGCTTTGCATACAGGAAGTTCTGAGTTGAATCCCTGGTGCCTGTCTGATTGAAAGAACCTTAGATAGCAAGGCTGGGGAAGAGATCTTGGCAAACCACTGTCGATCAGAGATCTTTCTGTGCTAGGCGGACTAGTACCCTGGGTTAGTATATGTTTTTGTTTGCATTTATATTCCATCATTCCTCTAAATCAACCCTTCCCAGTCTTCAGCGTCTCATGACTCCCCCAGGAAGTGCAAACGCAGCATGCAGTTTCTAGACGTGACTGGCGATGACATCATCGCCAGTCACGTCTGTGTTTGCTGGCCAGACACAACGGTCCAAAAGATGGTTATTTATTTATTTGAAGAATGCATACCTTGCCTTTCCCATGCCAAAGCAAATGCCCAAGGCAGCTTACATGGTCAGACTAGTCTAAACCACCATTTTTCAATGGGTTTTTAACAAATATACAGTATTCTGTGATTCACTGAATCCTGAGTCTGAGATGAAGCCTTCACAGAGTGGTTCACTCCTCTGTCTGCATGCCATCAAGCTTCAGCAGGCAGTCGTAAGTCAAGCCTGGATAGACCCTAAAGGTCGTACGCTATTCTTTTGCTGACTGGCCTTCTCACACATTCCCACACTGGCTAATCAGCTCCACAGTGACTCCGTTCTGCCACAAGAGGTACTGGAGCTTGCCACATCCTGACATTCTGTCTCCCATCCAAAAATAGACCATGGATTATCTGGCCTATCTTTAGGCAGTACCAGCAGCTCAACCGTAAGTTCACACTTTCTGCCTCCCCATAAGTCCCCAGCTCCTGGTAATGGGGCTCAGAGCAGGCAGGTGGGCTTTCTAAACACCTGAAAACCGCATGCAGGAGTCCAGCCTGCTGAGAAGGGCTTCCTACTGTCCCTTGTAGTGCTGTGGTCTTGCTGCTGAACGGCGGCCATTTTGTAGTTCCCAGGAGTGCTTTGTGACTCCCGTGGGAGCTGTGCCTCACACTTTGAGGGCCTGTGCTCTGAGGCACACAGGGGATGGTTGTTCTTTCCAGCTCTCACTGATATGCATAATAACCTTGTGAGATGGGTTAGGCTGAAAGCCCAAAGTCACCTAGTGAGCATCCGTGCTGAGTGGAAATTTGAATGCAGCTCTCCCTGCTTCTGATCTAATATTTGAACCACTCTGCCTCTAAGGCAGGGGTGTCAAACTCATTTGTTTTAGAGGGCTGAATAGCATTCGTAGGGTCTACTGAAGGCCAGAAGTGATATCATTAAGCAGGAAGTGACATCATTAATCAGATGATGGCCAGAAATAAGCACTTTATTCTTACATAGAAATGTCAAGAGAAAATGTGCAAATTTTGTTTATACTTTCAAGGTATGAGACAGCCCAATTATCAAGCTGGAAGAGCCCAATTATAACAGGGGGGACAGATAAATTGCTTTCAGGGGCCATACCTGGCCAGTGGGCCTTACATTTGACAACTTTGCTCTAAGACATAAAGAAAAGCTGCACCTTGCTTGGTTTATCTTATTTCTCGTCCTTCTGCAATGTTCCCTGTTTTGTGTGATATAATCGGCATCTGCTACTTGTTGGGAGGGGCAGGAAGGAGCTCAGTGGGGCAGTCAGCCCTCACCTCTCGCAACAGTTGTACATATATCTTAACAATCAGCTTACTCTAAAAAAAACTGTAAAGTTGAGATCCTCAAGAGACCTGAGTTCTCCATCCAGTGCCTGGTTGTATGCTGTGTCTTCAGAGTTGTGGCCTACTTGTTCGTGTTTGCAGCCAATCATGGAGCATGTTTCGTGAGACAAATGTGGAGTCTCTGATGCTTTATGCAATCATTCTAAAATCCAGTCAAATCAGAAATTCAGGTACCTTCCCGTCACACACAGTCCAGGTGAAGAATACAGAAACTGTACTGGGGAGGGGGGTGCAGCACATTTACAAAGGAGAATGAGGAGGAGGGTAAACTTATCCCATGTGCTTAACCCTTTTCCCTGCTGTTTGAAGCCCCAGCCCCCCCCCCTTCTTGGTCAGGAACCATAAATCAGATCCAGCTTGGGATGTGTAGATCTGGAATGCACAGAGAAAAATCAGCAGGCACAGGAATGGCTAAGCACCTCCCTTCTGCCACCCTGCTTCTCCCTTTCCATTGCCTCTCCTCCTTCCCCTCCACATTTACACCACCTTGGCACACACACATTTGCAGAAGTGAGCTACTCTGCTCTCAAGATCTCCTCTTTCTTGAAGCATTGCAACCACTCATTATGATAAGGAGAATTTGGAGGGTGGGGGAGTGATGGAAGAAACTTCCCTCCCTCTGCTCTTGCAAATTAATTGCTCACAATGTGAGCCGGGCTTTTTCCCTTGCTATCAATTAAAACAGCAGGAGCCTGCTTGTGGGGGCTTCCTACCTACGCAAATCTCTCTCCAAAGAGACCAATAAGTCCGTCTGTCGTTTGCAAACACTGCTGATTTTCCCTCTGAGGGCAAGCTTGAAAGAGAGGACATCTCTGTGCCTCCACCATCGTATTCTCTAGGGCCGGCTGCATCTTATCCTGCCAAGATGTCTCCTATAGTACTTTCTTCCTTGCAAGATGCCCCGCAAGAAGGGAAGCGGTTCATCTATGAAAGGATGAACCTTCCACTACCCTTCCACCACCAGTTTTTCCTAACATCTCTCCCTTACTCACATTCTAGACTTCCCATTGTATTGTAAATGCAGATGTGGAATCCTGTGGGGATAGCATATGAAGATGGTTAGGGCAGGGGTCTCCAGACTTTTTAGCCAGGAGGGTTGCATCAAATATTTGGCACAATGTCAAGGAAACAAATAAATTTAAGTATAAAATTTAAATAAATACATTAGAGACAGAACTTAGATGAATGAATGAATGGGCTCAAAGTTCCAGGATTCCTCCAAGCACCAACACACACCACAGAAATATTGTGCACACTTTAACGGACTCCCATTCCCCCACCCCACAAGCAGCTTACTTAAATGTGCTAGAGTAAATATCTCAGGACCAGCAGATCACAGGAAAGGAGACACCCAGGACTTGTTCTGAGGGCTGGGGAGGCCTCCCTGACCCTGAGAAAGCCATCTAGGGCCTTCAGGAGGCTAAAAACATCACTCCTGGGTCTTTGAGAAAACCAGGAAATGTCAATTTTTGGCCTTCCAAAGGCATTCTGAGGGCCGGATAGAGGTTGTGTGTGTGGCCTCCTTGGCCCTTAGAATACCCTCTGCACAAACCAGAGTACAGCTTGGAGAGGGGCAGCCCCCTGCCAGCAAAGGGCCAGAGGCTCATAGAGGACCAGAGGCTTGCTGCGGGCCGGATAGAGGTTCTCACAGTGTCACATCTGGCCCCCAGGCTGGGGTTTAAAGATCCTGGATCTGGGACAGTAACTTGCAGGGAAGGGTTAAGTACTCCTTTGGCTTCCATTCATTTTCTGATGTAAACCATCCCCTCCTGAGGATGCTCTGCTAAAAGGAAAGGGACTCGGGAGATTTCTTGTTCTCAGCTGTGTAGCGTCATGCATAGGCCGCATTCGGTTTTCAGCCTCCAGCGCTAGAAGCGCTAGAGAGCTTTTTTCTCTTTTTAGCATAGTCGCTTTCTTTTGAGTTCAGTGCTAGAAAATATGGCCACCTCCGTTGTAATGATTCTGTATGGGGGGGGCGAGGAGACAGGAGGGTGCTGCTCTAGCCACTGCATCTCTATGGTAACTTCTCCTATATATATATTTGAATGCAACATCATTTTCTGTGCAGTTTGCCATTTGTTTTTGAATTGATCTAGAAGCATCCTCATGAGGTCACTTCCTGCTATTTTCTAGCCGAGATGCAGCCACAGTTTAACCCTTTCTCCCATTCTCCTTCGTGACCCAATAGGGTGATTGCATTGTCCCTTTCATCTCTGCGCTAGCCTTATGCGCAAGACCTAAGAGGGTCTCATGCCTGAATGGCTTTAAAGCCACCTTGGGTCCCCTTAGTGGGAGGGGAGGGAAGGCAGGGGAGAAATATGATAAATAAATAGACAAACTCATGGAATAAAGGTCCATGGAGTTTTTCCGTGATACTCATCTGGAGGCCTATGGGCTCCCCTCAGATTGTTCAGAGGCATCACATTTCTGGTACTAGTTGCCTGGCTAGTTGCTTCCTCTCCTGCTTGTGCACTTTGCTGTGGGAAACAAAACTCTGGACTAGATGGGCCTTTGGCCTGATCAAGCAGGATTCTTCTTAAGTTCTTAGAAGTATCATGCAAATCAATACCCTATCAATGATTAGATGCAGCTTTATGCAAATAAAGGGCCTCCCAGAATGTTCTTTGAACGTGGTATCTTTGGAGTTGTATTCAAATATCAAGAGGCGGCGAGGTTGTGACCATGCGGGGCTGGGAGAATTCGCCTCTACAAGCAGGAAGCATTCAAACCTCCAGGCTTTCCTCAAAGTCATGAGGGCTCCAAGTAGAGGGCGGGGCCTCACATTCCTCCATCACCATGTGGTGTCTTCAAAGCAGGTTGCAAAGCAGGATCTCCAGCAGAAATGTGATGGGTAGGATAAGGGGGCTTAACGCTTCCCATGCCTGCTGCCTTTCCCCTCCAACCTTGCTATTCCCAGGGCAGTGCTCCTGCCCTCCAAGCCATACTTTGTAAAGGCAAATCAGCAGCCAGGCCTTGAGGGCATAATGGCAGCAAAAACACATGGTTTCACCCAGAGTTTCAAAAAAGAAAAAGTAAAACCTGAGATTATGATGTTGTTGTTGTTGTTGTTGTTGTTTAGAATAGTTATCTGCTTTTTTTTTTTAACAAATAAGCTTTTGGGCCCAGGGCTATGATGTCACAATGTCACATGATGCCGCTTCCCTTGATGTTGCCAATGCCTCCTCTGTAACTAGGGTGGAGTCTGAGGGGCAGTCATGTGCCCTTCCTTGGGGCAGATGCTCCTCAGGTTCTGCCTAGTTATGGCTCTGAGAAGACACCAGCAAGAACCACTGGAAACAGTGCTATACTGGGAGAAGCGAGGGGCATTTGCTCTTCCCGTGCGCTATCATATTAACGTGATAGAAGAGTCACCATTGTAAAAGGTGCCAGTTTGCCCAGTTAGCAGCAGACTAGCATGGCATGTTGTGGGGTGTATGTGCCTATATGTGCGTCTTCCTCTTTGCTTCAGTCTGAACAAATGTAGAAAAACATTTTGGACTGGAGCGCTGATTGGGAGGACCTGCTGAGGCAAGTTTTGGAGTGAAGCCCGTAGAGCTATAAATACATCGAGTGTTTGTGGTGACGACAACCATAAACCTCAGCAGCTAAACCAGAATTTGGCAAAGGCTATCTGCTGAGGAATTTCGAGGTGGGTTATAAAACTCCTGAAAATAGATTCTGAGCAGGATGGAGCATTTCCACGCCATCTGGACTGGCAAGGATCTATGGGATCTGTTTGCCCTTTGCTGTTGAGGGATGCAAGGGAAGGATGCGAGCACGAAATCTTGGAATTGGGACTTGAGATAAACTTACAGAAACATTGCAGTGTTGCGTATTGTCTTCATTTGGGGTCAGAGATGGGTGGCGGCAGGGTTAAAGAGATGGAAAAGCAGAGGAAATGGAGTGTAGTGGGAGAAACAGTGACCGGAAACCCTGGTGAAGGACAGTAAATGATTGTACCAAATAGGTTGTGCCCCAGAATTGAAGATCGATCGATCAATCGATCAATCGATCAGTAGTATTTATATACTGCTTTTAACACAAAGTTCACAAAGCGGTTTACAGGCAAATAATTATAAAGTTAAACGGCTCCCTGTCCCAAAAGGGCTCACAATCTAAAAAAATGCAGAACACCACCAGCAACAGCGACTAGAAAAGACACAGTTATGCTTCATTATCTTTAAATAGTGCAATGTATTCTATTTGTACTAGATATTTTCTTTTAATAAGGAAGAGTCTGGTAGCACCTTAAAAGCTATCCAGTTTATTGTGGCACAGGCATTCCTGGGCCAAAGTACATCAAGCTCATCTATTCAAGTAGAGCATCTGGTCCACGAATATGTAGGCCAGTGGCTCCCAAAGTGTGAGCCGTGGTTCCCCAGGGAGCCACATAAACCAGCCAGGGAAGCCACTGAATCCTTGTGAAATTCTCACCGCCCTATGCAATGTATAGGATTGTAGACCCAATGGGGCTACGGCCAATGACTCATTGGGTCAAGGGAGCCGCCAGTTGAAAACGTTGGGAAACCACTGACATAGGGTTATATCCAAAAAAGTGAACCTAGGCTGTCCCATTGAGATTCATGGGACAAGTCAGGAAGAACTATCTTGCCTTCATTGACTTCAGTGATGGTTATTAGGATTCACACATGCCAGATCTGTTAAACTTTGCAATTTGCTGATGTCACTTGATTTTCTGTGTTGCAACAAATAAACATGGCTATGCCTCTGAAATGTTATCTCTGTACTGATTCCGGGAAGCATTTGTTCCTGGAAAGAGGAGCAGTGGGCTGTGTTTTTTTGAGGAAAGAGGTAACAGGGCTGAGTGTTTTGATTTTTGCCCCAATGTGCATCACTTTTCACTTGCTTACATTGAAACGCATGTGCCATTTTTCTTCCCACTCTCCCTGTTTGGAGAGATCCAAACAAGGAGTGAGATTGATTTGATACAGTGGTTCCCAAACTGGTGTGTTACTACCCATCAGCCAGGGAAGCATTTGCCCCTGTCCCTTTAAGGGGCAGGGGAGGGAGAAGACAGCAATGTGACAGCCTAGGTTCACACTGCTGTAGAGCAGAGGATTTTTTCCTACTTACCTCTGCCATTGCCTGCATCCAGGGGGTATGAGAAGCCCCATAGATGCCTCTGTAGGGCTTCTTAAGTCTCCAAAATAGTTTAAAAAAAAAGTATCTGTGGGGCTCCTCACACACACCGGGGTTGGCACTGGCAGAAGTATAATAATCCTCTGCTCCTGCAGCAATGCGATTGGACTGCGAAGGACTGCATTGCTGCTGTAGCCCCTCCCCCACACACATAGTGCTCCCAACTCCCTTGTAGGAGTTTGGAAAGCACTGATTTGGTACATTTAGGCCTGTGGCCTTTCATAGGTGTCCATGGGGTTTGTGAGGGAGGTGAGAGTGGGAGGGCTGCCGTGGCAGCTTCTGTGGCTGGTCATAGAAGCTGATGTCACTGAGCTATACCTCAAGAGTCCATGGCTATATCTCTCAGTCCATGGCTCTCATGACACTTACGTAACTAATGGCCCAATCCTATGGGCCGGTTACAACAGTGGATGTTGCCCTTCTCTGCAGTAAATGCAGCAGTGCTGCCACAAATGGCATGCCACTCCTGGGCAATGTAGAGCTGCTGATAGAACTAGTCAGCACCACCACTGTTCAACTCATTACATGTAGCGAAAGTAAGTTCTGGTAGCCATTCTTCTATGTGGGAGATAGTAAAGGCATACACTCTGACACCATCGGCTTGGGGATTAGACCTGCTCCTGGCGACAACACTGTCTATGATGAAACTTGGATGATGCCCCCTCTCAGTGGTACCCCAAGTTGCATTCTGTCTTATCAAACTGGAGGAGCATCTGAAAGGGTAGCTGACCGTTATCTGCATTGTTGCTTCTTTGGCCTTGTTTTGGAGTCATGTGGTTTTCAGCTGAGAGTACAATCCTAACCTGGAGTTAGGCCAGCACAGTTAGGCTGGCACAAGGGACACCATGAAGTATGTTTGGACCATTCTCCGAGTCAGAGAGGCCAGCACATAGACATGCACACCCTCCCTCACTCCAAGAGTGGTTCAAACGTGCTTTACAGTTGTCCTTGTGCTGGCCAAACTTTGCTGGCCTGTGCCAGCCTAACTCCAGGTTAGGATTGCACTCTGATTTTATTCTAAGAGTGATTCTTTGTTCTGAGCCAAAAATGATTGGACAAGAAGTAATGGGACATACGTTTCATTTAGTTGGGCTCGGGAAGAAAAAAAATAGCCTGCCAAAACTTTCCTGTACATTTTGATTCTTGTTCCTCGGAAATGATCTGAAAGTTGCAGCTTGCAAGCGCTCACACCTGACCATGCATGGATTTCTGGATTTGAGTGTATGTTTCTAACCTTGTTGTACCTCTTGATTTAATTTTCTCACTCTTCCCCACAAGTGACAGAATGAAAAGAGTTTTGCGGCCTTGGTTGCCCACACTGGAGTGAAGGTTGGATATAAATCCTTTAAATTAATAAAATAAAATGGATCAGTAAATAAGTGGACAGAATGCACATGCTTAAGGTGCTTCTGGGTAATCATTTGATTGGAAAAAAACCCTTTGAAAAGACACTGAGTATGCCCAAGACCATCTTCCCTACCCACAAAAGGTCTTGTATAGGAAGCTGATGACATGTGTCTTAAAAAAGGGCTGTTGCTTAAGTGCTAGACCAATCTTCTTTTTCCTGTCCTCAGCTGGATTGGAGCTGCCTCCCCCTCCCCCTTGGCATCTGCTTCCTCTAGGATTGCCACTTTACTTCTTTTTGGGGGCAAGCCTCCAGTGCATTTGAGGACTGCAGGATTTGGCAGATTGGGTTGCTGCTTTCCTCATTGCAGTATCTTTGTTGGTTTTAAAGTTGCAGCTGTTAACAGGGGGAAGACAGAGGGAGTATTGTTGAGTGCTGATGTCACAACTGTCCAAACAGTCAAATAGAGCAGCAGTTCCCAAAGTGTGTGTCACAACGCTCTGGGGTGCCACAAGGCACTTGTGAGGGTTTCGTTAGCTGCCCCCTGCCCTGGCAAGGAGACCACAGTGTGAGCCTCCAAGCTCCAGCAGGAGGCACAGCACGGAGGCAGAATTGCAGCGCTCAAAAATTGCACACTGCAAAAAGCCTGCCCACTCTCACCCTCTTACTGCTGCTTGGAGGCTTGTGATGACCTCAGAAACCCCAAAGTGAGTGGCCGATGATGTCATTGGGTGATGCATTTCACTTCCCCACCACTCACTTCTGGGTTCTGAGGGCGTGGCAGCCCCAGTAAATTTAGGAATTGCTGAAATAGAAGATAGGGGAAAGAAAGAGGATTGGTTTACAGGTGACCAATATTAGAGTGACTCCTTATTTGCATTGAGTCTTTTTCTTATGGGGCTATTGAGGAGGGGCTTTCAACCACATATTTTCCTTCCCTTTAGACTTTCTGGTAGTACCTCTCCAAAAGTGGTTCGGGGGGGACATAGAAATCCGATGTTTCCAGATGTTTCTAATAATTAAGGTATCTTGGACCATGTGTATGCAGTACAAGGCGCCCAATCTTAACTTGGGCTGGAGCAGGCCGGTGGCCGGCTGCACTGCATCCAAACCCAAGTTGGAGGCAGCAGCAGCTTAGTGCATGGAAAGAGGACTGTCCCCTTGCCCTGCAGTAAGCTGCACGCAGTGGATCTGCGCCTGCAAAATAGCAGGCACAAGTTCAAGCATGCTGCAGCAGTCAGAATTGGGGCTGCAGGTTTGGATCCGGCATAACTGCCGGATCCAGACTCCTTCCCCCTCCCTGGGCCATCCCGCCCACTGGAATGCCCTCCCTTGGCCCTGTTCCGCCCTCCTTCCCATCTTCCCCTGACCAGAAATGGCCCTGTGCAGGCCAAATTCAGCCAGTGCGGGACTGACTTACCCGGGCATGGTGGCGGCATTGCAGAGCGTCAGCCTGCGTCATCCCTGTGCCAGAAGCGCTGGCATGAAAGTGCCTTACGGCGTTTTCACGACAGCACTGGGCCTGTGCAGGCCACATGCATTGGTCCAACATGGGCTGTTGATTGCACCCTTAGTTTCAGTCTCTTGGTCGTGTAGAAGTACCGCAACAATTTTGAAAGCCGTGTGAATGAATCGGTAAGCAGGGGCGGACTTAGTCAAAATGGCGCCCGGGGCACCCAATAGAAGTGCGCCCCCATGGGAGCCCAGGTCTACCCACCAGAAGCAGCCTCGAGGGAGCCCAGGTCTACCTGCACAATGTTATGGGGGCCACTGGAGCCCGCCAAGACGGCGCCCAGGGCTCTTGCCCCCCCTGCCCCCTAGATCTGCCACTGTCGGTAAGGATGAACTTTAAAAATGTAACCAGTATGTACCGCTTGCATTTTCAGCTTGCTCTATGCCAGATTTGAGCCTTGGCTATGAGGTCAGCCGTTCTGAGGTTTCAGCTATCTGGCTAATGTGAAAAAACCTTGGTTTACTCAATTGCACAGTGAACTTTTGTGAGGTTTCCGTGATATGGCTGATGTAAGAATGCTGTAACCATTTTGAGGTATACCTCATGACTTCTGTTTTGAGGGAAAGACTTAGACATGACCTATTTTCAGATTTTTCTCACAATTGGAATGTACCCTGTGTATACCTGATTTCAGAGTTATAGATACCCTGACAATGTGGTTGCCCCATGAATAAATGTATATTCTTTCCCTTTATTCCCACGGTCTCCACTTCCCTTCTCCTATGGTGTGTCTCCTTTTAGATTGTGAACCCCTTGGAAACAGGAAAGCATCTTCTTCTGCCAGTGTACCATCAGAGCATCGATTTTTCAACTGGTGTGCCACAAAAAGTTCCCAGGTGTGCTGTGGGAGTTTGGAGTATAGCGGTTGAAAATCACTGAAAAACTCTTATGCATTCTGCAGCTCTGTTTTTAGGGCAACTGTAGTAACAAATTATCTGTTCCTCTTCCTCCACCGGCTCTTTAGAGTCTGTTGCCCTAATAACAGAGCCGCAGAACCTGGAAGAGTCTCTCTTGTGATGAAACTGAAGTGACATCACAAGAGGCCAGGACCATAGAGAAGACCATAGAGAACAGTGTGAGGAAATATGTTGAAAATCATCAGAGGGTGGCTGGGAACCCATTTGGACCCCAAGCAACCTAGCCTGAAGCCAGTTTGAAGCAGAATGCCTGCTGACCAGCTAATCGGGAGTACCTATTCAGTTAATGCAAATGTTTTGATTGATTAATCTCATCCACTGTTCAAATGAAAAACAGTGCTTTGAAAGCATTCAGCAACATTTGCTGTGTAGGTAGGGAGTTTATGAGAGAAATAAAGGGGAATCCAGCAACCCCAAAAGATTCACCTTGGGGTACAATGGGTAGACTTTGAGGCTGTTCCACCATGGCCTGCTTTCTCTCTTCCGCCGCCCCCTGGTTCTGCATAGCAGCCTGATGAAGAGTTCTGTAGCACTTGAAAACTTGCTCACTGCTTTGTGATCTTTTATTGCTCCTACTTTGGCTTTTAGATTTTTGAAATGAATAGATGTTTATTGCTCTGCACGTTCTTTATTTTCTAAAAGCAAGGGAGTTGAATGGGCATCATCATCAGCTTGGAGGAGGTTCGTTCGTGTGTGTGTGTGTGTGTGTGTGTGTGTGTGTGTGTGTGTGTGTGTGTTCATTCATATTCCCACATAGACAGAAGGAAAGTTCCCTCTTTCCAGCTTCTCCTTCAACCTATAATCTTTCTCATGATTAACAGCCCAGTCCTATCCCTGGCCACAGAGGGGCTGGGGAAGCAATAGGAGGTTGGTTTCCTTATCTTGTGCAGACCCCCAGCAGCTCGAGTGGGTCTACTTTGAGCTGCACCAGCTAAATAGGAGGAGACCCATATCATGCTCCAAGGCCCGGGAGAGGGGGAAAGGATCCAGCAGCAGCCTTAAGGCACATTTGCAACAGCTTTTGCTTGGGTCTTAGTGCTTGATAGCCAGGGGTTATGCCTGCTCAGAAGAAAGTCACACCTTCTTCCTTAGAAGCTGTCATACCTTATTGTGAACACGTTGGGCCTGGGGCTTTTAATACTCAGTAGCAACAAAAAAGTATTCTGCGCATGCTCAAAGGCATTTTTCTTTAATATATTCACAAAGGCTTTCTTGGCCAAAATCCATATAGCGTAAACAATTATTGAGCTAAAAGCCAAAATTGATTAAAAACAAGAAAGAAGAAAAGGATTTTTCTTTGCTTTTGTCGTTCTTGCTTGCTGTCACCCCAAAGCTTTCTCCTTGAAAACAGGCTGCAGAGAAGTGTTGTGGTGGCTGACCCTCAGTTCAGACAGCCTTTCTTTCCTTTTCTTTCTTGACTGCATGTGGCTTAGCTTGTTTATGCGGCAGTACTTGGGGCACTGCAAATATATCTGCTCTTCGCCCTTTGCTTGTGGCCTGTGTGGACATGTAAGCTGAAACAAGACATGGGGATGGTCTGGAAGAATCTATGAGGGTTTTACTTTTGACGCTAAGCAAGGCTGGTCCTGGCCAGTACACGGTGGGGGAGGGGGGCTTCTGGGACCCCCATTGTCGTCACGCGGAGCTCCCAGGACAAAGGGGCAAGAGGCAAACGTCACCGAGAAACATCACCAGCCTTAGGAGCCGTTCCACTGGTCAGCGGCACGTTTGGATTCAATTGGTGACGGCAGGTTCCCGTCTTGCCCTGCCACCCGCATGTCTGCATCATGCCAGCGCACACTACGGCAGTGACAGGGGGAGGAAGGCTGCATTAGCATTCTGGGCATCCTTCTCTCCTTTCCAGCCCCTGAATCATCCTACTCCCCCCCCCCATCCCATGCCACCCCCAACTTCCTGTTTGGATTAAGAACAGGTTGTTCATTCAACTGTGCGGGGCCCCTCGCTCGCATACAAATGACACTGCGTCTGTGAAGCAGTTACTCACAACTGCAGAGGGTTCATTCAGCAGAGACACCTGCTGCAGTGCTGGAACAGGCAGGATCAGTGGCGGTGGAGGGGGAGAGAAAAGTGGGAAGCAATTTTGATGTGTTCCTTCCTACGCCGCCGCCACCTCCTCCCTCTCTCTCTCCCCCACCCACCCACCCACCCACCCTGACTGCATGATTTCAGAAAGAGCCTCCCGGTCATCCTTTCAAGGTCGGATCTTTATCGTTCCACGGTGAGATGGATCCTGCCAGGAATCCAAGGGAGCTCGCAAAACACCACCTGCAACAGATGCTGAGTTACAAGGATGTGAGAGCCTTTGGGGAGAGGAGCAGATAGTGGTCTGGGCTGGCCTTAGGAGCCCAATGCAAAACATTTTTTTGCACCCTCCCTGCTCACCAGGATAAGTGGCAGCGGCGAGGCATCTGGTAGTGGCAGCACCACTGACAGGTTCCAGGGGGACCAATTTCAAGTTGATTGGACCCAAGGACAGGCAGAAGGGGGGGCCGGTCAGTGGTCATGCTTGGTTTGCCGCGCACTCTTCGCGACACCTCAGCATGGACATTCCACTTGGGAGCATCAGCTACAGAGTGAGGTGCCTCCTGCAGCTGCAGGTGCTCTGCTTGCTGCCCCAGTGCAGGTCCCCTCCAGGCCAAATTGGTCAAATTTCCCTACGGCCAGCCCTGGTAGTGGTTGCAAGCCTGGAGCAACCTTGGAAAGACAGGGCAAGCCCAGAATTTTTCCTGAAGTTGCCAGAGTCAGGCCCTTGCTGCATGTAGTTCAGTATTGTCTGCGCTGTATGGCAATGACCCTCTGGGGGTTTCAGACAGGGATCTTTTTCAATCCTACCTGGAGCTGCTGCAGATTGAAATTGGGTCCTTCTCCATGCACAGTACGTACTCTAACCATTGACCTACAGCTCCATTGCCTTATCTGAGCCAGAGTTCACTTGAGTCTCAGAAGTAGATTTGAATGTCAGCTTTGGAATGCATTAAGTAATCACAAAGAGTGTTTCTGAGTGTGTGCCAAATGCAATAAATCACCCACAGGCCTCTCCTATATCTTCTCCTCTGGGGTAGAGAATTCCTCAAATTGAAGGGCATGGCTTCTTAGCAGGCTTCAGGCTGTGGTGAGCCATCCATGAAAGAAAGGCACTTAGCATATGCTCAGAGGCATTGCTGTTTGTTCTTGCTTCATGCATTCAGTATTCTTTTTAGAACTTCCATGCAGAGTCTTGACTTAGCCTTTTCCAGATACAAGCCACAGAGCTTACATTTTTGAATCCAAAAAAGAAGGTTCCGGAACCAAGACTTGTCGGCAGTAGCCGTCAAGTGCATCCTTCCTCCCAGACCCAGCCTCCACGCATTTGGCTTCCCTTTTGACGTACAGAGCTGGGAAGGTCATCTGAATGGCCATTCAATCAAACATCTTTCAAGCCAGGACCTGCCATCACCACAACAAAGTCAGGATGCGAGGATAAAGGGCATTGATTTTCATGTCCAATTATCTTAACCAAACTAGGTCATCTGAGTGTATTACGCATGCGGCTCGTTTTGGATGTCACAGTGTAAACACAGTTACTAGGGCAAGCTGATAGAGGCCTTGTCAGTATGTTTTCTGAAAGTTCCTGAACATAAAGGGCACAGGTTTCCCAATTCTTTTATCTGTTCTTCCCCTGGTACGTCAGGGGAACTTTCTCCTAACTTTAGGATTTCCCCTTTTGACCATTCTCCGTCTGCCACATGAAATCTTTGTGTGCATGATTTTACCCTTGCTTTCTGGTTCCAGACCACTGTTGACCTGGGATTTTGCTGCCCATTCCCTTTATCCCATCCCCAGCAGGGCTGAATTCCACAGGGTCACAAACACAAAAAGGCAGTCAAGGCCAGTCCCCTTCATGCCACACACAGCCACATCAATGCATGGCACCCTAGGGCAAAAGTCACGGGTCCACTGCCCTGGAAGTGTCCGCCGCTGGCGCCTGGGCCTCTCTTTCCTTTCCCTGAAATTAAACAGAGAAATTTAAAATTCTCAGTGCCAGGAGACAGGGACAGGTGTGCCGTTTTAACTTGCCTCGCCTTGGCACATTGCTCTGGAGGGATGATGCATTGGGGTTGTACACTGGGTGAATAAAAATAGTGCATGCATTACAACCTGCTGTGCCTCTGCCTCTCCCTCTCATCATTGTGCCACTATCCTGTAAAGTTTTGCTTGGGGCACCCACAGTCCACCAGAGTAAGAGGGGGCCCATTCAGGCAATATGCAGCTTTCCCTGCTGCCACAGATCAGACCACAGAGTTCAGAACATCTTGTGCCTCCAGTAGAAGTGCGGCTAGTTCATTGTATGGTAGTTAAGTGATTACTGCACAAACAGTGAAAAATGATGTATAGTGAAAATGATGCAAGCCAGAGTGCCTTTTGGGAGAAGGGACCAATTAGGGGAGTATTGATTCTTTTAATACCTGAACAAAAGTTTGTTGCTATGCCAAATTTAGTGTGCAATTTTCAATGCCGAAGTTGTTGTTTTCAGCAACCTGGAAAACATTGCAAGGCCTCCTCTTTCACATACTTCCCTGCTCCCGTTCAAAGCCAACCCTGATTTGCTACTCTTTCCAGGCCATTTTCCCCCCTCCAACTTGAAAGGGCTTCTACCCAGTGCCATTGAGCGATACTGTCATCATGGCATTATGTAGCCAATCAGACTTGCCTACAAGATGATGTCACTAAAATAAAACCTCCATTGCCTTCACTGGGGAAGAGGAGGAAGAGAGAATGCAGCCTAGTTGCCTCCAGAGCAGGGACATGTTCCCTCTTTCCCCCTGACCTCTCCGGGCTGGCACGCCCACTGGCACATCCACCCCCCACCCAGTTCCTCCTTCCCGCCCTCCCTCCCTCCTCCCAGAACTGCCTCTGCGCCAGCCATTCGGCTGGCGCACTGGGGGCTCTCCGCTGGCGTTCTCGGGCTGATGCTACTTGTAGCTTTGGCCTGAGCACTCCAGCACCAATGCAGGGGTGCTGGTCAGCACTCCCACCTCGGCGCTGGTGACGTAGCGCTAATTCAATGACATTGCGTCGGGTTCAAGATTGCGCCACCATTGTGAGAGTTGGTGAGAAAGGTGGTATAGAAATACTGTGTCGTCATCGTCATCCCACATTCCCAGTTTGGCCCAGGACTCATTCACAATGCCCTCCCCCTACCAACCAGCGATCACAAGCAACTGCCTAGTGCACTGTGCTATAAGGAGTGGCTCCCAGGGCTGTCTTAGACCACAGTCCTCCTCCCTTCCGAGATTGCACCTCATTCTCAGTTCGCTGTCAGGACTTGTCTGCGCACAACTGCATTGTGTTAGCGCAGTACAGGCAGCTCATTGATGATAACCATGGTGATTTGAGTCAATGTTGGATGTTTCATGTTATGCGGAAGGAGATAATCACCAGCCACGAAAATAGCATTTTTGTGCTGTTCGGTATTTTCTTTGTGGCAAGCGATGGTTTCAAATGGGTTACACACATGTGTCTATTTCACAGTAGCAGCCCAATCCTATGTGGGTTTACTCAGAAGGAAGTCCCATTGTGTCCTATAGGATCTACTCCCAGGAAAGTGTGCCTAGGATTGCAGCCTTAAAAAAAAGATTCTTATCCAAACACGTTGCTGATAATCAGGGAGAAAGTCATACGAGTCTGAAGCTTCCCTTCCCTCACTACTTTTCTGATGTGGCCTCCTCTGGTTATTTTGCTCCACAGGGGAGGCTAGTAATTCAAATGAATTTTAAGATGTGAGAACCAGCCTGTGGTAAGCCTTGGGTTTCCTTTTTCTCCTCTGCTTTCTCCCTTCTGCCTTTCTCACCTCTTGGTTGACTGCCTCTTTTCTCCCTCCCCCTCTTTTCTGCAGAACAGCTGTTGTTTGGCTTCCTCTATATTTAGTTCCTGAGCTCTTTGTCTGAGTGGCTTTTTCCCCCCTCCCTTCCCTCCCCTTGCCCGTAATTAGACAAAAAAAGGGGGGCGGGGGAAGAATTTACTTAATGGGACAGTCGATCAGCGGCTTGTGCTGTGCTGCAGTCATTGTTGCAGTGCCATTTGATGCGCCTTCTTCTGGATTTTTAGCAGGGTGGTTGGAGTGTAGGTGGGAGTGCACTCACATGCATGCATGCACGCACACACACACACTCCTTGGGGTTAGGTGCATGCACACACAGAAACGTGCATGTGTGACTGAATAAAAGCAGCACATGCTTTTTTACAACAGCCCGGGAGGGAGTGAAAGTGGAGGGTACACATCTGATGAGTCACCACAGGGCCTCGTTCATTCACAGTGTGCCAAACCGGCAGAGAGTGACTCAGATCTGGTGGCTGGAACAGAGGAATGGCAATGGTGATGGTGGCCGACGTTGGAGAGGCAAAAAGAGTCTACGTAATGCAGGGCAGGGTGGGTGTGAATGGTTCTGGGCTTGGCCCACAGTCACTAAAGCCTGATGATGGTGCTTGCTTCTAAAGTTCGAGGGGCTGAGACACAGAAACTGAATTCTCTTTGGAAAACCGCTCCCTCTTGATTCCAGGTGGCTGTGATGGAAAGGCACTTTGCACATGCTCAGAGATACTTTGCACATGCTCAAGGGCACTGTGTTCACTATTTTTACCCTGTCCATTACTCCTGGGTCAGTTTTATAAGGTGAAGAATCTTTTTTTATAAACCAGGAAAAATGGCGTAAAAATTAATTGCATCAACAAAACACACCATTGCTACCTCCAGCTGAAACAAACATC
Source organism: Lerista edwardsae (assembly GCA_029204185.1). Taxonomy (NCBI): domain Eukaryota; kingdom Metazoa; phylum Chordata; class Lepidosauria; order Squamata; family Scincidae; genus Lerista; species Lerista edwardsae. The sequence goes on from JAJKFI010000122.1 coordinate 2,529,035, forward strand.
ACATTTAGTCCAAAGTCATTGCTCAGTGGCCATGTTTTTACCATCTACTAAAAGACGTGCAGAGATTGAGCCTGGTGCCCCCCCCCCACTTTTAGAGAGACATTCTAAAGTCATGGAGTCATGCTGAAAAAGCTCTGTTCCTTGTGCCCACTTGCCTTTGAAGATGCTGGGGCTTCCCACTTGCCTTTTCTCTGAAGGTGGAGGTGGGTGGGAATATGGAGCAGGGTGGTGGAGAATCCAGGTAGGATGAGCTGATCCTTCCAGTGATTTCACATGTCCCAAGGCACTGGAATTGAGCTCCAGATCTAAACCAAGGTGTGCTGTGATTTGAAGAAGGCTGTTTACCTGCCTGAATAGTTCCTGATTTGGGAGTAGATGCGCAGCTCCATGGTGCTCCTTTTTGCACAGCACCCCCTCCAATTCTTGCAGTACGTACAGCTGGGGGTGAGGAGGACACACCCCACCCAGGCCCACATAACTGAGGGGGTTTCTGCGCATCAGAGCATCAGATGCAAAAAGTCAGATGCGTGGCTGGCTTGCCACAATTGTGTGTGTGTGTTGGTGGAAGGAGGAGTGTACGCATTTACAAGGAGACATCTCCCTTGCCCCAGTGCCCAGTTGAGAACAGAGGCAACTGGATGTATGCGCAGGTCCTGACACTTGAAAGCTGTTCCTTGTGACTCTTGCAACGTTCCTGATGTTCACTGTGTGTTTTTGTCCTTCTGTTCGCGTGGGACTGTTCTCCTTGGTGGAGATCCCTGAGCCAGGCCCACATCTTGCTGATGGCACTATGTGAAGAAGTGCATGGGCAAATGAGTCCTAGCTGGCCAGCTGGGTTGACCTGAGTCAGTCCAGCAGATGCATCCACTGAGCAGCCCTTTCCTCCAGTGTCTGTTTAGCTGGATGCCTACAGGTTGGGGCAATGCTGCATCGATTATAAAGATGTTGGTGAAGCTGATAATGGAGATGGCTGCTGAGAAGATGCTGTGGCTTCCCACCTTGTTTCACACCCCTACTCTGTTGATGATTATAATCCCAAGAGGCGCCTTGTCTATCTCAGCATCTGCACCAGAAGTAATCAGGGAAATATATTAAGAGGGGAAACTGATGCAGGGATCCTGCCTATCTACTGCCATTCCCAGCATCTCTACTATTTCAGTGTCAAATCATACTGCAGCTTTGCAGGTAGGGAATAGCATAAAGCTTGAGATGTTGTTTGAAAACGTTCCATAAAGCCCCATGGGACAGACCATTAAACCTCTACGACTTCCTAGTTATTTATTTTTATTTATTTTGAAGAATTTATACCCCGCCTGTCCCATGCCGAAGCAAATGCCCAAGTTCTTTCTGAAGGTGACCCTCTTCATGGGTGAAGATTATTACTGTTATATATTACTTTGGCTGGCGCATGTCAGTTGTGCCAGCCAAAGAGTGTTGCAAATGTGCCATCAGGTGCATCTGCGCCAAGGGGAGGAAGGCTGGCGCAGGCAGTGGCCAGAGAGGACGGGGGAAGGCAGACTGGGGTGGAGAGAGGGTGGGCCGCTGTGCAGGCCAGCCCCGGGCCGATTTTGCTGGCGTAGATCCAAGAAGCCCCATAGGGATGGTTGAGACTTATCCCAGGGTAAGGAGATATCCTCTTACCCCGAAGTGAACTTCAGTTGCCTCCTACACTGCGCTGAATATGGTGCAGGCCTACTGACCTGCCTGCTCCAGCGCAATATAGGATCAGTTCCTTTCCCTTCTTTCTTGAATATTGGTTTCCCACTCCTGTTTGACCTCAGTGGACCTTCAGGATGTCTACATGTGCAGTGGAATGAGGTGGTAAAATCCTGAAGTAGTAGAGTAGGGTGTACGACATCGTGTGAGGAATGCCATGTTTGAATGCCGCTCATGTAGGCATATGCCTGCAAGAAACACTTTGCGTGTTGTTTTTTCCCCCAACCTGTAACTTAAGGTCCAAAGATGTTTGAAAAGTGGCTGGCTTGCTGTCTGCACAGCTCCCCAGACATTGACTTGGCACACCTCCAAAAGCTGGCTGGCTGGCTGGCTGGCTGGCTGAACATCAGGAAAGGAGTTAAGGACACATCTCCATTTGCAAATCATATTTTTTGTGCATCTTCAAGCTGCTTCTTGAATCCCACAAAGTCTGGATGGGAAAATAATGACAGAGACTGTCTCTGAAAGGTTATAGGGGAGATTTCCTGAACGTACCTCCCTGGGAATTTAAAAACTCAGATGGATAAAAAAGTGAATTGGGGCAACCCCGCATTCCTATTAACAATTGATGGAAAAGCTGGGAGGTGAATCATTTCAGAAATAAGGGATACGTATGTCTGGTGGTGGTGCCTGACTCAATAATTAAATAACTTTTCATTTTTGAAGGATTTTGTATTTTGAGAATAATAATGCTTCTCATGGTGACAGTCCCACCCTGTGAACAGCCAGAATGTTTGTGAACTTTCTATGACATCACAGTAATCCAGCCAATACCCAAGGAGAGTTCTTAGTTTACAAGGTAGCATACATGAGACAGTGATAGGCCTTTGAGGACTGTACATACGTGCAGATTTGCCATGCAGGCACAACAATTTATGTTTGGTGCATAATTCTTCTGCTCTTCAACATATGCACACAGTCACGGCGTTCGTTGTTGTAAAGATTGTTCCATTGCAGTCATTACCCCTTCTCTCATCCCCAGCTGTGGACTTGAAGCCGGCACTTCCTGTGGTGGTGCAGAGCTCTTGCAACAGCAGCAACAGCAGCAGCAGTCCAGTGGACTTGCGAATGGATGCCCGACCCAATGTGTCCACTGTGGACCCAGCCGTCCGGGAACAGCAGCTGCAGCAAGAACTGCTGGCCCTGAAGCAGCAGCAGCATTTGCAGAAACAGCTGCTCTTTGCCGAGTTTCAGAAGCAGCATGAGCATCTCACGCGGCAGCACGAAGTCCAGCTGCAGAAGCACCTCAAGGTAATTTGGAGGTGAACGGGGAAGCTGCCTTGTACTGTCTCACACCATTGGTCGATCTGTCCAGCCTTGGTGAGATCCTTTTCATTGGAGATGCGCAGGATGCATGGAACCAGGGACAGAATGCCAGCAAAGCATGTATTTTGTCATTGATCCGCTGTCTGCCCTGTGTGCTGATGACATCCAGCTCTCTTTTTCAATTTCCCCAAGTCCAGGGAAAAAGTGAGTTCCTTAGAACAGTGGTCTCCAACCTTTTTCGTGCCATGACCTAATATAATATATAAATAAAAGTATGAGAATGGGGGCCACTGCTGATCCTGCCCCACCTCCCAGGACCCTTTCTGCCCATCCCCATCCCCACCACTCCCTGCCCCTGAAACACCCTCCCAGCACTGTTCGCTGTCACCAAATATTAGGGAGAGCAGAAGTAGTTACCATGGAGCCTGGCACTAGTAAATGCTATTTTAGCACAGTTCCTAAGAATCTGAGCAGGACTAGGACGCAGTCTCCAGGTACCTGAACAGGTGTACCAGATGCCCCCTTTTTTCTGGTGGTGTTCTAGTCCATTGGTCTTCCACTATTTTTGTTCCTTTAAGGATCGTCTGCTCAGACCCCCTCTATGTTTCTGATCTACTGTGTGCCTCTATCATCCAAATGCTTCAGGGACAACTGGAGTAATGCTGTAGTAGCAGAGACTACTTTTGCTGATGTTCATGTATCATATACAGGTGTGATCCAGTATCCACTGTTTCAGTTATCCACTGATACTATGGATACTGGGACGCCTATTAAAAAGATAGAGGAACATTAAACAAATTTCTTTTTTTACCTTGTTGCAGCAAAACCACTGATGTTCCCCTATCTTTAAAAAGGCACCCCCAATATCTACAGGAGGGGTGGGGGTAACCCCAGCAGATACCAGGGCACGCTTGTACTGAATTTTGTGCCATTCATCCTTTTAAAGGAAGTGCCCTGCATTCCATGAGTGAACCAACTGGTTCTGGGCATCACACCAGGGAGACTGGGGCTTCTGTGAAATCCCACACCCACTACTGTGTATCCTATACTATTTTTATTTTTTAAACCCAAACATTTTCATGTGTGTCACTAATGTTGTGATGTCTGTGCACTCTAGCAGTTGGTATGTCTAGATAAATGTTTTGCAACTGCTTTTAACCTAGCTATTACCCCATACCTCTCTTCCTCCTTATTTGATTTTCTGTGTGTTTATGTGTATGTGTTTTTGCTTTAAAATGTTAAATCTGATTGTGTGCTTATCCACTTACTCAGCAGTCTTCACCAATGGTGACCTCTTTTCTGCATTGATTTCCGTTTCTTCTAGTTTGACATCCACCCACCTGTTTCTCTTACCAATACATCTTTACTCTTTTCAACACTTGTATAAAAGCTAGATTCAGGCAGCAATTTTATGCATACCTGAGTAGGAGCAAGTCCCATTTACTGTAGCAATGGTTCAGAGTAAATGTGCTTCGTTAGGATTGCACTGATAGGCTGCCATTCAGAAAACAAAAAAACCCACGTATTAGGAAGTAAGCCCCATTCAGCAGAGCAGGATGTACTTCCAAGTAAATGTATATAAAATTGCATTGTTAATCTCATTGTGTATCTGTCTGGGGTGACTAAACAAAACCACCCCCTTCCTCAATCCACCACTACTTGGAATAGAAAGAGCAGCTCTGATCATGGGCCACAGGGAGGGGCTATAGCTCAGTAGAAGACCACCTGCTTGATATGCACATTGTCCCAGGTTCAGGGCGCAATCCTGAGCTGGAGTTAGGCTGCCACAAGTTAGGCCAGCAAAGTTTGGCCAGCACAAAGGTAAAGGTAAAGGTTTCCCCACAACCAAATGGTCTAGTCATGACCGCCTGTAGGGGGCGGTGCTCATCTCCGTTTCAAAGCCTGTAGAGCCGGCGTTTGTCCAAGAGCAAGCTTCCATGGTCATGTGACCAGCATGGCTATACACCGTAGTGCACGGAACACCGTTACCCTCCCACCCAAGTGATACCTATTTATCTACTTGCATTTTTTACGTGCTTTCGAACTGCTCAGTTGGCAGGAGCTGAGACAAGCAACGGGAGCTCACTCAAGGGACATGATAAAGCGTGTTTGGACCGCTCAGAGTCAGGGAGGATGGCGCACGTCTGTGTGCTGGCCTCTCTGATTCTTGACACTTATACTTGTGGAAAGAAGTACCTGATGTACAGTCACACAACTGTAAGAGCTCTTTTGCACTCGGTGGGAGCAGCAATGGGAGGGAATACAGTTGGCCCTTGGTGTCTATGGGGGATCTGTTTCTGGGGCCTCCACAGATGCAGAGGGCTCTCAAAGGACCTCCCAGACATGGCTGGAAGGTTCTTCTTGTTGTGTCCTTGAGGTTGGTCAAGACGTGGGTTGAATCAAACCCATGAGTCCTGGACCTGCGGATAATGAGGGCGAACTGTATTGTCTCCAAAATTGCAAGTCGGCGCCTGAAAAATGGCACACGTTGAATTGACTGCATATGTCGGGATTTCCATGATGGAAACTTCCTCCCCCCACCCCCCGAACCCTGCTTTCCCAAAGTGATGTTAACTCGTTCCCCATCTCCCCTCTGCAGCAACAGCAGGAGATGCTGGCAGCCAAGCGTCAACAGGAACTGGAGCAGCAACGTAAACGCGAACAGCAGCGGCAGGAAGAGCTGGAGAAGCAGCGTCTGGAGCAGCAGCTACTTATCTTGCGCAACAAGGAGAAGAGCAAAGAGAGTAATATACTCCTGCGTATTGATTGGGTTACATTTATGAAGGTTGACATCCTGTCCATATAGTGAAGAATTGAGAGTAGGAGGGTGCTAGAGTTAGAGCCGTAGCACACTGCCCCGGCGCCCAGGGCAGTGATCTGACTTGTCATTGTGATGTCACTTCCGGGTTCTCCTAAAAGAAGGGGCGCTCGTTGCAGCAGCTTCTCACAGCCTGTTCCTTCTCCATGCTATAACTCTACATTAACTGCTTCCATTAATTGCGACGGTAAATGGCCTGTTGATTAACTGTTGTGCCCGCCTATCTAAGGCATTGGTTTCAAACTTCTCAGAAATTGGGAACCAAGTAAGTCCTAGCGGGTGCAGGGCGATGGCAGCAGGGCGATCCCCAGCTTCCGCAATAGCTTCCGATTGTGATTTTCTCTCATTTCCAGGCTTGGGGGGGCCCTGCGGAGGTGTCAGCACGGCTCCCCTCACCCCCCGCAGGCCAGTGCTGACTTCAGGTGAGTAAATAAAACACCCCTCTTTCCTGGGGATCGCGCTGCTGCCATCGCCATTCCCTGCCCTTAAGGGCAGTGCAGAGTGCTTCCCTCGCTGGTAGGGCCACAACCCACCAGTTTGGGAACCACTGATCTAAGAAAACAAAAAATCAGGGAAATAAGGTCCTTTATGGCAAACTGGCAATGGGAAAAACAGATATCACTGGTGAAGCGTTGCACAGTAGTGAATAGTGTGACAGAGCTATTGTTGCCAGGGGGTTGCGTGCTTTGCTGTGGCAGACAGACCTTCAACTTCAGAGTGGCTGGAGTCCCGGAGCATCCATTTTCTATAAACTAACGTGTGTGCGTGCGTGCGTGCGTGTGTGCGTGTGTGCGTGTGTGTGTGTAAAAAATGTTGGGTCCGAAAACCATGTTCTTTGCCACTGGTTCAACCTGCATGTTTACAACCAGTATTTTCCGGAATCTTCCACAGGTGCCATTGCCAGTACTGAAGTGAAGCTGAAACTTCAGGAATTCCTTCTCAGCAAGTCAAAAGAGCCGGCTGTGGCAGGCGGCCTGAACCATTCCCTCCCTCAGCACCCCAAATGCTGGTAGGCCTTACTTTTATCCCTGGTTTGGGCTTTAGTGAAGTTGGGGCCAGTATTTATTAACGTTTCACCTATTCCACTCAAGGCAGTGTACATGGCTTCTTCTCCTTCCTGTTGTCCTTGCATCAATCCATTTAGGCAGATTAGACTGAGGGTGCAATCCTAACCTGGAGTTAGGCCAGCACAGTTAGGCCAGCAAAGTTTGGCTGGCACAACACCATAAAGTATGTTTAGACCACTCTTGGAGTCAGAGAGGCCAGGACACAGACATGCACCATCCTCCCTGTCTCTGAGAATGGTCCAGACATACTTTATAGTGTCCTTTGTGCTGGCCTAACTGTGCCGGCCTAACTCCAGGTTAGGATTGCGTCCTGAGAGAGTGAAAGAGAGCAAGAGAGTGTCACTGTCCCAAGGTCACCCAGTGAGCTTTGTGATTGAGATGGGATTTGAACACAGGACTTCCTGGTCCAAGTCCAACACTCTAACCACTATAGGACACTGATTCTGTGGACTAGTTGTTAAAAGGCAGAATATAAATTTAAGGCTAGATTAAGATAAAATAATATAAATTACTTGGGCACATGACATCAATTCAAAGTGAACCATTTGCTTTCAGTCCAAGAGTTAGTTCAGATGTTATAGTGCTATTGAATGCAAACTGTTCCCTTGCATCTCTGCAATATTTTGGGCATCTCTTCCCAAAATAGAACTTTTCATGTTCTTCTCTCCCTCCCATTTCCCCCCCCCCCCAAGCCAAGAGTTGCTTGTGCATTTCCTGATGTGTGTACAAAAGCAAACATTCAGTTTTTGGACAATACGGAGATGTGGAGGAATAGGAAGTGAGAGGCTCATGTACTTCCTTTTCTGTCCACAACACCATCATGCTGGAAGGCGCCAGAACATCCTAGTTGTAAATTGTGTAACAACTGTGAGTAAGTCAGTTTTTGGAGAGAATTGGCATATTTGATGCAAAAAAGGACAAATAATTCTTCCCCATCCGCTCTAGCTGTGCTTTTACGTACGTCCGAGCTCTCGCACCCCTCCCTAGAATATATATTCATGGATGTCTCTGTCTTGGGTATCTGTTTTATTCAAAAAACCATTAACAAAGCAAGTTGGGGGCCAAAGAGGGTGGAGCGTTTGAGAGAAACACTTAAGGGCCTAAGCCAGTGGCTCCCAAACTTTTTCAACTCACGGATCCTTTGACCTACTGAGCCACTTGGCTGTGCCTGCCCATTAGGGCTACACTCCTATACATTGTATAGGGTGGCAGGTTTTTTTGAAAGGATTTAGTGGCTCCCTGGGGAGGCATGGCTCACAGTTTGGGAACCACTGACCTAAGGACTTGTGGGGCAGTTGGTGTGAAGGAATATAGAGATATGAAAGAGTGTTTCTTATGAGTCAAAGCAACCAATCAAATCTGAAGCTGCAGGTCTTTAGTTGAACCATGTCAGTATCAAACAACATCTTAAACTCTTGAACTTCTCCAGGGGTGAGAGGAGAGTAAAAAAATATTTGGATCTTCCACTAGCCTGCCCCATAGCTCTCCCTTTTCCGCATGCCCCTCACCAGACTTAAGATTTATAGTGGGAGGGGTGATGGGGAGGGGTCTTAGGGCGCAATCCGAACATAGAGTTAGGCCAGCAAAGTTTGGCTGGAACAAAGGACACTGTAAAGCAGTGGTTCTCAACCTTTTTTCCACCGGGACCCACTTTTTACTATGACAGCCTGTTGGGACCCCCAACCATAATTGGGAGCAAGTTGCATCAAACTCACTGACAGCGCAATTCTATGCATGTCTACTCAGAAGTAAGTCTCATTGTGTTCAATGCAGCTTACTCCCATGAAAGTGAGTATAGGATTGCAGCCTGGGACTCAGATCCACGTTAGCGCGCGCAGACACAAGCAGCCCTCTGACTCTCCCCAAAGGCCTCCATTAGCTCGCGTGGCCTCCCATCTGCGCGAAAGGCCCTCTTTCTCCAGCCAGACCTCCCTCAGTGTGGCTGCACCTGCCCGGCGAGAACTTGCGCCTTTAACGCCACATGAGGCGCTCCCCCCCCCCGCCCGGAAAGTCATCTCGACAGGGATGAGAGCGTGGCGCGCGGACCGGATCCAGCACGCAAATCCCTGCTCAAGCCAGGCAGCTTTCCTGGGTGCCCTTGACCGGGTCCCCCTCTCTCAGCCTCGCTTACCTTGCAGGGTTGTTGTGACGGGGGGAGGCGAAGCACCCACAAGCCTGACGTCGGGGCGGGATGGCTCACTCGTGCAGCGCCCTGCAGACTCTCTCAGGGCTGGAGAGCCGCTGCCCGTCCTGCACGCTGCTCCCAGGGAGTCCCGCTCTGGCCCGTGAGTGCGCACGGAATGGCAGCCTCGGACATGCGTTGACTCGCCAGTCGGCCCCACGCCGCCCAATGAGCATCCCTCCTGGGAAAGCGCGCGTGGGCGGGAGGCCTCCCCGGGCAATGCCCCTGCGCGCCTCCTCCCGAGTAGTCCCATGGCGCGCCTCCTCCCGAGTAGTCCCATCGCGCCCCGTGAGGCTTCCAAGGTGAGAAATTCCGCAGCTCCCTTTTAGTGTCTTCCTTTGTCTTGGGCCGAGCTTCGTCCCCCACCCCACTCAGACCCGTTCCCCCCCACCCGTGTGTGTTTTGGAGGGAGGCGCCGGCGACCCCTGCAAAATGGTTGTTCGACCCCCAAAGGGGTCCCGACCCCCAGGTTGAGAACCGCTGCTGTAAAGTATGTTTGGACCACTCTCCGAGCCAGAGAGGCCAGCACACGGACGTGCACCATCCTCCCTGACTGCGAGAGTGGTCCAAACATGTTTTATGATAGCCCTTGTGCTGGCCAAACTTTGCTGACCTAACTGTGTCAGCCTAACTCCAGGTTAGGATTGCGCCCTCTATTGTTTTCAGCCCCACCCCCACAACCTGTAAAACAGCAACTCCTTCTTCTGTGTTCTCAAAGGCTCCATTCAGCCTCTGACCTCTTCCACCTGCAGCACGAGTATCCTGATAGTCAGTCTTGTCTTGTTAAACTTCCTGGCCTTGGATGCTATGGGCAGTAATCCATTTAGCCAGCTTAGAACAGTTCCCAGATGGACGAAGGTCCCTGCCCCCACCTTCCTCCTTCCCTCTCGCTCACACTAGATATTCTTGTCTAGCACTTGTCACCTCCTGGGTCACGTCCCCCAATCCCTTTAACCCACATTCAGAAATAGTATCCTGGGTTGTCCATTCAATTTATGGAAGCCTGAAAACACAAAAGAGATTCTGCCGTCATCCACACTTCTGGCCCAACCGTCTTGCTAATTTGGTTCCTAGTATTTCATTTATTCATGTGATTTGTATCCTGTTTTCCCTCCGAATACTCGGGAGCACTCTGCAACCAGATGAAATCCTAATTAGGACCTAGAAGCACTTTATACTGTAGCAAAGTAAACTGAATTCATGACACTGACAGCACAATCCTAACCAATTTTTCAGTACCGGGGTAAGGGTAATGGAGCTCCAAGGTAAGGGAACAAACATTCCCTTACCTTGTTGAGGCCTCCATGACTGCACCCCAACTGCAGGATGCAGCACATGCTCCATTGGCACAGCTATGTCAGTGCTGGAAAGTTGGTTAGGATTGTGTCCTGAGAGTCTGGAGCAGCAGAGAGTTCCCCAAATATTTCAGTGAGCAATTGTAAGAGTGTGTGAGCCTTCCATCGTCTTGCAGCACGTCATCAGGTAGGATGCAAAAATAATAGACTTGAAGGTTACATGGAGAAAGCAAGCTGGATTTCAAGACTGCAAGATTTGCTTTGTTGATAGAGCAAAATAGTCATTTGTGTAAACTTATAAATGCCTGGACGTTTTGAATTTTGTGGCTTTGCAGACAGTTATAATGACTGTACTTCTTGTGTGACTGCACTGAAAACTTTGCTCTATGTGCCCTTTTTAGGGCGCAATCAGCGGTGTTATGCTGCCGGAAGGCTGGGTGGGACATCTGGGTGATCGACAGCCCGCCCGTTGCGTTCCGGAGCATTACGCCGTTTGCGTAACCAATTACGCCGCTTGCGTACATTACGCAAACGGCGTAATGCTCCGGAACACGACGGGTGGGCTGTCGATCACCCGGATGTCCCGCCCAGCGTTCCGGCAGCATAACACCGCTGGGCGCAATCCTAACCTGAAGTTAAGCCAGCAAAGTTTGGCTGGCACAAGGGCCACCAAAAAGCATGTTTGGACCACTCACAGAGTCAGGGAGGATGGCGCATGTCTGTGTGCTGGCTTCTCTGACTCAGAGAGTCATCCAAACATACATTATGGGGTGGGGTCCCTTGTGCCGGCCAAACTTTGCTGGCCCAAGTTAGCATTGTGACCTTAGTTTATTAACTTTGGAAATATCAAGTTTTTTCCATGAAACTCTGCAAGTTATGATAAGTTACAAGTTCAGTGTAAAGTTAGAAGAGGGAGCAGGACAATATTGAAGAAGCCTTGATGGATCTGCTACCATTACGGTCATGTTGGTTTGCATCTTGATAATCTGGTCACTTTCCTTCCCTGTTTCTGCAGGGGGGCTCATCATACCTCATTGGACCAGAGTTCCCCTCCCCAGACAGGAAGCCCGGGAACACCACCCTCTTGCAAACTACCTTTACTCGGCACTTACGACAGCAGAGACGACTTTCCACTTCGGAAAACGGGTCAGCGGACATCACTGGTGGTTCAATAAGCAAGAAAACCAGGCGGATTGGCAGGGGTGGCCCCTGATGGGAGGGCATTTAATGGGCTTTGGGGGATTTGGAGGAGTGAGCGAGAGCCAATATCTGCATGGCCCAGCTTCAGAGGATTTGGTAGGGAGGGGGATTGGCCAGCCTCTGGTTCATCCTGCAGCCAGCCTCCTTTAGGAAATTAGTTGTCCGGAGCCCTCCACTTTGAGTCCCACTTGCCTTTTCCTCAGTTGGTTGCAGGGCTTTTAAACCCTGCAACCTGATGTGTGCACCCTTTCCACTCTCCTCTGTCCCTCCCTCCCCTGCCATACTCAGATCTAGCATCCCGGTTGCCACAGCAACAGGGCCACTGTTCCCAGTAGCATTGAGCTGCAAGGGTTGTGTCTGCCCAGTTCTCATTGCTTCCCCCACCAGCAATGCTGGGTGTCACTGCTCTGCAATCCAGGGCAGGGCTGGTGGAGGCTGATTCCTCCCTCCTTACAGAGCCTATTCTGGACAACTGGTTAAGGCTTCGGGCAACTCGCATGCACATATGCACATAAGGCTCCAGGCAACTCACATGGGCTGTTGTGAAACACCCGCGTAAAGGTGGGTTCCTGTGCATTGCTTGTTGTAGATGTAAATGGAAGCCCCACCACCCACCCATTACTGTGGTTTGTGTGGGTTCTGCCATCCATGGGATTTTGCATATACGCCTATAGCACACTGCAGGCTAGGCAACTGTCATGTTATCTGGTTAAAGCACATTGCGTCTGCTCAAAGAGGTTCTCTTTGTGGTGCCACTCTTTCAAGTGGCGCATGACTGACCTGCATAATTGGAGGGACGGTTTGCCCTGCTGTCCTCCCACCTGACCTCGGCCGCTCTCTTGCACTCAACATGACCGTGGTGTTTTTTCCCCCAGCTTATCTACTCCCGTTCCCTCACATTTCCTCTCATTCCAGCCTCGGAACCCAACTTAAAAGTGCGCTCGCGGTTAAAACAGAAGGTTGCCGAGAGGCGGAGCAGCCCTCTGCTGCGGAGGAAAGACGGGACCGTCATCAGCACCTTCAAAAAGCGAGCAATTGAAATCACAGGTGAGAGAAATCACAGTGCAAGGTTAGAACAGGGAGCAGGACAATATTGGAGGAAGCCTGATGGACCTGCTACCTCTATGGTCAGGTTGGTTTGCATCTTGGTAATCTGGTGAGAGAAAGTGAGTCTGGCCTGGGGGGAAAAAACATCTTGGGGCGGTGGTGGAACAGGACCTCTGCAGGTAAAAATATCTGGGCATGGGATGGCTGAAGCATCCTCTTCTCTGACCTTTTCCTTCAAGTGTCCTTTCTGCATTCTCAACATCTTAGAAAGTGCAGAATTAGGACTGTACATATGCCAGGAAAATGTGTCTAGTTTGGCTCTCAGAAAGCTCCATCAGTGTTTCCTAACAAGTTGGAAACTTCTGGACATGTGCGACTTTCAGTGCACTTTCCCCTCCTCTTGCTGACGTTTAAAAGGGCAGCGTTTTCTAGCATGAAAGTTACAATAGCACATTCCTGGCATTAAGAGCATGTTTTTACTCATTATGCTTTCTGAACTTGCAACATAAGCCAGGAAGGTCAAGGAGTGAAGTGAGAGAATGAGGTAAAAGCCAAACACAGGTATGTGCTTTGTGGTTCCTGGAGACTGGTGAGAGATGGGGTTGGCGATGAGGAAAATGAGGAAGCACCTGAAACAATGCCTAGAAAAGGGTGGGGCCGTGCAGCATTGCTGTGAAGGCAGAGAGAAAAAGAGGAGTGTTATACATTGATTCTCATACCCATCAAATCCTGGGCTGTTAATATCTAGTTTAGCTATAACTATCAAAATAAACTACCACCGTTTAAAAATTCTTAGAATTCATGATACTGAGAGAAAGGAGCATGTTAGAAAAGTGAAGGTACCGCTAAATAAAGACTACAGACAAGCAGTCAGATGTTCTTGTGATAAATGAAGATAGTAATCCAGAGGGTCATGATCTGTGTGGTAGCCATTTTGTTTGTGTTGGCAGGGGGTGGGGGGAGGGGGTGCGTTTAATCCAGAAACATCTGTTGCCTTTCTGAAGGAATTTTTATTTTAGCCGGCAAAGGGGACAGCAGCAGACTGACAACTCACTGTTACATAAGCTCATGTGCTGAAGGTCCTTGTTGGCAAAGAAGAGTTTTATATATCGGTTTATTATTGTTATTTTATTTACAGCCCATGTAGAAATACAAATGTGAAGATTGTTAGCACACAGGGCAGAAAATAACATTTCTGAGTTTCTTCCCCTCAAAATGAGTCTTCCCCCAGAACTTATTACAAATGTGTTGATTTTTTTCATCAGCTTTTGCGTGAAGAAAGCCGTGGCTTACACGCATACAACAACCTGTACAACAACCCTTCTCTCTTATTTGAATTCTGAGATGAGGATGTCTATATGTTTGTTTTACGTATTTTTTTAATTAAAAAACCTCTTTTTTAAATTAAATAATAATTTTTTATTTATTGCCCTATTCGTACAATTCAGTTCAGCTTGCAAATTGAAATCACAATCCAAGGGGGGGGGGAATTAAAACACAGTTAACAAAACTAAAAACAAAGACTTACTGCAGCAAAAAAAGTGGGGTTAAGAGCTCATTTTTTAGCTACTTCTGTGTTGATGTTGGCAGCCAAGAAGATTTTTAATTTTCTGCCATCATTGAATCCACGGAGAACAGTTCAGCTGAGCTCTTCAGGGTACTATGGGGCAAAGATGCTTGGTAGCTCACTGCAACCAATTTTTTTTTATTTACAGCCATGTAGAAATACAAATGTAGAAATATGGCTCTCTGACGATAACATTGTGTGCATCCTCTTTGACTTGGGCTCTACATCGATGGTTTCTCCTTGGGTGCATGTTTGTGCAGTTCTTACAAGTTTTTTTTTCCCCAGCTTGTGCAGGCTGAGAATGTGGACAGGATCCTCGAAGTGTAAGGCTGTCTGCTTTCCCACTTGAGCCTCGCACATCCTGGCTGGTGAAAGATGCCGACGGGGGACTGACCTGAGTGGGAAGGGAGGGGGATTCATGCTCTTTCGTGGAGGGCATAATTCCAGCTTGCTTGAAATTCACAGTTTGCTGTTTTCTTTTTACAAAACCCTCCCTTGACCCCACCCCAGTGCTGGCAAATTACCTGCTGGTCTCCAATTTGCCATTCTTGGGCAAGGTGCAGCAACCCAGCTCCAAAGATTCATTGATGAGAGTGCAATCCTAACCTGGAGTTATGCTGGCACAGTTAGGCCAGCAAAGTTTGGCTGGCACAAGGGCCACTGTAAAGCATGTTTGGACCACTCTCGGAGTCAGGGAGGATGTCGTGTGTCTGTGTGCTGGCCTCTCTGACTCTGAGAGTGATCCAAACATACTTTATGATGTCCCTTGTGCTGGCCAAACTTTGCTTGCCTAGCAGTGCCAGCCTAACTCCGGGTTAGGACTGTGCTCTGAGTCTGGGCCTCCAGTCTGATTTCTGGCCTGATTTGGGAACTGAGACAATTTTGGCTGCCCTGGCAGATGACCTACATCTGCTGTGAGGCTTGGAAGTTTAAGCCTGTTTAAAAGGGGAAGCTGAAATTCTGAAACTCCTGCATTTGCCTGCCAGCATCCTGATTCAGTGCTGAGTAGTGCACACATTTGACATGGTGGTCGTCTCTCTTTGTAGTGTCTTCAATGTGCAACAGTGCCCCTGGCTCTGGCCCCAGCTCCCCAAACAGCTCCAACAGCGCAATCACAGAAAATGGACTTACAGGCTCTGTGCCCAATATCCATACAGAGGTAAGGATAGTGAAAGTGTGATGCCATGCTGATTGCTACTGAGCTTGATCCCCGACTCTGGGGTGGTGTGACCTGGAACGCTGCCTCGAGTCTGTGCCTTCCATCTCTCCTTAAAAAAAGAGAGAAAAGCATTGTACCTTGCTCCTGGCACAGTTTCTTTGACCAGGTAAGTACAGAACTCCCCCCCTTTGAAGAAACCATGCCAGGGGCAACAAAAAAGAACCAATTTTTGTGTGTATATTCTTTGGTTGAATTACTGTATGCACAAACACATGCACACATACACCCTTTGCCAATATAATGGTTTTAAATAGCCTTTTGTGGCTAATAGAGTGAGTGAGCGTGTGAGTGTATGTGTGTGTTTTGTCCATCCTTTAAATGCAAGGCACGCTTACAGTTCGGACAGTGGTGCTAATCTACTGTTGTAATTGTGAGTAAGAAAAAAAAATACATATAGCTAGATGAAGGTTTTCGTGGCATAGTTTAACAGGAGATGGCCTCCGCAGAACCAAAAAGAGGTTTGCAAGATGATTGTGTCGATCATTGGTTCTCAAACACCTGCAGGGGAGTTGGGAACCACCTAAGTGTTTGCGGGAGAGGGGCCATGGCAGCGACACAGTCCCCAGGACTGCACCTTTGCCAGGGAGTTTTTTTTTTAAAAACTCACCAGTGGCTATACCAGCCTTAGAATGACTAAAAATAGCAATCCAAACCCACTTCCAGTTTTGTGATTGAAAACCAGAAATGGGTTCCGATCTCTATTTTTAGTCATTCGGAAGCTTGGGGAGCCCTGTGGAGGCATCCACTGGGCTCCCCAAACCCTTTGATCCTGGGGATTGTGTCACTGCCATCACTGCAAGGCACTCCCCTTAAAAGGGAATGTCCTGTTTCTGGGTCTCCTGCTGAATTGCAACCAACCATTTTGGGAACCACTGATGTAGGCGATTCTAACTAATGCACCAGAAACAATCTCTTGATTGAAAGAGGCAGGGTAACTGCTTCAGTCCCCTATACTAGGCAGAAGAAATAGATGTGCAGAATGCCCTTTTCAAAGGCAGCACCCTCCATCCTGCTTGATGCATTGCAAAGCAATATGGGATTTTTCTTCCAAAAATAAGTACTAGCAAAAGTTTAATCCTGACAGAAACGGCCATGTGAATGCTAAAGTAAAACAGTGCACCACTGAATCTATAGTACTTGTGTTTTGAAAGCTTGAGGGCGCAATCATATGACGCCCCTTGGGCAGATGCTACATGTTTGCATCGGCCCAACGTCACTAGCACTGACGCAGGGCTGCCAACCGGCACCTCCGCATTGGCGGTAGTGGCATTGGGCCAAAGCTAGCAGTAGCGTTGGTCCAAGGGCACCAGGCTGAGGGGCCACAGTGCCACGCCTGTGCCAGCCAAATTTTGTGGTTTGGGTGTGGGGAGGGCAGGCGGAAGGGCGGGAGGAACTAGGCAGGGGGGGGGCAGGCCGGTAGGTGTGCCGGCCTGAGGAGGGGGTCGGAGTCGGGATGTGGCTGGTAGGCCGCATCCAAGCCTCCATCCCCAGGCTGCGTGGCCCTGATTCGGGCCATGTGGCTTGCTCGGAGCTGTACCTGCTAAACAGGTGCCGATCTGAGCAAGCCCATTGCAGCAGCCGGCACTTACCTGTGGGCAAGGTCACAAATGTGCCCTTGTCCCAGGAGGATCCAGAGGCTGCCTAACGTACGCTGGATATGACGCAGGCCCTCCGGCCTTGCCGTTCCAATGCATGTTAGGATTGCGCCCTGAGTGTGATTGTATCTGGTGTGATTGCACCCAGAGTGTGTATTTCTGGACGTGTGCATACCTGTAGGCGGTGCACGTGTTTGTGCTGGGCATTGGATGGTTGTGTGTAGTTGGTGTGTTATTTTGGTTTCCAAATAAAATGGATGGAATCAGAAGAGCATAGAGAACAAACTTGGGTTCACTTTTGCTGGTTGCTGGAAGATGAGTCATTGAAGCAGTCCTTTGGTGAGCTGTGAATGTGTTTGCTTATTTTTAGCTGCATTTTATTTCTGAAAATGCATTGTTTCTTTCTCAAGTTAAGATGATGCCATTTAAGAAACAAACCACCAGATCTTTTAAAAGTAAAAGAGGCAAAAAAAATCCCACCCAGTCGCTGGTCCATGACAAAGGCTCAATTCAGATATCGCACTGAACAATGACATGCCAAAGGTGGTGCTAACCAACCACGGGTGTGAACTATAGTTTAGACCATAAACCATGGCTTGAGCTTCCAAGCATACAATAGGCAAACTAAGAGCTGCTTGTTTGCATTTGTTTTCCACCCTCTCCGCTTCATAAGTTCATTCTTGTCTTTATGTTGCAGCAGGCCGTCTCTGGTTTGTCAAGTCACACATCGCCAACAATAATGTGCACATATTATGGTTTTACAACCCTACTTCAAACCATGGGTATTGATCCCAGGTTGTCATCTAATCACAAACCCTGGTTTTTGTGAATTCAGACATCTTGCCAAATTACAGTTTAAGCTTCTTTAAACATGATTTGACAGTATGCCTGCCTTGTGCCATCAACATTACACTAGATTGTGAATATCTTAGCAATATTAAACTCTCATGTATCTTCCGGCCTTTACAGAGCTGAATTGTTAAAACTATCCCTTGATCTAGACCAGTTTTTCCTCAAACTGTGGGTTGGGATCCACTAGGGTTAGGCAATTTCAAGTGGGTCCCCATTCATTTCAATGTGTATTTTATTTTTAACTAGCTTGTCCTTACCGGGTGTTACCCGTGTATTTATTTATCCCAAGCTTCTATTAGACAGGAAAAGGAATGAATTCTATCTGTAGTGTAAAATGGAAGTAATTTTATGTACAGGTAATTAAAAGTATAAGTACAGTATAAAAATTATAAAGTAAAATCTTTTGCAAATTCACTATAATATAAATTTAACAGAGAACTTGATTATAAACAACATTTTTAGTTTCACCTCCAGGAGCAAGAGTAAATAAATTCTTGGGTGAACCCACTCTTGAGCAAGCAACATAAAGTTGTCCGTGGGAGAAACATGGCGATCTCAAATCCACTCCGCAGTACTTAATAGACTGCCCCTGTGACTTGTTGATCGTGATGGAGAATGCAAGTCTCACTGGTAATTGCAATCTCTTAAAATTAAAAGGGAGATCCGTCGGAATGAGTGGTATCCGTGGGATAAAAAACTGTTTCACCCTCTCCCTTTCTTGTTAAGATAGTCGCTTCAATTACAGTACCCAGTACGTACATCCAGGACATACAGTACATACAGCCTTGTGCCGTTGCAAAGTTTTGGCGGGTCGAGGTTCCGTAGTAAAATAATTGGAGATCCCACTTTAAGTCAAAGACGATGTGGTGGCCATCCAGCCGGATCAAGTGAGTTTAGGAAGTCTGATGGGAAATGGACGACCTCATAGGCATCTACTACGGTATCGATAGCCTTGTATTCAGTGTATGCTTGGTCACACGGCAAGTATTAGATTGGAGTCCAAGACCGGGGCATAATGATTTCTAAAGATTTCCAGAAGGTTCTACAGAGTTCTGTTGGACTACACTTGGGCTTAAAGGTAATCAGGAGTGTCACCTATCAGCTTAGCGACCCCAAAAACTGGATTTGACACTAATGTCGGTCATTTTGGACATTTTATTTTTCACCCCTTCTCACCCCCCATGCTGATGGAGGCTGAACTTGGACTTAAACGGCATCGGGAGTGTCACTGTTCATCTCAGCGACCATGACAACTATGGATTTGACACTAATTTTGGCCGTTTTCAATTATTTTTACATGTCGCCCCTTCCCACCCCCACCCCTAGGGGTGTCTTAACCCCGCAGTATTTCTTTCCAGAGTGTAAGTCATATGTGTACCAAGTTTGGTGTAAATTGCTCCAGGCATTCCAGCTTAGTGACTCTGAAAACTATGGATTTGACACTGTCGGTCATTTTGGACATTTTATTGTTCACCCCTTCTCACCCCCCATGCAGATGGGGGCTGAACGTGGACTTAAACGGCATCTGGAGTGTCACCGTTCATCTTGGCAACCCCGAAAACTATGGAGTGGACACTAATATCAGCTGTTTTCGATTATTTTCACGTGTCACCCCCTTCCCACCCCCACCCCTAGGGGTGCTAGGGGTGTCTTATCCCCACAGTATTTCTAGAAGTGGGATGAGTTTTGAAATCTGAAATCAAATGGGGCCCTCTACGCCATCATCAGCGCGCTGCGGATCTTCTATTTCCAAGCACTGTATCGTGCACCCCTTCTCACGCCCCATGCCCTTCTCACCCCCTAGGGGCGCCTTACCCCTGCAGTATTTCTTTCCAGAGTGTAAGGCATATGTGTACCAAGTTTGGTACTTATATACCGCTTTTCAACATGAAGTTCACAAAGCGGTTTACAGGCAAATAGTAATAATAATAAAATTAAATGGCTAAATAAAATAAAATAGACTTAAATAAATAAAAATAAAATAAAATATTAAATTAAATATTAAATTAAAAATTAAATAAAATAGATAAATAAAATAGACTTGATGCTACCCTGTTATGTGACTCCATTTGAGATCTGTCCTTGTAACTCCGTGTTACAGATCTGTCCTTTTAACAGGCTGCTTGTATATGCTTTTAACAATGATAGCCAATGGGGCTTACTCCCGGGTAAGTGTGGATAGGATTGCAGGCTTCGGGATGTTTGGGGATTTTAAAAAAAATAGATCTGCAACTGCTGGGGAGGCCTAGGAAGGTTCTTCTTTATTTTAAATAAATATTGTAAATCTTAATTTACTTACTTGATTTGATTTTGTTGGATGGGGGGTTGTTAAAATTTTCCTGCTTGATGATGTCATTTCCAGCCATGACATCACTTCCAGGTTAACGACATCACTTCTGGTGAGTCCTGACAGATTGCCATTCTAAAAAGTGGGTCCTGGTGCGAAAACGTTTGAGAACCACTGATCTAGACCATATGAGTTTAATACACGCATGGGCTATATTCAACCAGAAACCTAATCCTGTTTGGCAAATCCATTGGGAGGAGTTAAAGTAAGGAGACCTGGGAGTGCTGATTCTTTTGTTTTTCAAGAGGAGGATGTGCTTCTACTCTTGAACTGTCTGTTCACGGGAACAGCTTCATGACAAACCTTACCAAGTTGTCTCAGACCACCATGTAGAAAATATCAAGAGGGGAACATGCAGATGTCATTACTGAGCCTGACCCCTCCTTTTTTGGGGGGGGGGGAAGAGTGCTGGCATTTCAATCTTACACACAGCATAATCCTTCCCATCTTGACATCTGCATGGCTGAGCAGGAAACCAGAAGGGTATGTAATTATCTCCCATATGGCAGGTCCATCCCTCCTCCCTCCTCCCTCCCTCCCATCACATAGCTTTAGTAGAGGACTTGGGGCTGTTGCCCATTGTTAAAAGAGAAAGCGCCATCTGCTGGCCAGTGCTGTCTTAGCATATTCCCCATCAACCATACTTTCTCAGTTCCTATCCCCAAACCCCTGTTTTTTGCTTGAAACATTGTGATGACACGGTTGCCACTGGGGCCAACAGGAAGTCCACTTTTGAGAAACTCCACCAGTAATTCAGTGTTTCCATCCCTAACGTTAACCTGAGTCTGGACCAGTTCTTACAACAGATCCATTTTCAAGACATCTGTGGTGATCAGGGGTAGGAGGGGGGGGGGAGAGCAGTCATGTCAGTGCCTTCCTCCTTTCCCTTGATCTACCTCTAAGCCAAATCCAAAATTCCACCCAAATGTAACCCATTGTGTGTGGCCCAGTTCGAAGAGGACTGGGGCCAGGGCCTCTGAGTGAGTGGTGGTGCAGGGTGTACATTGTACCTGGGCCAGGTATAAAAAAGGCAGCCTGGGTACCAAAGCTGGGGAGCTGGAAATTTCCTGGGATCTCAGCAGGCCTTGTGAAGATTGAGTGTGCAGTCCTAACCTGGAGTTAGGCTTGCACAGTTTGGTCAATTTGCCTTGGACCACCCAAGCCAGGGAGGATGGCGCACGTCTGTGTGCTGGCCTCTTTTACTCCAAGAGTGGCCCAAACATCCTTCATGGTGTACCTTGGGTTAGCCAAACTTTGCCAGCCTAACAGTGTCGGCCTAACACCCAGTTAGGCTTGCACCCTGAAAGATGTAGGCTGGACTGACTGGGAGGCCCGGCCTACTGGGTGAGCAGACCTGGGCTCCACACCCAGAAGCCCAATAAACTTGAACTCTGGAGACTTTTCTGGCTCTTGCCCCCTGCCCCTATTGCCACCCTCCCCCTGCTTTATTTTTTCCCTCCCCTCCTGCTTTGGGCCCAAAACAAGCTTGGTAACCCCTCACAAAGTTCCTCTTGGAACTCTGCTAGACCCCAGTCTTTATAGTGGATATGGCTAGTTTAGCAGTGCATTAGCAGTGCATTTAGTTTATTAGCTGCTCGATGCTTTTTTCTCTCCTCAGCAGTGAGAGCATGAGCAGCATAACTGCTTCCATCTGCAGTCATTCCACCTGGCTGCATCTGAGTGACAGGGGAAACAGTGAGGCCCTTTTCCTTGGCTTAGTTGGGACCAACTGCCATGTGGCTCCTCCTTTCCCAGACCTCTCTCTCCTGCAGACTATTCCACCATTATGCAATGTCCTTACGTAACAGTGTGAGTGAGCTGGCACCTGAATTTGCCTGTTTCCCCCCCCCCACTTTGTTCCTTTTGCGTCACGTCTCTGAGATGGTAAGCCATTATTATAACATCTAAACCACCTTGGCAGACAGGCAATATAGCATAGCCTCTGTTGTGGTCTTGGTATGTCGCTGTAAGCTTTTCCCCTTGGTCTGGCTCCAGAACATGAATTAGCTGATAGTAAAAATTGCCTACTGAACATAAAACAACAGGAGGACTTTTCAGTTGTAGCATGCCTTGTATAGCTGCATACTTCTGTGCTTCTTGGTTACTAACAATGCAGTCCGATGAATACCTATTCAGATGTCATTACCCATTACATTCAGTGGGACAACTCCCAAGATTGCAGCCTAAGACATCCAGGAGAATGCAATGAAATCTCCAAGCAAGGTTTCTTTTAGCCTGATAATAAAGCTCATGATTTTACCCTAGTAATATTATTCAATTCAATAATTAATTTCAATTAAGTATTGGCTCCTTGATAGCCCATATACTTCTATTAATTTTTGTACATCAAGTTCTTTCAGTATACATCACCTAGTTTCACAATCATCTTAATGATTAATGAGGTTTTCCCACAACAGTACTGTATAGCAATTGTATTTTGTTGTGTCAGCTTGACCATGTTTTCTTAAACAATTAGTTACCACTGAGATACTTTTAGTATCTTAAGAATCAGGTACAAGGGTTACAAGTTAGTACAAGCCAATTCTGGCAGAGCAGAAGCCTTTAAATTTACAAATGCAACATCATTTTCCATGTTGGCTTCTTTTGCAATGCAGACATTACATGTTTGACATTTTTGTTCTTGTAACCCAAAACCATAACACCAACTCCTGACCAATTCCAGGGTTCTCACTATTCCCAAATGAATTGTCTCGTAATAGATTCATGTGTGTGTGTGTGTGTGTGTGTGTGTGTGTGTGTGTGTGTGTGTGTAAGTAAGCCTCCACGGAGTGCTCTATCTTCACTCCTTGTGATGTATTTGTGATGACTTTCCAACAGTCTCTACTCTCGAGAATAAATGCTTTGAATACTTGAATTCTTTAAGGGTGGAATCCTAACCTGGAGTTAGGCTGGCACAGTTAGACCAGCAAAGTTTGGCCGGCATAAGGGACACTGTAAAGTATGTTAGGACCACTCTCGGAGTCAAGGAGGATGGCTCACGACTGTATGCTGGCCTCTGACTCAAAGAGTGGTCCTTTATGATGGCCCTTTATGGCCTGAGTAAAGTTGTTACTCAAAAGAAGGTTGTTTCTTTAATAGGTCTGATGTGGACATATCAAGATGTTCATCACAAGTTTTTTGTTGTACAAACTGAACTCATTCAATTTCCTTGTCAACTCCAGCTGATTACAATTACATGGAGTTTTAGAAAGCACCTTGGCTTTTCCCTACTGCCCATTTTGTTTCCTTCACCTTGCACAAGACTGTGTATCCTTAAGAAAGCATCTGTATCTACATGGGCTGTGCCCGATCAATAAATGAAAGCTTTCTCCTGCATGTTCCTATCTCCCCATCCCTGCCTTCAATTCTTCTTCTTTTTTTTATGTAGCAGATGCTGCCCCAACATCGAGCTGTCACAATGGATGGGTCAGCTAACCAGCTCAGCTTATATACTTCCCCATCTTTGCCCAATATCTCCCTAGGACTACAGGCTACCGTCACAGTGACAAATTCGCACCTCAATGTGAGTACATGCTTCCTACAAAAAATCCCAAGAATGGGTTCCCTGGCTGAGATTCCTAGTCCTGCCAAACCCCCACCCAGAGCCCGTCTAGCTCAGTATTCTCCCTTGTACCTGCATCGAGCCTAGTCAGTGCAGTAGGACAGGTAACTAGCTTGGCATGATAGCAATAACTATCAACAGTTTCCAGTGTCTGATAGGGAGAAGGGTATAAACAGTGGTGCTCCTAGGGCTTGGGCATCCTGCGACTACCCTCAATCTGCCACCCCCAACCTGGAAGTAATTGTGGTGACAGCACTGCAAAGTTTGGGAACCACTGCCTTAAGTCTTCTGGCAGAGTCCTGCTAAGTTCCACCACCATCTGAGATAAAAAAGATGGCGAGAGGCAGGAAGTGTTCGGGGCTGCCTCTTCCTTTCTTTCCCCTTTTTTTTGTGCTGCTGCAAGTGGTGCCCGAATCCTCCAAGTCGCGAGATTCCTCCGACTATCGAGCCAGGTGCCGCATGTAGCTGTGCGAAGCAGCTTCCCAGAGTGGCTGGGCACCACCCCAGCCAGGTGCCACCCCCTTGCCCTCTTAGGTACACCACTGTTGAACTGGCTGTATTCGAAGCATGCTGCTGGAACCTGTAGCCCAGTTTAAATTCTCCGCTTTGTGGTATTCTTTTTGAAGAACCTGAGTCTTTTGGTTCCCTCTTTGCTGCCACCCCCCTTCCAACTGGCACCCAGCTGCGAACTATTTGTTGCTTCCCTCTGGTGACAGCACCAAAATTGGCTCCAGTCAGGCATGCAGTACTTTGTGCCCAGTCTACAACTTGGCTATTTTCAGTACCGCAGGTTGGAAATAGCTGAGTGGCAGACGTCGCGTTCTGCTGGTCTCTGCAATGATTTGTTTTCCTCGGCTGAGAGCAGCAACGTGCTTACTGTTGTACATGTCTGCCCTAGATCGCCAAACCAGCTGAAATTAGCTAGAGTTCTTGACCTCTGTTAATTGATCTAGCCCTGAACTTGAATCCAGGTATGTGATTGGCTGTTTGCCTATGCTGGGTCGGTGAGATCTAGTGATTAGCTGTCTACTCTTTTGAACTTTGCTTCTTTTTTAAATTATTAAATATTAAATTATTCCATTGGGTGCTGCTTTTTGAGCACTGTGCAAAGTAGTGATGCATTGAACATAAGAAGAGCCCTGTTGGATCAGGCCAAAGGCCCATCTAGTACAGCTTCCTATATCTCACAGTGGCTTACCAGATGCCTCAAGGAGCAGACCAGATATTTGCCAGGACCTCACATTGGCACCTAATTGATTCAGAATGCATTGTTTGAACTGGATTAATGTGGAGGACATACACTGGACACCTTCAATTAATCCAACTTTAAAAGTGTACTAGGTAGGTGATATAGTATCAGCAGATGCAGCCACAGTATTGTTTCTAATTGGAAAAGTAACCTATTTTAAAGCGCAATCCTAAACTGGAGTTAGGCCAGCATAAACTAGGCCAGCAAAGTTTGGCCGGCACAAGGGCCACCATAAAGCCTGTTTGGACCACTCTCAGAGTCAGGAAGGATGGCTCATGTCTGTATGCTGGCCACTCTGACTCCGAGAGTGGTACAAACATACTTTACGGTGGCCCTTGTGCTGGCCAAGCTTTGCTGGCTTAGCTTATGCTGGCCTAACTCAGTTTAGGATTGTGCCCTGAATGTCTGGAAAAGATCTTAAAACACCCAAATGCGGTGTTTTGTGTTTTCATGCATTTTTAACCAAAAAATCACAACCCTACCCCTAATTATTGCAAACTGTCTCCTCTCTCTTTTCTCTTGCTTAGGCCTCTCCAAATCTTTCCACGCAACAGGAAGCGGAACGCCAGGCCATTCAGTCTTTGCGCCAGGGGGGCGCCTTGACAAGCAAATTTTTGAGCATGTCGTCCATCCCCAGTTGCCTTCTGGGGGTGGCCCTTGAGGGTGAGACCAACAACCACGGGCACGCTTCCTTGCTCCAGCATGTTCTGCTCTTGGAACAGGCGCGACAGCAGAATACACTAATTGCTGGTGAGTGAGTGGGGAAGGTGGGAGGCGGTACCAATGAAGTACGGGTCCATCCGGTGGCAGCCTGGAGTTGGAACGTAGAATTCTGCCACCATCACTGAGCGATGAGCGCAAGGAAGCGAGTTTTACTGGGATGCAGTGGATGGAGGGGTGGTTGAAACCGCGTGCAAGCGTTGGTTGAAAGGAGTGCAAGGGTTGATGGAGGCCAGCAGCACCCTGTCAAGACTGATGCCATTATTTGTCTGTGCCCATGCTTACTGTAGCACTGTTGGCCATTCATCAGATACACAGCTCTGCATTTTTAACCATTCCTGGTCACGAGGACATGGGGTCTCTGTCTCATTGTGGCAGTGGCAGCTAATTTCTTCCATCTCCTGCACGAGCCACCCCTAGGCCAACAAGAGCTGCAGGAGCTCTTGCAGCTCTTGCATTACTTTTGTTTCAGTACCACTTCCTGGTTCATAAAATGGGTAATGGTAGTTTCCGACCTTCCAGGTTTGTATTTGTACACTTAAAACGTTGTAGAATACGGCCTAGGACCAGGGTACCCTTGGGACCTTGTACTGCTATACCCTAGCTCATCCCTCATGTCAGTGATTCCTAAACTGTGAGCTGTGGAAACAAGCGAGTGGAGCGACAGAATCCTTGTGAAAAACCCACCACCCTGTACAGTGTATGGGACTGTTGCCCTAATGGAGAGCCGTGGCCAGTGGCCCAGTAAGCCAAGGGAGCCGCCAGGTTTGGGAACTACTGCCTTAGGTCATCTGGCCAAGTCCTGCTCAGCGTTCCATCGCCATCCAAGACGAAAAAGATGACAGAGAGAAGCAAGGCCTTCTCTGTCGTGGCACCGCACCACCGTATGCTCAGAACCTATGATCAACCCCCTCTGTGAAGCAGTTCCAAGCAGGCTTAAAGCATTTCCATTTCAGCTAGCTTTCAAGGGGGGAATTAAATGGGGCTGCCTCACTGCCATTTTATAGTTATTAATGCCATTTTATAGTTATTCATTACTAAATTGTACTATTATAGTTACTAAATTAAATAACTTTAATTAAAAGTTATTAATGCCATTTTATAGTTATTAGAGAACTGGTCTCTTGCCACTACCCCCGGTATTTAGTGGGGAGTGTTTTGTCTAATTATAACAGTTCATTGCCTGTTTTATTGCTATGTTCTTGCCTGTTTATTATATTTTAATTTTTGTTATGATATATCTGAGTTTATTGTAAGCCACCTTGTGCAGTTTTTAACTCGAAAAGTGGGGTCTAAATTCATTAAATAAATAAAAAATGAGGACTAGCAACTTGGTTATAGTTTTTTGTTTTTACATGAAATGTGGATGCCAGATCTCAGAAACTGCCTTAACTATGACCGCTGGTTCTTTTGCTACAGTCCCTCTGCATGGACAATCCCCTCTGGTGACAGGGGAACGCATCCCCAGCACCCTGCGGACAGTAAGCAAGCTGCCCCGGCACCGCCCACTGAGCCGCACCCAGTCGTCACCGCTGCCCCAGAGTCCTCAAGCATTGCAGCATTTGGTTGTACAGCAACAGCATCAGCACTTCTTAGAGAAACAGAAGCAGCAGCAGATCCAGCTGGGAAAGGTAGGTAGTGAAGGTGATTGTTTCTTCGGGAACGGTCAGAAAAGAGCCTATGCACTGCATGTGAGCCTGTATTTCATGGCTATGCTAGGGTTGCTTTCATACTAGGGCTCTTCGGTGCTGCTGTTGGGGAGCAGGGAGACCTTGTTCTCCTTCCATCAGCTGAAAATGAAATTCAAACCGTTTTGGTACGAAACATAATATAGTCCTACATTGTCCAGCAATGCTTTTTCCTACAATATCCAGGAATGCCCAAGATTCTTCTAA
Source organism: Lerista edwardsae (assembly GCA_029204185.1). Taxonomy (NCBI): domain Eukaryota; kingdom Metazoa; phylum Chordata; class Lepidosauria; order Squamata; family Scincidae; genus Lerista; species Lerista edwardsae. The sequence continues at coordinate 2,556,632 of JAJKFI010000122.1, forward strand.
AACAGGGACATCAAACGCGTTTCATACAATGAACTAAATAGCATTAGTGGCGTCTGCTGAGGGATGACTGCTCCTTTTCATCACGGAAAAGGCAGAGGCAATTGCTGACCCTTCATTGGTCCAGTTTGCTCCATGAGCCACTGGTTGCCCACTGCTGATGTAGGTGTTGCGAGCTAACCAGGATGATGCTTAATTATTCCTTTTGTAGATCATCACCAAGACTGGTGAACTGCCGCCACCACCCACGACTCACCCTGAGGAGACGGAGGAGGAGTTGACGGAGCAACAGGAGCCTCTGGGCCTGGGCCAGGGCCTGGGGCCTTTTGTGGTGGATGGCTCTACAGAGAGTGAGGGAACGCAGCATGACCTGGACGAAGAGGAGGAGGAGGAGGAGAAAGAGGAGGAGGAAGAGAACGCCGACACGGAGGAAGTGGTGGAACAGCAGGGCTGTCTCCGAATGAAAGACGAGGCTGGGGAGAGCGGGCTGGAGGAAGAACAGGAGGTGGAGGAGCTGGGAGTGACTTACAGGCAGGTGAGGCCTGCTTTCAAGTCAGTTATCTGTGAAATCTGTGCTGGGCTCTCCATTCTTTTACGAGAAAGAGGCAGAGTCTCACCATGAAGTAGCAATGACTGATGTGCAAGAATTCCCGTACAAGTCTTGAATGTTAAAGAAGAGTGGAGGAGACCTAGAGTGCAATCCTAACCTGGAGTTAGGCCAGCATTGTTTGGCCAGCACAAGGGACATCGTAAAGTATGTTTGGACCACTCTCAGAGTCAAAGAGGCCAGCACACAGATGTGCACCATCTTCCCTGACTCGGAGAGTGGTCCAAATATGCTTTATGGTGTCCCTTGTGCTGGGCAAACATTGCTGGCCTAACTGTGCCCGTTTGACTTCAGATTAGGATTGCGCTCCTAGTGGTGCTAACTTGGGAAGCACAATGGAAGTTCCTAGTGTGGGGTCTCTCTCTCTCTCTCTCTCTCTCTCTCTCTCTCTCTCTCTCTCTCTCTCTCTCTCTCTCTCTCTCAGAGAGAGATAGAGAGAGATGAATGAATAGGGACAGGTTTTTCTGTGTAGCTTTTGCCACAACGGGCAGTGCTGTTCAAGTAGACACCTCTTCCCCTTCCCAGCAGCAGCACCTATAGCAGTGGCGTCTGTAGGTGGGGACTTCCTTCCCCCCTTCTGTTTCTGTTGGTCAGTTGCAGGCTGCTATCTTGTGGCTCTGGGGAGTGGGAAAGGCTAGTGTTTGCTTGTTTTGCAAGAGAGCAGATGCAATGGTGTGAGCAGAGCCAGTGGAAACCATAAGCCTCTTTAAAACTCAGTTAGGTGTGAGGTGTAGTGGACACGTCCCCAGGTTTAGTCTGAGGGTACATGATAAAGCCTCTTTGTGTCTGGATGGGAACCTTTTGAGTGCTGCGTTACTGAGGAAACGTGAGATGAAAGTGTGATAGAATAAATATGCGTGGCTGAGGTGGGAAGGGCAATGTGGCAGTCATGTTGCTCTCAGGCCCTTTTCTAAGTGCTCCTGTGAGACTAGGAAGGATGGAGGATGAGTCTATAGTTTCAGTCCTCCACCCTTCTTCCCAGCACAAGAACTCTGATCAAAAGAACAAGTACTGTATAGTTGGCCCTCTGTATCCCAGGGAGTTTTGTGCAAGGGGAAGAAGTGCAAGGGGAAGAAGATGGGGATTTGGGTAAGATGGGGTTCCAGGACCTCAGAGAAGGCACTGCAGAGGATGGGAGTCTAGAGAAGCAGGCAACAGTCCCAGTCCATTCGTTTGAGATAGCAGTGGTGGAATCTCCAAACAGGGGAATGACTCATCTTCCACGCTACAGGCCTCCTCCTTGTCCCTCCATGCCCTTGCAAAAGTGCCTTTCTCCCACTTCTCTGCATTGCTTCCGCCGCCGCCACCCTCTAGTATGATTCATCCTCCTTTCATTTTTTTTTAATTTCTTTTGTGCACCTTAAATATTTCATCAGCTTCATACTGAGGATGTGCATTTGGCACATAGACAAAAAAAATTTCCTTCTCCAGGGCACTTCAAAAAGAAATTGGAGTGTGTGCGTGTGTGCGCGTGCATGTGTGTGTTTGTGTGTGTTGGGGGGGGGGGGAGGAAATGGAGAATTCCAAAAGGAATTTTGAGGTATGGCCAAGAAACAAGCAGAAAGACAATGTGAATGGGGCACTTGGACCATGGTTGTGGTAGATGTGGACAATCTAGCAAAGCTCTTCATTTGATTGTGTATAGAATTGCAGCTTCTAAGTGCCAAAATATACCTGCTGTACTGGAGATCATTTATAGGTGGCTTATGTGGGCAGCCTCACTCTTTTTCAATGGGTTTTTTAAAAAACAAAATATACAGTACTCTGTGATTCACTGAATCCTCAGTCCCAGATGTAGCCTTCGTAGAGTGGTTCTCTCCTCTGCATACCATCGAGCTTCAGCAGGCAATCTCAAGTCTAGCCTAGACAGGTCCGCAATGTCCTACTCCATTCTTTTGCCGACTGGCCTTCTCGCATATTTCCACACTAGCTAATCAGCTCCACAGCTATTCCGTTCTGCCACAACAGGTACTGCAGCTTGTCACAGCCTGACTTTCCATCTCCCATCCAAAAGTAAGACCACAGATTCTCCTGCTTAGCTTCAGGTAGTACCAGCAGCTCAACTATCAGTCCATACTTCCTGTCCCTCCTGTGTGAGTAAATCAATAGGAGCACATGCTGAAATGAGCACTAGCTGCCTAATTTAAGCTGGATATGGCAACGGTTTTAAACTTCCCAGGTGTTAAATGTCATGAGGCCCTTTGAATGTTTTTTTCTGTTTTACTTTCCTTTTTTTTTTTTTGCCCCGCCCCCTGTTCCTGTCTGATGTTCCCTGCACAATTTTGGCAGGTGTTTGCAGATGCACATCAGCTGCGACCCCTCCAACTCTACCCGAGCTCCCTGAGCATCAACGTTCTGCCCCATCAAGCCCTCAGCCGCACCCAGTCCTCGCCTGCCAGCACCGGCCTGAAGAGCAGTACAGCGGAACCTTTGGTCAAGCACCTTTTCACTACAGGTAGGAAGCAATGGAGGACCCTCAACCAGGGCTTGTAAGAGCTCCTGGGGGGGGGAATCAGAACCAGGGGGCACACCTCCAGGGATGCCAACCCCGCCTCCATGTGGCTACTCTGCAGAGCTGTTCCTCCAGGCGACTGACACAGCACAGCACCTGCTTGCCCTTCCTCGGGTCGTTCTTGCACCATTAGGCTGCGGAGGCCGCCTCTGAGAGCGACCTGAATGGGTGCACTACACTGGCTCATCCCTACAAGGAGGGGTGAGCCAGCGCCGAACGCCCGCTCCAAATCAGTGGCGGGGAGGCTGGTGGGGGCATGCATGCGTCCTCACCCACCCCCCCTCAAGCCCAGCGCTCAGGGCATATGACTCCCCTTCCCCCTCTCAGGTACACCACTGCACTTCTCCCATCCTGGGAATTCCCTACCAAAAATTGGTCAACAGCAAAAAACAAAAAATCATCTCATTCATATTTGATTCTGGGGATCACGTTGCTGCCTTCCTCCTTCCTTTACACACACTTACAGTACTCCCAACTCCCTTGTAGGAGTTTGGGAAGCACTGTACTATATGTAAAGTCTCTAACAGTTTTGGAAGCACAGGAACCTAATTATTACTAATGTAATAAATAAAATGTTATTTTTATATCTCTTTTTTTTATTTTGGTCTAGTGGGTGGTGATAGATTATCATTTTAAAAAGTGGGTCCTGGTGCTAAAACGTTTGGGGACCACTGTCCTAAGAGACATCCTCCTCCAAGTGCGGAATATAACCCACAACCCTCCAGTAATGTACTCCCAGCATTGTAAACCTGCACAAAGTCCTATAAACCTTCCAGTGTGCTTGTTCAGGGAAATGGCATGAGGGAGGTGCAACTGGCTGTTGAAGCCTGTGCAGGTCCACTCAGTAGTGGAGTTTGATGGGGCTTCCATCCAGGTAAGTCTATGTAGCATTGCAGCCTTATTCCCATGCCCAAATCATCCCTAGTTTGGGAGTGCACACATAACATCAGTTTGGGACTTGATTTGAACCATTCTCTGAATCTCAATGTATTTGGTAGTCAGACGTGACACAGTGAGTGTCTTTTGAGCATCTGCAGAGTGTATTTTCTTTCACCCCAAGTAACCAGAGCTGGGGTGTTGTGGGAGTTGTGGGTTTCCATACACCACACGGGACTTCCAAGCACATTTGAACTCGGGCACCTCTGAGACGTTTCTGTGATCTCACCAGTTTTCCCATCTGGTCTCTCTCTTTTCTCTCCCTCCACTACTTCCATTTCCCACCTTCTCACAGGCATAGTTTATGACACATTTATGCTGAAACACCAGTGTACGTGCGGAAACACTAATGTTCACCCAGAACATGCTGGGAGGATCCAGAGCATTTGGTCCAGGTTACAAGAGACAGGATTGCTAAGCAAGTGTGAGGTAAGGATATTGAAAGTGGAACCTTCTGCCAGCAGATGGTAAGGTAGCAACAAGGGCTGGGTTGAAAGGTTGACCAAATTTTAAAGAATGATTTCACAGCAGCACAAGCCCCTCAGTTTAGAATATCTGATTAAATAACAAAAAGAAGATGCAGCCCAAAAGATACATAGCTACATTAAATCATCTATAAAAGACCATCAAAGGAATTTAAAATTAAAGACACTGTAACCATGTATAGGATCTAGTGATTTATAGATTCATTGGGTTGTATGCAAAGAAACTGAATCCTGACTGAGCACCATTGAAATAAATGGAAGTGCTAGTCTTGGCTGACTCAGGGTCCATTCATTTCATTGGTGCTTAATCAGGATTCGCGTTCTTTGGCTATAACCCCATCTTTTTCCCCTAGGAAGACGTAGTATACATCAGGAGGAGTCAACACTCTTTAAAACAATTAATTATTTACAATTACTAGGGTGAGGTGCAGATGAAACATGACCCTTTGCATACAGAGGGAGGAAAAATTGTTGACAAAAATACAGATCTCTAACACCATAAAGCAAAATTGGGAAGTCAACATTCTTATTAAAATAACACTAGAACTGTCCGCAATTATGTAGATATTTATAGTGAAGAACAGACCTGTAATCTCCAGTTCTGCCTCCAGTTCTGCAGCCCATCCATGGTATAAAAGCCCACGTTCCTGCATGAAAAACATAGATGTGCTCCCCCCCCATTGCTATTCCAGTAATTTTCAAGCAGGTTACTTTGTTACATTTTTCATGCAGGAACGTGTATTGACTTTATAAGAGTGTTGACTTCCCCCCTGGGCTGACCATCAATTATGCACTGAACCTTCCTGGGGAAAACATCTATACAGTCTCTTGATGTCTGCCACATCTTCACATTTAGATATGAGGGTGAGTCTTTTGCTCCTTTACTTACTTACACTGTTACAAGCAGAAATAACTCTGCCAAATTGGCAAGCCTTGTGTCTTTGCATAACACTGTCCTTGAGTTCCCAACAGTGGCATAGCTACAAGGGTGGCGGTGCGGTACGTCCTGCAGGTGCGCTGTGTAAGTGGACCCTGCCACTTGTCATTGGAGCCATTCCAGGCAGCAATGGTACTCATAGAGCCAAACGGTGTCTCCTGCATGTTGCTGTCACTGCCCGAAATGGCTCTGATGGTGATCAGGAGGGTTCACGTACATGGCTCATTGTGGCCACCGGGGGGCCCCCCCCCCCCCCCCCCGTGGCTACGCTGCTGGTAGTTATATGCACACATGCACGTGGAGGGGGAAAAATTGTAAATGGTAAAATCAAAATGTCATGAACGCAAGCTGTAGTCTTAAATGGTTTTTACAAAACTCAAATATACAAGAGCAATGGCATTGCTGACCATTCAGAACATTGGTTGGTGAACTCGGAATCTCTCTAGCTTTGCTTCTGACTTCTAACTGAGTTTTTTTTTTCACAGGGGAGAGAAACTTGGTTCCAACTGAGTCCTACACAAATAGAATCAAACTTACTAATAAATTCTTGTTTTGCAATTTCTTGCTGAACGGCAATGTCAAAAATGGTGTGTGTTTTCCAGCACCTCATATGATTTCTGTTGGTAGGATTCAGAATGATGGTGATAAAGCAATTGTACCTCTTGTAAGCAATGGGTGGGGGGGGGAGAGACGTGCAGATAAACACATCAGGTTCTTTGAGCTGCTTCCAACAGCTAAATCACAATGAAACTGATGTCAAGGTGCTAACACGAGTGATGCTAAAAATATACCTTTCTCTGTGTGTTCTTACAAAATTTGCAAGTGGAGTTAATGTAGCACTTAAAACAGTAAAAGTTATTTTTGTAAACATTCAAATGACAGTCCTTTGAAATGAGGCTGTTTTTAGTGCTAATGATCTGGTACATCCTGTTGCTGTGTGCAAGCCAACGTGGTCCTAAAAGATGTGCATTATTGTTTGCCGATGGCCACTTTCAGCTGGTTCAGTCTGACAGCTTGATTCCCCAGCAAGAGGATGGATCTTTCAAAAGTACATCTCTGATACAAATAACTGCAGCAGATTTTTTTTTTACGATCAAGCATATCAGTACTTCCCCGCATCCTCATTGCTGGCTCCTCTAAATTCCCATGAAGCTGCGTTATACCAAGTCAGACCATTGGTCCACCTATCCTCAGTGGTGCACCTATAGGTGGTTGGGGGGGGGTGTAAATGGCTCTAGGCGCCAGGCATGGAGGGACGGAAAATTGCCTGCCTCTTGCCCTCAATTGTTCCTCCCTCGTGACTCTGCTCCAGGGGCTGTTGTCCTCCTCTGCTTTTTTTTTTTTAAGAGGAGGAGGAGAGCGACCCCCGGAGGGTCTTCTGAGAGCCAAGGAATGCTCAGCGGGCTTTCTGAGGCCTTCCAGGGTCCAAAAACCATCACTTCCCGCTTTCAGCTGAAAACAGAAAGTGACTGCCTCTGGAAAGCCTCAGAATGCCTCCATGTGGATGGGTGGGTCGCAGCAA
>JAJKFI010000122.1:2563637-2643761 GCA_029204185.1 Lerista edwardsae
TGCCCCGAGGCACCCACACACCCCCAGGAACTCCACTGTCTACACTGACGTGCAGTAGATCTCCAGGGTTTCAGAGAGGGTGGGTTCTTGTATCCTTGAAGTGGGTGGGTTCTGGTATCCACGGTGGGTTCCGGAACATGCCTGTATTGATATTTGATGCTCATCAACCACTGTAATGCAATACTGACATAGATGAAGAAGTATTATGCCATCTTAATGGAAGTGCCTGGAAAGGACATGACACCTGGCAGAGAGCTATTGTGGAGGATCTTCAAAATTCGTACTCTCACCTTCTGTTCTCATCTCTCTCTCTTTCTTTCTTTCTTTCTTTTTTTCCTACTAGAGGATTCGAGGCCGGAAAGCAACACTGGATGAAATCCAGACAGTCCATTCAGAGCATCACACGTTACTGTATGGAACCAGCCCCCTGAACCGGCAAAAACTCGACAGCAAGAAATTGCTAGGTAATGAGTCTGGAGTGTGCTGCCGTTTTACATTTCATGCCTACAATGTGCTGGGGTTGTACATGACAATAGCAGCACAGTCCCAAGGCTAGAGGGCTTGGAATCTTCATTAGACACATAGGAGAAGGGATTTTTTGGATGAGTATTGAAAAGATACTGTATTGAAACCCTAATGGGGACTACAGCTGTGGCCAGTCAAGGCAGCCACCAGTTGAACATGTTGGGGAACCACTGAGCTGGTGTAATGCCAAGATGATTTAGGAAGGCCACTGAAGAAGGGGCTGTTGTGAGCAAAGGAAAGAGGAACATATGATGAGTAGAAAGGGTGGCTGTTCCAGGCAGGATAACACATAGAAGGCATGGAGATGGAAGGAGGAGGGTAGGGGGAGAGAAGTTGAGGGATGAATTTATAGGACTGGAGGAGTCAATCTTGTTACCATAGACGGGAAGGAAGAAATGCAATATTGGATGGAACTGCACAACCAAATAACTTGGTAGTGGGGCAGAATTTAGTATCCTGCTTTCACTTTAATTTTTTTTCAAAATAATCCTTATAGCTGTGAAAATTAGTCCTGAAGTTGTGTGAATAATGCCTGGGGAAATCTCAGCAACTAGGAAGAGAACAGGATTTCCTGAGGGCAGGGCTTCAGTACCCCTCCTTATATAAGGAACATAAGGAGCATCTATGTACCACCGTGCTTGGTTTGCATTATATATGTAGATCACATACTCCTGCTTTCCTTGGGACAGAATTTCAGGTGTTTTAAAATCACAGTGTGTTACACAGTCCTGAATTATTCTGGATGGTATGTAGGGGCAGGAAATTGGGGTTTAAATATGGGGAATGAGAAGGAAAGGCCACTCTAAGACCTGCCTAGACTCCTGACTTTTTAGCAATTGCAAATGTACCTTCCCTTTTATGTCTAATTTCTACAACAAATGAGGACTAGAAACTTGATTTTTAAATGTTATTTGTAATGTTCATTAGTTGTGTGGCCCAAATGCAAATTGTACTGTGATTGTGGCAGTAAATAGGTATCCCTGAGGACATGCACTAGGTAGGTGGAATTTGTTGTTCATTTTCTGTTGTGCAAAAGTCTTCCTTTTTGACATAGGATCTGGTCAGGGCACAAATCTGCTCCATTTTCCTGTCAAGGTTCTGGTTCTCAACACGTGGAGAGGGTGTTTGTTTTGTCCAACATGTTCCCATCCCCTGTGACTGGTTTCTGATTTCTCTGATTGTGTCTCTTCACAGGTCCTCTTACTCAGAAGATGTACGCTGTCCTCCCATGTGGCGGTATTGGGGTGAGTACATGGCTTTCCGAGGCAGTGTGCTTTTTACAGATTGATGCTTGGGGAGCATCTCATGTTCCTGATTAGAACCTCAACATTGCCACATGTTGAGCTTTCAGTGGCTCCGATTTTTATCTCGCTTTTCTGGGTTTTCCAGTTGCTTTGTCTAACTGATGTCAGTTCAGTCATCTCACACTATTCTCTTTTCTGGAGTTTGCTATATTTTGAAGAAAAAAACACACGTATTTCCGACTCCATAGAATGAAGCCAATAAATGGGAGTTTGTGAGCTTCAGTCTATGGATTGAAGATTCATTCTATCTTCTTTCTCCTTGCCCCCCCCCCCACTTCATCCCACAGTTCTGTAGCTCTCCACTCACGATCGCTTCCATTTGCTCTTCAAAACAGACTGCATCTGTATGTGATTGCAGGTGCAATCTTAAACTGAGTTAGGCTGGCATAAGCTAACCCAGCAAAGTTTGACCAGCACAAGGGCCACCGTAAAGTAGGTTTGGACAACTCTGGGAGTCAGAGAGGCCAGCACACAGACATGAGCCTTCCTCCCTGACTCTGAGAGTAGTCCAAACACGCTTTACGGTGGCCCTTGTGCTGGCCAAACTTTGCTAGTTTAGTTTATGCCGGCCTAACTCCAGTTTAGGATTGCACTCTGAGACAGCATCCCAGCATATCAGTACTTCCCCAACCCCCGGCAGTTTCTCTTGCATCCTCATTGCAATGAGGATGAAGCTCATGAAGCTGCATTATACCAAGTCAGACCATTGGTCCACCTATCCTCAGTGGTGCACCTATAGGTGGTTGGGAGGGTAAATGGCTCTGGGCGCCAGGCATGGAGGGACAGAAAATTGCTTTCCTCTTGCCCTTGATCATTCCCCACCCCTCGTGACTCTGCTCCAGGGGCTGTCCTCCTCCTCCTCTGCTTTTTTTTTAAGAGGAGGAGGAGGGCAACCCCCAGAGGGTCTTCTGAGAGCCAAGGTCTTCTGAGAGTCAAGGAATGCTCAGAGGGCTTTCTGAGGCCTTTCAGAGTCCAAAAACCATCACTTCCCAAACGGGAAGTGACTGTTTTCTGCCTCTGGAAAGCCTCAGAATGCCTCTGTGTGGGTGGGTGGGTGGGGTTTGCAGCAAGCACGGGGGGGGGGGATGTTCCCTCCAGGTGGCGGGGAGGCAGCATTCCTGGAGGTGTGCCCCTGGGCACCCACACACCCCCAGGAACTCCACTGTCTATATTGACTTGCCGTAGATCTCTGGGGTTTCAAAGAGGGGGTCAGCTCAACCTTGAAGTGTCAGGATTTGAACCTGGAATCTTCTGCCTGCAAAGTTGGTTCTCTACAACTGAGCTGTGCCCCTCTTCTTGAAGCCACAACTTGGGAGACTGGGCAGTGCCCAAGAAAGACCACCCCAGACTTTCTCTGGTCACCAGCACTGCTGAAACTTTGGAACTTTTCCCCTTTCTTTGTTTTGCCTTCTTACTCTGCCCTTTCCCTTCTGTTACCATGCTGCCTGCCCAGAATCTTTCCCAGTCCTGTATCTTTCTCCACTCCCTACCTGTCTCCACTGGTTTCCTTTTTCTAAGTTTGCCAAATCTTACAGCCTGGTCCTGTGCAGTTTGTTTTCTGAAGAGCCCCAGTCACATTGTAAATAGGAAAACAACTAAGTCCCAATCTGAGTCTTCACACAAAGGGTAGCTTGGGAACAATGAGGAACAAATGAAGCTGGGTCAAAATGATAAACAGAGTGCTGGTGGGTGACACTTGAAAGCCTAACAGCAAAATCCTATGCATGTCTACTGAGAAGTTAGTCCCATTGAATTCAGTGGGACCTACTCCCAGGAAAGTGTGTATGAGATTGCAGCCTGAAAAGAGCTTGGCAAGATCTTCAGTCCAAGCTAGACATAATCTCAGAGGTGCATTTTCTTGGGAACTGGAGATCCTTACTAGTTCCTGCAGTTGTTCTTATCTGTTCCTTCCATGGCAGGTTGACAGTGACACGGTGTGGAATGAGATGCACTCATCCAGTGCGGTCCGCATGGCTGTTGGATGCTTGGTGGAGCTAGCCTTCAAAGTGGCATCTGGGGAGCTTAAGGTGAGTTCTCCCCAGCATGCAGCTTCTCCATGTTTCAACTCCCCCCCCCCACTCTAAACCCAACTCCGCAAAAGAGAACTGCTGACCATGCAGCAGGTTAGCCTTGTTTAGTAGTGGCTTTTGATGCTTACAGCCAGGGATGCTGTTACAGCCAGGAAAGCATTCCTGAACTGCTGCTAGAGCTTCTGTCCTCAGCAATTCAAGCAGAGTGTTTCTAAGCATTTGCAGAGTGCCTTATGCTTCTGACGAGAAGTAGCTCTTAAATGAAATCAGTATAAGATCAGAATACCCGAGCATGTGCGAAGTGCTGCCCTGAATCCTGTGTGCTCTATGTGCACCTCGGTGTAGAGTTCCTATTCCCCGTTTGTGGCACTCTGTGATCTTGGTCTGTGAGTGCAGCCTGGTGAATCCAGCCTTGGGAACTGGACTTGATAGCCCTTTGTCTGTACCCTTTTCTCCCTGCAGAACGGATTTGCTGTCATCAGGCCACCAGGTCACCATGCAGAGGAGTCCACAGCGATGTGAGTGTGTAGCATAAAGGAGATGTGTACGCTTCAATATAAGTGAACAACTCCCAGTTTTTGCAAATGTGGGGAAGGTTTTGTTCCCCCTTATATGAATTCCACTGTTTTCTTCCCTGCTGAAGTAATATGACAAACTTTTTTAGAAATCTTGCCCTCTCTTTATAATCAACTCTGTCCTTTCCATCAAGTAAGAGCTGAAAGGATCAGCTGAGAAGTGGGGAAAAATGAATGCATTTAGGGGCATTTAGGCATTAACTGGAGTGCCTGCCTAAGCACACACAAAAAAGTTAGCGAGGGGGTCACCAGTGACTCTGTTCGGCCATTTAGTATAGTGGAATCACTGTTCCATTGTTATAAATGCTAGGTAGGATTTGGCTGTAAATTAGATGCCATTGAAATAACTTGATGGCGGATTCAAAAGGAAATACAGTAGGCCCTTGGTATCTGTGGGGAATTGGTTCCAGCATCCCCTGCAGATACCAAAATCCACAAATGATGGAGTCCTAGATTAAAGTCAAGAGCGGGAAGGGTCGTGGCACCACAATACCTTTTTGCCCTGGGCCCCCTGGAGGTTGCACCGGGCCTGCGGCCCACTCCACCGGCCTCCCAGCTCCTCAGAATGCCTCCAGGAAGTGACTTCTGGTTTCTGTTTGTGGCTTCCTGTTTGCTTCTCTGGGCATTCTGAGGCCCAGGGAGGCAATGGAGTTGGACTGCATATCTTGCTGTGCCGCAGAACGCCTCCCAGACATGATAGGAAGTCGCAGACACGAACCGGAAGCCCTTTTTGGTTGCTTCCTGGAAGCATTCTGAGGCACTGGGAGGCCTCCGTGGTGATTCAAATCCACAGATGCGGGATTCATTGCCAGGAGATGCTGCGATGTTCTTTTTTTAAGGGGATCAGATTCATGGAAGATGGAAAAGGATAAAACCAAGCAAAGGTTATTTTGTATGTTGCTTCTTTTATGTCTTTTAATTCAGCACTTGTAAGCAACAATTTTATTTTGACCTATGGTTTGAAGGAATGAAAATATCCTTGACCGTACAATAGCTAAGGACGGTCCTTCAGGGCGCAATCCTGACCAGCTTTCCAGCACCAGGGTAAGGGCAATGCAACTTCGAGGTAAAGGAACAAACATTCCCTTATCTTGAGGAGGCCTCCGTGGCTGCTACTCCACTGCAGAATGCAGAACGTGCCCCATTGGCACAGCTATGTCAATGCTAGAAAGTTTGTTAGGATTACTCAGAGGTAGCCTTGTAGAGGCATCTGGCTCCCCACTGCTGGAGAGAGAGCTTGGCTGGATGGTCCTTGATCAGACAAGCATGGCAGCCCTTGTGTCCTCCTCTGGGCGCAATCCATTTGCACTGTTCTGATGGTGCTGTTCTCCTTTCTTCATTTCATAGGGGCTTCTGCTTCTTCAACTCTGTTGCCATTGCTGCCAAACTTCTCCAGCAAAAACTTGCCGTCAGCAAAATCCTCATCGTGGACTGGGTAAGTGTTGGTCTTGGTCTCCTCTGGAATGGCCGCTCTTGACTCAACAAAGGAGAAAAGCAGACAGGCTCACTCTCTCTATGTCCTGCTTCCCGCGGACCATGGGCACTCTGGCTTGTCTGGGAGCCATCAACAGCTTCCTAGTTGTCAGGAGCAAATGTGGCCCTAATTGGCACCACTTCAGATGGTGACATGCATGCCCTGCTTGCGTGCTCCTGACCCATTGGATGACACCATCTTCTACTACATGGTGATGCTGTCTATTGTGAGCTACTTTGGGTGCAATGTTTCGGGAAATCAACAACAGCATACAAATTAAGTATCAAATTACAGTCCGTCCTCTTTATATGCGAACTTACTATCTGCGAATTCACTTATCTGCAAGGGAAAGAAAGAATTGCTACTTAGCTCCTTATCTGCACCTCCTTTTCCACTATGCAGAGACTTTTCAAAGGCTGCAGGGGCCTTCAGACTGGCCATTTAGCGACCCACGCTGACTCCTTGAAAATGGCTGGCAGAATCACCTGCAGGCCATGTTTAAGGGGTCTGTGCTGGTCGCAGGTGCAGGATCCTTGCAGCCTCTGGAAGGTCTCTGCAGCATTCAGGTATTTTTTGGCACTTTCTGCTACACTCCGCTGGCTTCCTGAGGGTCAGTGCTGAATTATTCTTATGGCAGATAAGGCACCCCTTGCACTTAACCCTATTGATCCCATAGGATTAATGGTTCGCTATCTGCAAATTTTCTATCTGCTAGGATTTCCAGGAACCTAACCCTAGTGAATAATGAGTACTGTACTAAAAGTCGCCTATTGTAGTTGTTCATGCGCACACCCTTGGGGCATGAATGCATACATCAGTACAAAAAAGGTAATATAAAGGAAGTGTCAGGCTCTGAGAATTGTGGGAACAGCTTTGCTTTCAAGTTGTTCCTTGGACAAAATGTATCCCAGTTGCATAAAGGGCGGAGGACCCTGCCTAACCTGGAGTTAGGCCAACACAGTTAGGCCAGCAAAGTTTGGCTGGCACATGGGCTATTGTAAAGCACGTTTGGACCACTCTCAGAGTCAGGGAGGATGTCTGTGTGCTGGCCTCTCTGACTCCCAGAGTTGTCCAAACATACTTAACGGTTTCCCTTGTCCTGGCCTAACTGTGCTGGCCTAACTACAGATTAGGATTGCACTCTGCTTTGTCCTGATTTAGGATACTGCCCAACTGTGCTTTTCATTTCCCCATCCCTTCCACACCCACTTTTGTCCACTATAGACCCTTGCAGGTTAGTGCTGTGCCAGTGCAGCTATGTGGCTTTTATATTCCACCTTCTCCTATGTGGACTTCAAGACTGCCTTGGTGGTCTCCCAACTAGGCACTGGCCAGATACATACTTAATGCAGTTGCAACGTGTCCCAGTGTAACTCTTACCTGCTGGCTCAGTTCAGCTTTTGGGTTTGCTGCACTGGCATAAGAAGCTTAGCTATGACTTTGTCTGCTCAGGTGGCCTCTTGGGCCAATTATGAGATTTTATCTTTTCCTTGCTTATGCCCAGTTCCTTCAGTCTGTTTTCAGAGGATTTCACTTCGAGCTCCTTGTGCATCCTCTGACTGGCTTCCAGAACCCTGCTTGACCCGAGGTGCCCCAAAATAAACATGCCGTTCCTCGGGAACTCTTGAAAATACAGAGCTGAGTGCCACTTTGAATTCCTGAGTCTTGGAAACGAGACTTCTGTTGAAACAGTTTGGAGTGACTCTGGATTCTTGGACTGTTTGTAAAACGGTGATGATTTGTGGTCCACCATGACCCCTGACATCTCCATTCTTTGTTGTATGCAGGTCCCACTGTGCTCATTAGTGGCTTACTGTTGAGTAAGCATGCATAGGATTGAATCAAAATCTCTCTTTTTAGTGCAGCTTGGACTGTTACTCATCTAGCATTTCGGTTTAGATCCTCCTTTAATGTGTACGGAATTTAATTTTTTCTTCTCTAGTTTGTGGTTGGCACATGTGTATGTAGTTTGCCATGACACTAGTAGCAGAAGGGTGCTTGGCCTCTGACACTCCTCATTAATCCCATTCTCGGAGTTTCCTGGTCACAGCCTTCTCTTTTCTCCTACAGGATATTCACCATGGCAATGGCACCCAGCAGGCATTCTACAGTGATCCCAATGTGCTCTATATCTCCCTCCATCGCTATGACAATGGCAACTTCTTCCCAGGCAGTGGAGCCCCTGAGGAGGCGAGTTCTCACATTTATTCACCTCTATTACTTGGCTTTGTAATATAGGAGATGCTGGGGCTGAAGCCTCTTTCTTGTCCACTATAGCTATGCCATCTGGCACCCAGGGGCACAATACTTTTTAACATCCCCCCCACCTCTGAAGGCCTTAGAAAAGCTCTCCCTGCAGTGGGAAAAATCAGCAGTGAATCTTGTAAGAAGTATATGCAGCTAATGTGGCAACATAGGGAAGAGATCATGTGAAGCGAGGGAATATGTGAATCTGAGAGCAAAGTCTCATCAGTTTGTTTTTCCCCTCACTCTGGGGCAGCCATTTTGTGTGTGGGGAAGAGGTTGTCCAACTGAGGAGATAGCTTGGCAAGGAGGAGGATAGAGGTAGAAGCAGTTTCACTGAGCAGTGCCAAAAGTGCTGTGAGAGGACTTGTAGCCTCCAAAGCAAATTCAGTTATACAACCCATTTCCCTTCCCGTATCAGCCACCCATATTTTGAGACTGACAAGTCTTTTTTTCTCGGCGTGTGTCCTGCTCACCGCTGCCCACCCAGATGTCTCCTCCTCTCGCCTCTGGTCCTTGGCTCAGCACTTCCACTGGAATCCATTTGCACACAGGCCCAGCCTTTTGGCCATTCCCCCCTTCCTCCCACCCCGCTCCCTGGCAGCTCTGAGTGGTCGAGGCTGTTCCTGAAAGCCAGCTGTTGTTACCTGTGAGGTTTCTCTGTTTCAGGTCGGCAGTGGAATGGGTGTAGGTTATAACGTAAACATTGCCTGGACTGGAGGAGTCGACCCCCCCCATTGGTGACGTGGAATATCTGACCGCCTTCCGGTAGGGATGCCAGCAGCCGCTAGCTATAGCTAGGCTTGAGTGTGGCCTACTGTCACGTCGGTGCCCCGAAAACATTGGGAAGGGGGGCAGCAAAAGGGTCGACTGAATACATGGAGGGATTCTTGCAGCGGAATCAAGGCAACAGAGGCAAACAGCCAGTACACCGCTTTTATTAACACTCCGGCTTCTTTCCCCTTAAAGGCCCCATCCCGGCCCTCCCTGTTACGCCACAGGAGAGCCCGCCACACGACCCTGCATTCTCCTTCCCCCCCCCAAGTCCAACTCAAATGTCCAGCCATCTCGGCTATAACTCAGCGAGCTCTCTGCCCACTCACGACTCTGTCGTGACTTTCACAGTCCGCAAGGCCCCTTCGGAAGTCGCTCGGGTTCCGGTCACAGCCAGGGGAATGGAGCGCCAGCAGTCTTGGGTGGGGCGTCCGTCACGCAGCGGGCGCCGGTTGTCCTCTTCGCTCGAGTCCCAGCCACCCCGCGGATTCCAGTCCTCCCACTTGTCAGGGTGGATGTACAGCCTCCCGGCTCCGGCACGCTCTCTCCGTGGAAACACCACGTTCCCTTCTCCCCAGGCAGCCTCCCCCCTCCGGGAGATCCTTCTCCATTTATCCTTGGGGAAGCTGCCTCAGGTGTGCCTTGTCCCGCTCAGCATGCAGGGCTTGCTCTCCCGGAGACCCCCGCCCGGCTCGGCCCCGCTCCTGCCAACACCTACTTTGGCAGAGGTGCCTGCATGATTGAAGGCTTGTCTTTAATACCAGTAAATTATCTCCAGTGGTAGCGCTGAAGGAGAGTACAAAAAACAGGGGTTGGGGTGGAGGCCACGCGATGGTTATAGTCTGTGCTATGAGGGTCACAAGCCTGCTCACAGCCTACATAAGAAGAGCCCTGCTGAATCAGGCCAAAGGCCCATTTAGTCCAGCTTCTCACACTTATCTCACAGTGGCCCACCAGATGCCGCAGGGAGTATGAGATAGCAAGAAACTTGCATGTTATTGCTGCTCCCCTACATCTGGCACTCTGAGGTAGCCTACCTTTAAAATAAGGAGATTACACCACCCATCATGGCCTGTAGCTTGCAATGGACTTTTCATCCAGAAAGCTATATACAATGGAGTCAATTTTTGACCAGGGCTTCCTGAAACAGCCAAAGGCATGCAGACAAGAAGGATACAGTGAACCTTCCTCCCTCTTGCTTCTTATATCTCCAAAGTGCTCAAGCCACTTTTCTCACTTTCTGGGTGGAAACTGATCTGGGAGTGAAGGGTCTGGAGTAATGGACCTCTTTCCCTAACCAGCAGCACCTTCCTGGTAGGAGTCTGGGTGAAGAAACGCTCTAGAATAGAAATTGCTGTTAGGAAGAGAAAGGGGACCCTCCTCCCACTTGGTATCCCTTGATGGTCTCTCCTCCCCTGACTTGCATCGCCTACAGAGACAGATTTAATCAATGTTATAGTCTGTAACGTGGTGGCGCAGCGGGTTAAACTGCTGCTGCTGGGCTTTTCGACCAGAAGGTTGGGAGTTCAAGATTGCGCAACGGAGTGAGCTCCCATTGCTTGTCCCAGCTCCTGCCAACCTAGCAGTTCGAAAGCATCTAAATGCAAGTAGATAAATAGGGACCACTTTGGTGGGAAGGGAACGGCGTTCCGTGCGCTATGGCGTAGAGTCATGCCGGCCACATGACCACGGAAGCTTGTCCTCGGACAAAAACGCCGGCTCTACAGGATTGAAACGGAGATGAGCACCGCCCCCTACAGTCGGTCACGACTAGACCATTCGGTCGTGGGGAAACCTTTACCTTTATAGTCAGTAAATTCAGGAACTGCATAATGATGCATGGAGAAACTGATTTGTTGGTGGGTCTCCTCATATGAGAGGTCTGAGAACTCCTTTGTGTCCTCCTCCAGGACTGTGGTGATGCCAATAGCCAATGAGTTCTCTCCAGACGTGGTCCTCGTTTCTGCCGGCTTTGATGCTGTTGAAGGACACCAGTCCCCATTGGGCGGATATTCCGTCACAGCCAAATGTGAGTGTGGGGCACGTGGGAGGGAAGCTTCTTTCTCACTTTGTAATCCACTCACACCACTAGTGGTAAGTCCACCCCTTCTGGTGGGCTTATATCAGAAAGCCTACGTTGTGCTTTTGCTGGTTTATTATCTTTCCATTGTGAGGCTCAAGGTAGCACATTTGGGGCTCTCAGGTGGGTCTCCCAACCAGGCACTGACCCGACCTAGGCCTCCTTTGCTTCTGCAAGGTTGCAGTCATATCACGTGTCTTCAGAGCATACCTTTCTACCATCGTGTGTCTTGTTGTGGATAGATGTTGTTGCCCAGGTGTGCCTGCCTGCACAAGTTATCGTTGTGTTACAGGATGCCTTCGTTGATGAAAATGGGGTAGGGCTAAACTGGCTAACTTTCTGTACAGTTGGTCCAGAAGTTTCATTCCCCTGAATTGCCCTCTGCTGAGCCAGACCCATCTCTAGCAGTTTTTCAGAGCACAATCCTAACCTGGAGTTAGGCCGGCACAGTTAGGCCAGCAAAGTTTGGCTAGCACAAGCGACACTGTAAAGTATGTTTGGACCACTCTTGCAGTCAGAGAGGCCAGCAGACAGATGTGTGCCATCCTCCCTGACTCCAAGAGTGGTTCCAATATACTTTACGGTGTCCCTTGTGCCAGGCAAACCTTGCTGGCCTAACTGTGCCAGTCTAACTCCGGATTAGGATTGTGCTCTCAATTTCAGGAGAAGTCCTTTTCTCAGCCCATCCACCTGATACATTTTATCTGAGCGTGTCAGAGGCGGGGATGGGGGGGGGGCAGGCAGGCAAGCCACTGGGGATGGGGGGGACAGGCAGGCATCCATGGCTTTCACTGGGCTCTAACTAATGGGAAGGGGCACTTGAGATCCGTGGCAGGGGAATCCGTTCCTGGACTCCCCGCGGATATTGAAACCTGCGGATAATTAAATCCACAGGTTGGGGCTGCTAGAGGACCTCCAGACGTGCCTGGAAGTGCCTTCCAGTTGCGTCCGGGAAGTGGTCTGAGGCACAGGGACTTGGTGTGCAGCATCCCTATGCTTCAGAAGGCCTCTTGGTGGCCTTAGACAGGCACTTCTGTGCACAGTTTACCCGCATCTCAGACCACCTCCCGTATGCAAACAAGAAGACTTTTCCTGTCATGCCCAGGAGATACAGGGAGGCCTTCCTCATGTGGGTTGGGACCCATGTTGGGTCCAATCGCCGGGTCCTGAACCTGTGGATAAGAGGGCAAATGGGGTACCTCTTGTAGAAGATAAACCTTGATCGTTTCTTCCTGGCCCACACAGGTTTTGGTCACTTGACCAAGCAGCTGATGACATTGGCAGGTGGGCGTGTTGTCCTTGCATTGGAGGGAGGTCATGATCTGACAGCCATCTGCGATGCCTCTGAAGCCTGTGTCTCTGCCCTGCTTGGCCTTGAGGTAAGTATGGCTGGCAGGACTGTTCTGCACTTCCTTTCTCCCTCTAGGCCAGAGGCTTGGGATGAGGTCCAAAGATTTTGGGCAGTTGTTGGCTGTGATTCTACCATGCTTACGAGAAGAGGTCTGGCAGTGATGGAAGTGGGGGTGGAGGTGGGAAAGAGGAATAAAGGCACTTTTGTCCCAGCACGCCTGTGTGTGTCCATTTCTGTTTAAATATTAGTCTTTCATTAGTGGTGTCTGTACAAGGCACAGCTGGAAATCGGTTCAGCTGTCCACCTTTCATGATACAAAGAAGCTGCATTTCCCTGCTGCAGTTTAGGGCACCACCAAATCTGTGTAGAGAAAAAAATAGTCTTCATATAGCACCATCAATGTGCTCTTGCAACAGTATAAGAGGACAGGTCCCTGTCCTGAGGGGCTTCCAATGTGGATATTGCCAGAAAGGAAAGAACAGAGGCAAGGGAGGGAAATAGAGATGAGGGTAAAGAAGGAATTTCATGTTATATGCACTTACATTTAGGGTGCAATCCTAACCTGGCACAGTTAGGCCAGCAAAGTTTGGCAGTCACCAAGGAGGCCATTGTAAAGCACGTTTGGACCACTCTCGGAGTCAGGGAGGATGTGTGCACATCTGTGTGCTGGCCTCTCTGACTCCAAGAGTGGTCCAAACATACTTTATGGCGTCCCTTGTGCCAGTTGAACTTTGCTGGCCTAACTGTGCCGGCCTAACTCCAGGTTAGGATTGCGCCTTTAGTTACAGTAGGCAGATGGGACAAGCTTTTGCTGAATAGGTAGGTCTGTCTTGCCTTTTTCTCTCACCTTTCTTTTGTGCTTTTCTTTCTTACCTTTATGTATGTGTGGAACCAGTTGGAGCAGCCGGATCAAGCCCTGCTGCAACAAAAGCCCAGTGCTAATGCTGTGGCCACACTGGAGAAAGTCATTGAAATCCAGAGTAAGTTGGAGGGTGCTGGGAAGTGCGTGCTGAACAAGAACGCTTTTGCATTTAAGGATGTACCCATCAGATCTTTTATGCATATCCATAAAAACAAATGTGACCAATGCTTGTTGGTGGGAATTTGGAAGTCAAGAGGCTTATACTAGGGGCTCCAAATTCAGCAGTGGACCCGTTTCTAGCCCAGTCATCCTGGGGCTTCTTTGGCTCCAAGATCCAAATCCATTTCTCGCATACTGGGATGTGCTTCTTATCACAGCTTCTAGTGCAGAATAAGAAGAAGAGCCCCACTGGATCAGGCCAAGGGCCCATGTAGTCCCGCTTTCTGTATCTCACAGTGGCCCACCAGATGCCTCAGGGAGCACATTAGACAACAAGATACCTGTGTCCTGTTGCCACTCTGTTATATCTGACATTCCGAGGTAGCTTACTCCTAAAACCAGGATGTTGCACATACCCATTGTGACCTGCGATGGACATTTCTTCCAGAAATCTGTCCATTCCCCTTTTAAAGGCATCTAGGCTTAGACACCATTGCTACATCCTGTGGCAAGGAGTTCCACAGACTAATGAACATGCTGGCTAAAGAAATAGTTTATTTCATGAAACACACTTCTGCCTCTCCCTGCTTGCCTGTAGCCAGCGTCCCGTTAGTGCTGTGTGATTGGGGGCAGAGAGAGGGGACCTCTTCTCCACGATGCACTACCCTAGATGTTTCAGAACACAGCCTTCTGCCATCATGCCACTGTTCATTCAGGGAGATTCTTCTCCTTCTCAAAAACAGCCTCACTTCCCTTCCCCCCCCCAATGTAAAATGTTGTCCAAATGAAAGTTGTCATTGTCCCCGAGGTGGGGAAGGTTAAAAATGACTGTGGGTGACCCCTGTATAACACATTGCCTCCCTTGTACCATAGGCAAGCACTGGAGCTCAGTGAAACGCTCTGCAGCAATCGTGGGCTGCTCCTTGCTGGAGGCGCAGAAGGGCGAGGCAGAGGAGGCCGAGACGGTCAGTGCCATGGCGTCCTTGACGGTGGACACAGAGCAGGGGGAAGTGGATGGCGGTGTCCGGTAGGCTCACTCAACTTGGATCAGGGATGGCAAATGTCTGCAGGTCTTGCTTCCAGCTCCATGGTGCTAATGGGGATCTCGCTGGGGTTGTATTCTCTCTTGGTGCATTGCAATGTTAACTTCCGCTTAGCAACCACCACCACTAAGGTGGTTCCTTCTGAGCCAAAACCACAAACTGGTTCTCATGTGACTTTTTTCTTGAATCAAAACTGGTCCCAGCTGCCAGTTCCAATGTTGGCCCAGAGCGCAATCCTAAACTGGAGTTAGGCTGGCATAAGCTAAGCCAGCAAAGTTTGGCCAGCACAAGGGCCTCCATAAAGCATGTTTGGACCACTCTCAGAGTCACGGAATATGGCTCACATCTGGCCTCTCTGACTCTGAGAATGGTCCAAACATACTTTACGGTGTCCCTTGTGCTGGCCAAACTTTGCTGACTTAGCTTATGCTGGCCTAACTCAGTTTAGGATTGCACCCCCAGTCTTGCAAATGTTTTTGGAACACACTGAAGTTGCTTCCATTTCATCCTGGAAGCCTTTGGGTGTTGACGTTTGTCTCTCGTCCTTCGTCCAAAGGGTTCAGGATTATGCTTTTCCTCTCTCTTCTCTCTCATCACAAAACCCTGTTAAGCAAGCTAGGATGAGAGTGACCGACCCAAAATCACCCAGTTAGTTTCATGGATGAGTGGAAATTTGAAACCAGTGCAGGCGGTATCAGCAGATAGTATCAGCAGATTCGGTATCCACAGTTTCAATTATCCACGGACCCCCCACCCTTGTATAGTTCAACAAAAGCAGGTTTCAATATCTGCCGGGGGAAGGGGGTCAGTAGAACAGATCCCCCATGGAAATGTGGGCAGACCTGTACTCCCAATCCTACTATGACACTTGTGACCACTAAACCACATTGCCTGTTCTAAAAACTGAGCTGCCCCAGGGCTTGAAGCTTGCAGCCTCGGCCTGTTCCCAAAACTGTTCCTCTGCGGTAAAACTTCAGGGTAAAGCAGTCAACTTGTGGTTCACACAACCACATACATGCCTTTATTTAAAAACCAACCAAGCAACCCTTGCTTGTGGGAATTGGCCCGATGTGAATTGGTGCACATTGCAGCATTCTCAATGACCCTGATTCACATCGCTTTGTTTTCCTAGCACCATCTGAATGTATTTCTGTGCTATTTCTGTGCTTCTTGGGGGACGGTGTTCTGTGCTCAGGCATTTGCTTTTGGAATGGGGTACGAGATAATGGGCCATTATAATGGGCCTGCTCCATATCCAGCCCCAGTTAGGAGGTGGCTCTGGTGCAACATAGAGTAAGGGAACGTTTGCCCCTTTAACCAGATAAAGCCCCAGTCAGCCCCTATGGTGCTACTCAGACTGCGCCAGCAAACTTGCTGGCAGAAATCCAAGCAGCCTGTGTAGGGCCGACCAGGACAAGGACAGGGAACAGGATCCGGCTTAAGTGCCGGATCCTGGCTCCACCCTGTGCCCAGGCTGGCCAACCACAGGCCCACTCTCCCCCCCCAGCCTCCCCCTGCCCCGTTCCATCTTTGCCGTCCCCGCGGCCCTGTGCCTGGCTCCGTAGACCAGACTAACCTGGCACTGGGACCAGTGGAGAGAGGATGGCGCACATGTGTGCACTGGCCTCCCTGACTCCAGAGTGGCACAAATACACTTTACAGCCCGTTTGCGATACTCATAGGCCCGCACAAAAGACTTTGCTGGCTTACCGGGGGGGGGGGCAGTTGGATCGCGCTCTAACCTTTTGTGCTCTCTTTCCACTGCTTTTGAGCCCCTAAACCTTCCTCCTGTCTAACACTTTTGGCTCTGCTTCCTATCCTCAAAACTGCAGCCTCAGAGCTATTTGTTGTGCTGTATAAGTAAAGGCTTTTCTTCCGTCCTAAACCGACCTCCCGCTTACCTAAAAGCTGCAGTGACTTTCAGGCCGCAATCCTATCCGCACTTACCTAGGAATAAGTCGTGATGAGTTCAGTGGCACTTCCTTCTGTGTCGACTCGCATAGTATTGCACTGCCAGTGTTTGCAGTGATTGATCCTCCCTCCTTGGCAGCTAAAACGCATCCACTGAGTAGTATCTGGCCTTGCAGCCAATCTCTGTGAATCCACCTCTGTACCAAGGGAGGGCCATTAATCAGCTGTTCTTTACCTTCTTCCCTCCCCACAGACAAGCGGAGGAGCCAATGGAGGCCGAACCCGTGTTGTGAAGTGCCAAGACTTCGAATTTGTGTAGCTGTCACTCTGTGGGGTTAATTGGTCATTTGTGATTTCGTTTAAAAAACAAAAACCAACCAACAAAACAAATTAATTTTTTTATCTATTAAAAGAAAAAAAAAGAAAAAAAAGAGTTGCACTGGACAAAATGAGCCCGTGTGTGTGTGCGTGATCGCGTCAGTCTCCTAGCATTCGTTCTCACCAGCATCACCATTTTGTCCTAACTCTTTTGGGATTTTGTGAGGGGACCGGCCGGGGTGGGGCAGGTGGGTGGGCTTTCACATGGGAATCTCCTCCTGTTAGTCTTTTCTTAGGTTTCATTCCCCGGCTGCTAAACTCATCCCCCTCTCAGGGCCAGCACAAGCTAATTTGCTGCCTTCGGTGAAATCTTACACGCATTGCATCTTCTTGGAAGCAGAGGAGGCAGGGAAGTGTGTACCGTACTTCCTCCTCATGAGAATGTTTGCAACTTCATTAGGGAAATGAAGGACCTGGACGGTTTTGCTCCATTCATTTGTATGGAGTCGGCAGAAAGGTTGCAGTTGGAAGAAGCAGGGGCGGGGGGGAAGATCCAGTTGTGCCTGAATGTCTTGTTGTCCAAAAAGGCAGGAGGGTTTTCCCCTACAAGATGTCTCTGTTAGCATGGAGCCCCTGGAATTCTGTTGTCCAAGGCAACCACCTATCCTGCCTGTTTGGTTGCACTTGCCTGCCCCTTCCTCCCGGTATCTCTTTCGGAAATATAAATTTCTCACCTCTGGATTATTTGCACATTGAGATGGGATTGAAGATTAACTCCCAGATAAGTTTTCAAATAATTTTGTTCCCCACCGCCCCCAATTTCGACTTTCCAACCTGTCGTCGTCCCTTGTCCCACCCCACTTAGAGCCAAATTGTTTGGATTTATTCCTACCTTTGTTGCCTATATCTTTCTTTCTCCTGATCCATCCAGCTGTAGAGTGTTCCTAAATTTGTATAGTTCTGAATTGATCTCTAGGAGAAGCCCCCAAGGGGAGGAGAAAAGAAAAATGTGTGCCTTTAAGTCATTTTTGTTAATGCCTTAATTTCCTTGTGAGTTCAATTCTTCTCCAACCCCCACTTCTGCTAACCACCTCTAAAAGTGATAACCCTATATAAATATGGAAAGGAATCACGTATGATCCCCAACCCCAGCTCCCAATACACACAGAGCCCCGATCCAGTTCTAGTCTTGTGTAAATGGACCGCTAGCATGTGACTAGCTGTGGGAGAATGTGGATGAGGGTGTAGATTGGAATGCCCATTGGAATGGACATCCCATTCAAACAACACAGTGCAGATAGACAGCCTCCTTGCTGTCTGATCCGCAAGTCCCAATCTGGCAAGCAAAGATTTGTGCACGCAAGCCTGTTTATGAGCACAAATCTCCTTAGCCGGATCAGGATTTATGTCATTAAATTCCTTTTGTAATTAAGAGTGTGCTTCTGTTGACTGTTTCATGACCAATGCTTTCTGGAAGTTCTCTCTCTTTTCCTCTCTTTATTTTTTTCCTTGTTGTTGTCATTGTTTGAAAGACTCCTCATCACTTATTGTAAATAATTTGATTTCTTGTATCACATGCACAAACTTTGTTTCAATGAAACTTTGTCCATTCATAAAGAAAAAAAGAAAAAGGAGAGAATTCTTTGCTGTTACTGCTTCACCAGCCAAAAAACAAAAAAAAGGAAATATAGAGCAATTTTAGCTTTTAAAAGAAATGGATATAAAGAAAAAAAGGTATATAATTTTATTACAGATGTATTATTTAATAGTATTTTTTTAAACTTGTACCACAAAACTCTCCTTTCCTTTAGAAAGTTGCTAGCAGGGATAATGCAACCAGGGAAATGAAGGGACTTGGTATTGTTTTCACTAATTCAAGGCTCTGGGATTTTTAAGCCGTGCGTGTGTGCGTGTGCGTGTGTGTGAGAGATGATAGGGCACAGGGGAGTGGGGGGAGCTCTGTAGAATGTAAGATTGTGATGTGTTTTTAGCTGCATTTATGGTTGCCAGCCTTGCCAGGGAGCTATTTTTAGGGATCTCTGGGTTTGATTAGAGATTAAGCCTCTCAAATGTTCCACATGGGGGTGGCAGTTGGGAGGGCAGGGGGTGTTCCTTTCCAAGATGACTTGGAAAATGATTGTACTTACGTAGGTGGGGAATGGCATGGAATGCCCAGACAGACTAGGCTTTCCTTCCTTCCCTGCTGACTTGGCACTGTGGCCATAGCCCAATCCAAAGAATGAGGGCAGCGACAAATACCATTTGTTTCTGTGCAGCTTGTCCCCCTGATTCATCAGACAACATCCATGTCTGAAGACAGGTTCCTCGTACCTGCTGGTACTGCTTTGTAAAGGCCTGCTGGGAGGAGAGGGAAGAGGCAAGTGGGAGACGGAGGCCTTGTCCAGTACACTTGGGGCCATTGGGAGCCCTTTGTTGCAGCCTGGCCACAACTAGGCAGTATTTATCCACAGGTTCAGCAGTCTGCTTAGCCTTCTGCAGCTCAGGCTTTTCAATGAATTGGGTTGAGAGCACATGAGTACATCAGCACCCATGGGGGTAAGGCATGAGGTTATACATGCATTACCAAGTGGCTGCTTTTGTGTGTAGTACTACATTGGAGGGTTTGCAGCTGCTTTGGGCTTCCTGGTTTGGAGTCGGGGGGGGGCAGGGTGAGAAGTACGGAAGAGTCTTGGCTGGAAGTCGTCTGGTCTGCACACAGCAGATTTTTGCCCTCTTGATTCCACATAGAAATTGCTTTTCTAGACACAGGAGGGAGGGATATGTCCTAATAAAAGCAATGAGGCCTGGAGCAATTCTCGTTTAGCCATGGATACCAGTGTGGGGTGAAGCCCCCTGAATATCCCTAGTGTCCCTCTCCAGAGTAGAGCCATCCAGATGTGCACCCTTCGCATGAACTTCTCAAGATTGGCTGGTTGTCCTCCGTTGGATTTGCAGCCCCCTCCCCTGTGATGGGCTGTGATCCTGAAATGTTAAGGGACAGAAACAGGCTGGGAGTTTGCAAACCCAACAAGGGAAAATGCAGATCCATTCAGAAAAGGAAGGAAAAGAAAAACCTAAAGGTGGACTTCAGATTGTGGAACAATTTACACATCTAGCAAAACCTTAGTGGTTAAATCTCCTCACTGCCTTGCTGATTTATTTGTAAGGCTTGAATGGAAAGAAATCACAGGCCTTTGTCATGGGAGAATACTGCAGGACGATAAATGGGACCCCAGGGGGTGTCTTTGTATCTGAGGAGCATCTAAATGTCAATCAAGGTGACTGGGCAGTTAGGGAAGTGGTGGTGTCTCCATAACCTCTGATAGATCATTTCTGCATTGCATATTTGTTTTTTGTCTTCTATACTCCATCTACATGTGTCAATTTTTGCATTCATAGTGAGGAAAAATAAGCCATATGGGGAAGAGAGAGAAGGAAGGGTAGTGATATGTGTCCTTGTCAAGAAGGGTTAATTATGTATGGCCTGCGCATGAGTTACCATCCTTAACTACAGAGTAATCCGCGATGGCAGAATAGCAATTTCTACCTTCATGCAAAGCACCACGACCATCCTAGGTTTATGATTTGTGTAATTTGGCAGCAGCACTGTGCTGTAGCTTCCCGTTACAAACAAAATTCTGAGAACATGACTCCTGCCAACTCCTTGATCATGTTCAGGAGTTGGGCTGACATGGATCATGGGTGCCTGCCCCTTAAAAAATGCCACCCTTTTAAAATGCTGACCTGCACACTTCTATACCCATAATCCTGTTTGCCTTTTAAGCCTTTTTCATAGTGGCTGCCCTTGAGTGCTCCAACACAGTTATAGGACTGATTCCTGAGACTAAGAGCGCAATCCTAATATAAACTGAGTGAGGCCAGCATAAAGTAAGCCAGCAAAGTTTGGTCAGCACAAGGGACACCGTAAAGTATGTTTGGACCACTCCCTGAGTCAGAGGGGGCCAGCACGCAGACGTGAGCCGTTCTCCCTGACTCCGAGAGTAGTTCAAAAGTGCTTTATGGTGGCCCTTGTGCTGGCCAGACTTTGCTGGCTTAGTTTATGCCAGCCTAACTCCAGTTTAGGATTGCGCTCTAAATCATTTGAGAGCTTCCCATGTTCCCATCCAGCACCTTAGGATATGCGCAGTTGTACACTTAAACAGGACCAGTCACTATGGCCTCTTGTCCCACTGAGTCTGATTTCCCTGCATTTCCACTAGGCAATCAACAGATGTACTGATCAGCAATTCAAACATGGTCTCAGCTATTTATCTACTATTTCTCCACCAATCTTCATACGATGAACTATCTGGTTAAAAAGAAAAAAAGATTTTAAATGCCACATGAACATTTGCTCATTTAAATATCTACTCCTCGCTTTATGTTAAGAAAATCCATTTTAAAATAGTTGCAAAACTAGGGATGGGGGTGGAGAACGGTTAGTGACACTGCAAGCGCCAGCCAATCAATGCTGTTCACAGCTAGAATCTCCTGCAAACTGGCAGAATTGGTTTTCCTGAGCTT
This sequence comes from Lerista edwardsae, assembly GCA_029204185.1. Taxonomy (NCBI): domain Eukaryota; kingdom Metazoa; phylum Chordata; class Lepidosauria; order Squamata; family Scincidae; genus Lerista; species Lerista edwardsae. The sequence goes on from JAJKFI010000122.1 coordinate 2,584,812, forward strand.
GGTCCTGGACTGGAACTGTACCTCCATATACAATACGTTGAGTGCGCTTCCATAGCAACTCAGCCACTTCAACAATGCATGTCTGTACACATCCTTTGTTTACACAACCAAATATCTAGGAGTCAGTAGATGTCAAAGGGATGCAGAATGGTACCTGGTTTTACATCTTCCGCAGGGTGGCTTGCTTGGCTTGCACACAGTATGACTTAGGTCAATCCTCTTTTATGCTGTGTGGACTGGCAGAGGAATCTGTGTGGGGTTTTCATGTGTATTGTGCAATATAGGGATTTGATGCAGCCCTCTGCTCCCAACCATCACACAGCTGCATCCTGAATTGTGCATCTTCACTACCTTCCCAGCAAGATGCATAAAGCTGGCTGCTAAGTGGTAAATGGGACTTGGAACCTTGGACTGATTGTCTATGCCTGCTGCTTTCCTTCCAGCTGAATATTTCAATCTGCCTGCAGGGTGTGGGGAAGGAAGCTGGGGTGGGGGGTTGGGGGGTGGCAGGGTTAAGGTAGTGTATATGCATGGGTGAGCCCTGACCAGCTTTTGCCATTTGAAAAATATCTTCAGAAATAAATGAGGAGCTCGCCTTTATGGGTGAGATTTCAGGGCTGGCAGAAGAAATCTGGGATCTACTTCCTTAATGATCCAGAAGCTTCCAGATGAGTAGAATTAGTGCAAAAATAGGGGAATCTTTGACCTTTTTAAAAAACCCAAACTAGCACACATCCTCTCACAGTTCCTCTATCCATTATCTGCTGTTGCAGGTTTGAATTGCTGTTGCGGATGCAGAGGTGATATATGTTAAGAGCTGCCACTCTCAAGAGAGTGTGGGAAGTGAACATAGGAATATTCTAGGGCAGGGCTAGCTCCTCATTACTCCCCTCCCCAATCGTGCATTAACCCACTGGGTTGATTGGGTTAGGAGACAATGTACAGACCACACACACTCAACTACATGCCACTTTCATAGTCAGGAAAATGATGTTTTTCCATGAACTACCTTGAACAGTGGCAGTTCAGGTCAATCAACATTCCTAACTCTTGTATAATGTGTTCAGAACCTTAACACATCCCATGCACTTTTCTGTCCCCCCGCCCTCCCTACCTCTGGAACAAAAATGAGAAAATTGTCCCTGTGTTGGATCCATAGGAGGCTGAAATGATCTGTTTCAGAACTCAGACATGCTCACAATATTGTGTGTTAAGAACCACTACAGCCACTCATTTGGTTTAACCCAGCAGATCCATTCTTAGAACTAAGACAAATACTGAGAATTCAGCTGCTGCAGAATATGGTAGCAAACAAAGGGGGGGCATGATATTTTTAGCAGCTTTTCTGTGGTCACGACTGCACCAGATGATGGAGAGAAGAGGACCTCAGGAGCACTCATATTGGCTGGGCTATAGCCAAAGAAAGCAAGTTATGACTCAGCACAATTGAATTCCATTCCATGAGATAAGTGAGTTGTGACTAATGTTAAGTCACATTCCTTTCAATGAGACTTAGTTGTGGCTGACTCATCACTTTGGAAACAACCCATTGTTTATCCAGGGGAAGTGGGCATTTCCATTAAGACCCCCACATTCCCAGGCAGGAGGCATTCAGTTCCTTACCCCAATCCTTTTCACGGATGCTGCTGCCACATGTGGTTTGCAGGAAATTTCCATGCAAATCTAGAACCCTGCAAAAGGACATGCGGACTTCTCTCCCTGTGGCTAGTCAGGGTGAGCACACACAGGCTTCCATGTGGAGTTGTGAATGCAGGGTAGTGCATGGTGTTTTACACGCTATCCAGGTTGCTGGAGACAGACTTGTTTCAGTGCACCCAGCTTGCATCCACAGATTGACAATGCAGTATCAGAACAAAAAATTGTCCTCTTCCTTCCCCTCACCCTGCCCATGTCCTACTTATTTATAATCCCATTTTAAAACGGAATTGCATCTCACTTTTGGGATTACAGGTCCAACCTTTTTGTACACTGATGATTGATCTGCAGATTAGGCTCAGCACTGATGGCCATAAGAAGGCCATAAGAAGGGCCTTGCAGTTCCCTGGAGAAGAGGAAAAAACATGTCCCTTTATAACCTCTGGTCTAAAACCGCTTTTCTGGGGAATCAGTCAGGGAGTCAGACTATTACACCTGCTATTCTGCAGCTCGCTCCAAGAAAAGTGAGCCCCTCCCTTTGCCCTGGCTTGCTGAAGAATAGAATGCCAAAGTGATGCATCTCTTTCACATTCCATTCTTCATTGAGCAGGGGATCACTTTTCTTGGAGCCACTGGCAAACATCAATTCTACGAAACTGTATTTTTTAAAACTGCTTTTATTTCACATGGGTTTTGGGTATCAGCGGGGAGTCCCCAGCAGTTACCAAGGTCCCACCTGTACACACATTTCTTCACACAGGGCAAAAGAGACTCCCAGCTAGATTGGATGTCAAGCAACATTTTACACCAAGGTTAGAATTGGGAAGGGATGGTCCTCTCACAAGGTTTGTCACACATCTCTCACCCTCTCTTTTTTTCCCTTGGTTTTTTTTTGGGGGGGGGGGAGGAATAAATACATCTTTTTCACCAGCCATTGTTTCCATATTGTTTCTCAGTTGGGAATTTTTTTTGTGTATGGTGGGTGGAGATGTCAGAGGCCGGCCATGCATCGCAATGCCTTTTGAAAAGCCATCAGTCCTTAGGACAACAGCATGGAACAATTGTCTGTGTTACAGCTCACGTTCAGTGGGTATCCTTTGCTTTGGGTTCCACACCAGTATTAAGTTGTCGAGGGTGCTGTTCTTCAGGAACGGGAATGGTGTTTTCTGTTTCCCCACTTCCTCTAGCCAACCCCCTGGGCCATGACATTGCCCCCACAAATGGGAATATCTGTATACTTTTTTTTCTGCTTTTCCTCCTGCTTTCTTGTCTCTCACTCTATCTCGCTCTGAATACAATTTTCAGTTGAGTATTTTGTAATCTGTTCCAATGTTTGTCCTTGTGTAAATAAAACTGTTTCTGGCAATATTTTTGTGGCAGAATCAATGTGTGGTGCCCATTGGCTTTTTCTTTGTGAGTCTTGTCCCCACTTTCCAAACTAGCAGAGCCCAAATGGGGAAAAACGTGTTGCATGTCTCTCATGTCGGAGGACTTTGGCTTGCACTAGCTCTACCCCAGCAGAAGCCTTGTAATAACATCTCTCCCCCCCCCCCAACATTTCACAGATAACAACGGGTACACCTGTAGCTCTCAGACCACTGCTTGAAAGCCTCCTTATATACTGCTGAAAGCTTTGCTCCCTCTGCTGCATTCATTCTACAACAACCTGATCACAAGTTGCTACCGCTGAGCTGTTAGCACTGAGAAAGATTGAGAATTCAATCCTAACCTGGAGTTAGACTGGCACAGTTATACCAGCAAAGTTTGGCCGGTACAAGGGACACCATAAACCATATTTGGACCACTCTCTGAGTCAGGGAGCATGGTGCACATCTGTGTGCTGGAGTGGTCCAAGCATACTTTACAGTGTCCCTTGTGCTGGCCAAACTTTGCTGGCCTAGCTGTGCTGGCCTAACTCCAGGTTAGGATTGCGCCCTGAATCATAGGCGTAACTAGGGCGGAGCCTGAGTGGCAGGCACCTCCTCCGAGTGCAACACCAAGGAGGGGCATGACTGCCCCTCAGGCTCTCGTTTCAGAGGAGGTGCTGGTGGTTTCATGTCCCTCTTCTTCAAAGGGGAGCCACCACAGGAGAAGGAACCAGGGGTGCAAAGCCACCACAGCAAACACACCCACCTCTGGGATAATGAGGTGCTCTCTCCTCTGGGGTGAGTGCAAGGCCCTCACTGCAGTGTTCACCCCAGAGGAGGAGATGCTGGCAGCTTCTGAAGGAACCGGGGGTTCCTTCAAGGGGAGTCTCCATAGGAGAGGGAACAGGGGTGCAAAGGAGCAGCCGGTAGAAATGGCAGCTGTGTGAGCAGATGGGACAAAGGAGTGCTTCTAAAGAACTTACTCGTTTAAACATTTAGCTCACAAAACTGTAGTCCTAGTGGGGATAATCATTCATCTCCTAAGTAATCCCCACCTGCCTTGCACAAATGATGCTTTTATGGGGCTCACTACCAAATGCTGGAACAAAATGTAAATAAATGTAGGAATATTGAGACTCTTTTTCTTGTTTTGCAAGAGAAGCTTGTTTTGTGACAAGAGACCACTCAGTTCTCTGCGCAATAAGCATGCAAGCAATTTTGGTCTCAGAAGTTCCCGAGGAACGTTTTTATCCCCTCCCCTCCCAAAAGGTGCGCACCGAAATGGATTGGTCAGAGACGACCAAACAACGTGAAGATACTGCAAAACACAAACTGGCATGTCATAATTTATTGTCATAGCAATATTTGGGTTTTCACTGAAACAAAAACAGAAAAAGTTTGGCCGTGGCTGGAAAGAGCAACAAGAAACCTGGGCTAGCATTACTCAATTTGCTTAGTCTGGTGTGCTGGTTTGCCTTTAAATCCAGCAAGCCTGTACGATCACTGTTTTCAATGCCACCCACTATTTTCCAGGCTAGAGTGGTTCTTCATGCTGCAGTGTGCATGGGCATGGACACTGTAACAAAACGCGCACACACACACACACACACACACACACACCACTCCATCATTAAGCATGGTGCATGCTTGGTGACTACCACTGGGGTCAGAGGGCATAGAGGCTGCACTGGCCAGTGTGGGTGGACGTACAAGTCACTGAGAAACAAGAATGTGGAAAGGTTTGGAGAAGAAACAGTTGCACTTCGATCAGTACTTCTCAAACTGCAGGTTGCGACCGAATTGGAGTCACTTCTGGGTTGTGGCCCACCTCTTGCAGCCACCCTGTTGTCAGGACAGCCCAGAACAGCCTCCATGAGCCTCGAAAATGGCTCTGGAACCAGTCAGTTCTGGTTTCAAGAACGCAACTGGAAGTGGCTCAGAAGTCACTGCTGAGGCCTCTGGAGGCCATCTCAGGCCAGCCCAATGCCGGAGCAGTTCCCAGAGGTGGGTCACGATGCCTTCCCTCCCCCTCCCAACGATGAGGTGGGTGGTGGCCCAGGTAAGTTTGAGAACCACTGATTTAGATTGATTCTTCTTAAACTCACTCCCTTCAGGTCTCGTCCACTACCACTGTTCATGCACCCCGTTAACAGTTGGGCCTGTTTCTCTTCAGATGCCTCAGAAAAGTGAGGGAAGGGGATTTCCTCATACAGGAGTAGGGATAGCTGCTTGAGGTGCCAAGGACACTCCCAGTTTTGTGCTCCCACAAAACGAGGAAGAGTTGCTTTGAAAGAATGTCAGGTTATCAGTTGTGAAAATACGCTTCTAAGGGAGCAACATACATTAGGGTGACTTCTGTGCCCTCTGGACTGTGAAATGTGAGACTGAAAAGGGGGGGAAGATGTGGGATGAAAATAGTTTGAAGCAAGGGACTTAAAATGCCATATGATGAACAATGCAACGTTGTCATTGCTCAGGAACACCAGGGAGTTTGGTCCCTCAGTTCTGACTATCTTGATTGTGAAAGTCTGATTGATCAGAGTGAAAATTCTAAACATATTTGCTTGCAGCCTTGCGGTGTATTCACACCAGCTATTTTTCCCCTCAGCATTCGCCAGAAAATACTGGCACAGTCACACCAAGTGCTTGTTCATATGAATGGTTTGTGCTTCCAGTCTGGGGTGCAGGAAAGCAAGTTCCTCCTTAAAGAGGGAGCCGATTCCATGGAACGTCCTACAAAATGTTGAATGCCCATCTTAAGATACTTTGGCTAGGTAGGGCTCCCTGCCAGCAGCAAAGTATTCCGGATGTTGAGTCTTGAGCAGATCCATTGATAGCTACTCCTCTCTGAGCTTTCTTCTGGCCAGCAGGAGAAGCATCTGTTTCAAGCAGTAGACGGGAGTGTAATGAGTAAGCACAAGGCTTGGAGCCCTTCCTGGAAATGTTCTCTTACTGGAGTGTTGACTCATATACAGTGACATCAAAGCTGTTTGTCCAACCTGCTCTGAATGCCTCATCAAGCCTTCAGTTCCATTGCTCCTTCCCTCCATATTGGAATATTTTTACCAAGCTCTTTTCGGTGACCGCCTGAATACAGGTATTAGCCCTCGCTGCTGTACACACACTCAGCACCCATGAGAACTGTGGCACTACAGTGGCATCGAGGTGAAGAGGATTCAAGGGATTAAAGGGAGGAAGGGATAAAGGCTTAGCAAAAACAATGGCTATTTGGTAAAGCTGTTGAGACTAGAAGAGAAATAGTGGTGCCTTGAGAACCTGGAATCAGCTGTACTCTTGTGGAAGGCAGGTGTTTCTCACCACCACCTCTGGTGGACAAAAATAATAATTGGATGGCACAAGAGGAACTGTTCCAAGGTAAAAATCTGCCGAATTCTACAGGGTTCCTTACCTCTGCTCCTCAAAGAGCATCACCCCTCTGCTATCTAGTCCTTGTGGGGTTGTGTGGCCTTTGAGATCGCCATAGAAACTGCCTTGGGCAGCAGTGCCACCACCACCCACGGGAACGTGGCATACTTAACAAAGGACAGCCCATACCAGAGAGCCACGTCCTGTGGTTCCACCGCCTCGCTGAGGAGTTGCAGCACGACGAGAGCCAAGCCGGCACAACACGTCCTCTGCGGCCAGCTGAGCCTCTTGCCTTTGAGCTGGGTATAGTAGGAGGAGTGGAGGGCCAACCCGAGCCCCAGGACCGTGGCCACATCCCGGCACAGTGATGAAAAGGGGCGTGTCTCCATGCGGATCCAGCTGGGATTGGCACACCACTTCGTGGCGAGGGTGATCGACCTGGAGAGAGCAATAGGGAGAGGTCCAAGTAAGTTAGGCAGAGAGAGAGAGAAAATATGGTAACTACAGCAGTGTTGAGTCTTGGTGAGGAGGACCTGTGAATGGGAGGGAGGTGAACAAGCCTGAAGCAAGAAGAGTCTGGTCCAAGTCAGGCATATACTCTAAGGCAGTGGTTCCCAAACTATGGATCTGTGGCCCACCAGAATGTACTGACAGCGTACATTAGGCTACGTGCATCAAGGATTTAAACTACCTGCTACTTGAGGAGCACTGACGCCCAATCACCATTATAGCCACAGAGGCTTTACTGGCTGGGAAAGTGAAACTCTCTTCTTAGGTGGGTCCCAATGCTAAAAGATTTGGGAACCACTGATCTATGGTGGGGTTGGCACCCTTCTTCCACACATAGGAGCCAAACATCAGATCCATCAATAGTAAGAACGCATGTGTGTTTGATACACATGTGCTGACCTCCTGATTAGACCATAGAGTTAACTGAAAAGAGATGGGCACAGTGTGGAGAGACATATGCCCAGAGAAGGATGCCCCAAAGAAGCTTCTACCTTTGGTCTGCTTCCACTATGTAAGCTTTAAAAAGGTAAAGGTTTCCCCACAACCGAATGGTCTAGTTGTGACCGACTGTAGGGGGTGGTGCTCATCTGTTTCTAAGCCGAAGAGCTGGTGCTTGTCCCGAGGACAAGTTTCTGTCGTCATGTGGCCTGCATGGCCTGCCTTAGTGCACGGAACGCCGTTACCTTCCCATCGAAGTGGTCCCTATTTATCTACTCTCATTTTTTTACATGCTTTCAAACTGCTAGGTTGGCAGGGGCTGGGACAAGCAATGGGAGCTCACTCCGTTGCGTGATCTCCAACTGCCAACCTTCTGGTCAGCAGCTCAGCGGCTTAACCTGTAGTGCCACCATGTCCACATGTAAGCTTTACAGAGATAGAATTACAGGTATAGTAGAGATTTCTCATCCGCTGATTTGACTCAGCAAGAGGGAAGATGTGCCCTTTGTTTAGCTTAAATAAGTCCTTGTAATTAGCAGTCAGTGTTTTTAAAAAAGCTTCTCTTACCATGGCAACCCAGAGACAGGCATTGTCACAAATTGCTATCAATTAGCTCTGAATAAGACCTCCTCCCCTGCACCAGAGTCCTGGAAGTATAATTAATCACTTGCCTTTTGCATTTTTTTTCCCCTTGCTCCAGGGCAAAGTGAAGAGGTCTTAATCTCAGAGCCAAATTGCCATGGTAAAAGAAGCTTTAAAAAAAAAAAAAAAGCTGACTGGGACATCTTTGTTTTTGTAATAGATTTCATTTAATGCATTTTTTGACATCCAGGAGGGTTCCTGGAATGAGATCACGGATAAAAAGGCTCCACCTGTATTAACTAGAATTCTTCTTTAAGAGTACCGCAGGTTAGGTGAATGTGGCTTGTTGAGCCTACAGGTCTATGATTTTGGGTGGCCAGAGGCGGATCTACAGGGAGGGCAAAGCTCTAAGTGTTGCAAGAAGCCTTACCCTGTCATGTAAATCCCTCCTCTCCCTTGCTGCTGTAGCCAGTAAGCAACGCCAAGATGTTGCTTTTCCCTGTGAGGATTGGCTAAAACGGTGCAGGAGAGGAGTGATTTCCACTGCAAGGTAAGGCTTCTTGCAAAACTTAGAGCTTTGCCCTTCCTTAGATCTGCCTCTGGGTGGTGAACCAGATCTGGTCCATGGACTGTAGGTTGCCTACCCCTAGTCTACTGTTAGACTCCTGGAGGATGAGGTATACTCAGATAAGGATTGGTCAGGACCCTGGAGAGATCACTGAGAGAAGACATATAATAACTCCCTATAACACTGCTTCATAGTATCTCAACTTACCAATTGAGATCCACACCAAGAGTTAACAATGCCCAATAGGTCATCATGGTGCTCAGGTAAAGGGACAGTGCTGTCCACAGGTAGAAACTGAGTTTCCTCTCCAATGGGATCCGGGATTCCAGCAGCCAGCCAAGCCCAATTCCTAGTGGATGGTGAGAAGAGGCAAAGAAGAGAGAAGTGAAATAGGAGATGTATTCTTTAACCTTATTGTAAGCCACCTTGGGTGCCATAATAAAGGTGGGGGTATAAATATAATTAATAACAATAACAACAGGAGAGATATGGCACCATCTGCTATCTCTGCAGTTGATACTTGTCCTTTAGAGACTCCCACCAAACTTCATGGAGGACACTGACAGTGCAATCCTAACCTGGAGTTAGGTCAGCACAGTTTGGCTGGCACAAGGGACATCGTAAAGGATGTTTGGACCACTCTCAGAGTCAAAGAGGCCAGCACACAGATGGGCGCTATCCTCCCTGACTCAGAGAGTAGTCCAACATGCTTTACAGTGGTTCTTGGGCTGGCCAAGCTTTGCTGGCCTAACTGTGCCATCCTAACTCCAGGCTAGGATTGCACCCTTATATTCATTAATTTATGACAATGGTCTTTTTTTAATTAATAAGAACGTAGACACCGCTTTTCAACAAGACTAGTTCACAAAGCAGCTTACTTGGCAAATCAGTCAACACATCCCACCACTGGGAAAATAATAGCTAAGCAACAGCAAGAAGCAAAGAGGATAAAAGGAAGAGTAGGACCATGAAGACAGGAATAGCAAAGCCACTCTGAGCTGGCAATTTTCAGGAAGGAAAAAAAAAGCAGATTTAAAATGCCTTTAAAAACAAGACAGGTAAAACTCCAGGTCGCAAATGCATCAGGAGCTGCCCCATTCAGGGGGGGTTACCTAGATGTGGATTGTGCTGCCTGGATGCCAGTGGGAGGAGAGCTTGTCTTTCCCCAGCTCTGCTCTCCTTTGCCTGGAGAAGCTGGTGACTGAGAGCTCAATCCTAACCTGGAGATAGGCCAGCACAGTTTGGCTGGCACAAGGGCCACCATAAAGTGCGTTTGGACCACTCTTCGAGTCAGGGGTGGATGATGCATGTCTTTGTCCTGGTCTCTGACTCTAAACTGCCGGCCAAACTTTGCTGGCCTAATTATGCTGGCCTAAACTCCAGGTTAGGATTGCGCCCTGAGCCCAGGACATTTAAGGATACAAAGCCCTCCTCTCCCATTAAGCAACACCCTCCATCTCTTGGTCTCTCCCAGGATGGCTCTCAGCACACCTACCCGAGACAGATAGCCACAGGCTCTGACAACGCACTTACCTACTAAGATGCCACCGATGACTTGGTGGGGGAAATGAGCCAGGATGAAAATGCGTGAAATGCCAACCGCCAGCATCAGAAGGAGATACACTGTAAAGGGCACTGCCTTCACCTTCCAGCTGTAAGGGGTCAAAGGGGGATGAAAGAGAGGCTATAGTAGATTAGGAAGCAGATGCAAACTGCAGGGGCGACATTAGGGGCAAAAAGCTCTCTTGGCCCAAAGCAAAAGCTTGTCAGCCAGATCCAGGAGCCACCAGGACGTTTAGCCCTGGGACTTATTTTCAATGCATCCCTAGAATCCGAAAAGTCAACATTGAGGGACAGAGTGCCATTGAGCATATTTTGCTCTGTATGATTTATGTTATTTATATCCTGTTGTGGCATATATGTGCTTCCAAGGCAACTTGCAAAAAGTACAGAATGAAAAACAACACAACATCAGCACCAAAAACTGCATTTAAAAAAAGTAAAAAAAACTGAGTTTGTTTTCCTTTTCAAATTCATAAGTATCTTCAAAGGATCCTGTTTGGGCAATTGGAGTTTCTGGTGAAAAACCAAAAAAAAGCCTGTTGGCAAATTACAGTGGCTAAGGCCAGGGAGCCCTGATGCCCAAGGGAGAGTGATCGGGAGCTTGCTTGCACCTGGTTTGGGGGAGCATTGAGCCACTAGAAGAATTAGAGCACAATCCTAACCTGGAGTTAGGCTGGCACAGTTAGGCCAGCAAAGTTTGGCCGGCACGCGAGACACCGTAAAGTATGTTTGGACCATGCTTAGAGTCACACAGACGTGCGCCATCCCCCCTGACTCTGAGAGTGGTCAAAACACGCTTTATGGTGTCCTTGTGCCAGCCAAACTTTGCTGGCCTACCTGGGTATTGGAAGTAGGGGGGTGGTCTAACAGAATGGCTTGATAGCCGATTCAGGACAGGCAAAATACAGCCCTTTTTTGCATGGCACATGATTCATTTGTGGACTCCACAGCCACAAGACTCCAATGGCTTCAGAAAGTGACATGAAAAACTCATGGAGGGCAAGTCGATAGAGGGCTCTTAGCTGGGATGACTATATGGAACCTCCAGCTTCAGCAGCTCCAAGAGGCAAAATGTCAGTTGCTGAGGATCAGAGGCAAGGGAGGGTGTTTGCCTTCAATCTGCTGCATGTGGATTTTCTGGAGGCACCCAAAGCCTAATCCCAAGAAGCCCTGGCTGGGGTTCCTCCTCACTGTTGAGCCAAAAAACAACAACACCCCACACATCTCAAAAGGCTGAGTCTTGGCTCAAATCAAGTCCCAGATGGGGCAGAGGTGATTGCTCAATGCGCCAAATATGTAACCATCTCCAAAACAACAAAACCTAGAGCTGTGGAAATGAGGGGAGGGGAACCCACAAAATCCTAATTACTCCTAAGCAACAGTTCCTGGGCACAATCCAGGCACGTCCAAGTGTCACGGATGAGTGCTTAAAGCAGAAGCTTTTCTGAGCGCTGCAGGCATTTTGAGACAGGCTTCAGTTCCCCCGTGCAGTCCACGTGTCTCCATAGCCTAATGCCGATCGCAAGAGTAGTGCTGGGTGCAAGGAACTGGGTGGGGAGGCAGCAGCTGTGTATAAACATGAGCCCCTTGTCATTCAATGGATGTTCCAGGCACAATGAGCACATGCTCAGGGCAGCTGTGGCCCAATGCGAAGGCAGTGTGGTCGAAGGAAGTTGTAGCCTTCTGATGGAGTTGTTCCTTGCAGTGCAGCCAAGCACAATCACTTCCAAAGCCTGCTAAATCCACCCAAAGCAGGGACAGCAGTGGGGAGGATGTAAAATGATTCCCATTGCCAGTTACAAGTGCAGCAGACTTGCAGCCGAGGGAACATGGCCACAGTTTGTGGGTAGCAAATCTGCTTGGCAGATTTCTGCATGCAGAAAGTCTCAGGTTCAATCCCTGGCATCTCAGGGCAAGGCTGGGAAAGACCCCTGTCTGGAATGCTGGAGCAGGGCCCATGGGGGGGGCACATTGTACCTGAGCCCAGGCTCAAAAAGGGGGCCCAGGAGCCAAAGAAGGGGAGCAGGACATTTCCTGGGATCTCAGAAAATGTTTGCATATATTGGGTGAAGTCCAGCACTCACGTTTTGTGTAAGCCTCCATAGCTTTACATATCGTAATTTGTAGGAATGATGATCCAATGATCGTATGAAATTATAATCCAACCGAAAAGGGAAAGGGCCCAAACAGACTCTGTACCCTCTCTCAGGGGCCCTGTGCTAGACAGCAGCTGTCAGTCTGTGCAGACAGTAGCTAGATGGACCAACAGCACAAATTTGTACATGTCTACTCAGAAGTGGCCCCAATGAATTCAATGGGACTTACTCCAATATAAGTGTGCACAAGATTGGGGATATCATGGCACTGGAAAAGAAAATATTTCTTTACCCAGAGTGTAATTAGTCTATGGAACTTTTTGCCACAGGATGTGGTGATGGCACTTAGCCTAAGTGCCTTTAAAAGAGGATTGAACAGATTTATGGAGGAAAAGTATATCACAGGCTACAATCTGTTATGGGTGTATGTAATCACAGCATGCCAGGTGCAAGGGAGTGGCAACAGGATGCAGGCATCTTATTGTCCTGCATGCTCCCTGAGGCATCTGGTGGGCCACCATGAGATACAGGAAGGTGAGCTAGATCCAGCAGGGCTCTTCTTATGAATGGAAAGACAATTAGGAATATGACCTGAAGGGGGATGAAGATGTACCTCTTGGAGTGCTGAGACAGCCAGGCAGAGAGAGTGGTGACAACTGGCCATAGAGCTGCTCCATTGATCATACAGTGGCCAGAAGGGCTGCCTACAAAACAAGGGATATGAATGGCAGGAAACTGGTCAAGAACGATTTAAAAAAAGGAACACCCAGAATTGCCTGTGAGGTTGGTCTATATAAAAACTCTCTCCCCCCGCAATATCATAACTCCTCCTTCTCACCATTTTCACTGAATCTTTTCATCAGGCTGCCCAGGCTTCCCACTTTGCCCCCTGCTACCAAGGTTCAGTTAATAGATAGGGAATTAAATGAGAAGAGGCTGGATTTGAACCAAGGTCTCTCTGGTTCTAGTCTTGACGTTCTAACTACTGCACTAGGCTAAGTTGGCAAGATATGTTTCCACACTGTGATCTCCCATATTCACATACTGTAAGGAAGGTGAGAATCTGGAGACCGATGCCTGTATGTCTGCCAAGCCCCATTGCATGCAAATAGTCCAACTTCTTTTTCTGACTTGCAGCTTGGCTATCTGGGGTGTTCACTGTCTTGCAAAAAGCTTGGAGAAGTCAGATTGATGCAACATTTCACTCACGTGCCAGCAAGGCTTATGGAGCTTTATTGGGATTGCCTCAGTGAACAGAATCTGAGCTAACCTGGAGTTAGGCCGGCACATAGGCCAGCAAAGTTTGGCCAGCACAAGGGCCACCGTAAAGTATGTTTGGACCACTCAGGGAGGATGGTGCATGTCTGTGTGCTGGCCTCTCTGACTCTGAGAGAGGTCCAAACGCAACCACATGCTTATGGTGGCCCTTGTGCTGGCCAAACTTTGCTGGTCTAACTATGCTGGCCTAACTCCAGGTTAAGATTGCGTTCTGAGAAGCTTTGAATGGTTTAATACAGTCAATAGTCCCGAGCCTGAAAGCAGGCTTTGGAAAGAAATAAAAGTTGTCTCTACTCTCATGTGCGAGGCCAGACCTGGGGGGAGATGCAGATACAACACCCCCTAAAGAAGTGTATGTTAGGACAGTGGTTCTCAATCTTTTTAGCACCAGGACCCACTTTTTAGAATGACTATCTGTTGGGACCCACCAGAAGTGACGTCATTAACCTGAAAGTAATGTCATGACCGGAAGTCACATAATCAAGCAGGAGAATTGTCAACATCCCCCATACAACAAAATCAAATCTAAGTAATTAATTAAGAGCGCAATCCTAACCTGGAGTTAGGCTGGCACAGTTAGGCCAGCAAAGTTTGGCTGGCACAAGTTGCCACTGTACAGTGCGTTTGGACCACACTCTGAGTCAGGGAGGATGGCACACAAAAGTTCCAAAACATCCCAAAGGCTGCAATCCTATCTACACTTAACTGAGCGTAAGCCCCATTTACTATCATTGTTAAATCATATACACAGTGGCCTGTTAAAAGTTCAGATCTGTATTTCCCCAAATGCAGTTGCATACCGTGGTAACATCAAATCTAATATATAAAAAATAAAATACACTTTGAAATGAACAGAGACCCATCTGAAACTGGCTCACGACCCACCTAGTGGGTCCCAACCCACAGTTAGAGAAACAATGTGTTAGAAAGTCTCAACATCTCTTATAGGTCCGAATTCCAAACTTTGGAGCCATAAATAGTTGCACCAGCGCATCAGCAGAGCAAACCTCTCAAGCTGGGAGCACTATGCTGCCACCACATGTGCCATCTGCTTCATCTGTTTCCATTTACCACTAACGCATCGTGTTTCTGGTGCATGTCTATGAAAAACCACTGTCCCTATTTTTGGCTTTCTGAAACTGCCTCATTAAACTCAGGGCACAATCCTAACCTGGAGTTAGGCCGGCACAAGTCACTTGTGCCAGCCCAGGAGTGTTGCAAATGCACTGTAAAGCATGTTGAGACCACTCTCAGAGTCAGGAAGGCTGGTGCACATCCGTGCACTGGCTTCCCTGACTCCAAGTGTGTTGCAAACTTACTTTACGGTGCATTTGCAACACTCCTGGGCCATCAAAAGTCACTTGTGCTAGCCTAATTCCAGATGAGGATTGCACCCTAAGTGCTATTTCCTAGACGTGTCATTCTTTGGGACTGAATTCCCACTGCTGGGCTTCTAGAAGCAGGAGGCAGGAAGATGCATTTGGTCTCCAGCGCACACATGCATGAACACTAAGGCCCCATGATGAGCTGAGCCTGCCATGTCATGCACTGCGGCTGCCAAGTTACATTGTGGACCGTTGACAACATTATGAGACAACGATGTCTTTTTGCTACATCTTTCCAAGGAACAATCACTGTCTGGGCTTTTAAACCAGTGGAGGACAGACTAGTGTAGAGCCAACCAATACAGCAAGCAAAACAGTCTTCTGCAATGTGTTGTAATACAACAGAGCTCCGGTAGTTATCCTTGTTAAGAAAACAAGGGTGTTATACAAGCATCTCCCTATTTTAATCAATGCGGTTGATGAATGTTGTATGAAAACGTTGGGGGATCTGGTATGTTCACAAAATACAATTGTGCTTGGGAAAATTAGCATACATGATATGAGCCTGTCAGTTTGTAGTGGCAGCCATTTAAAAGCTGGAAATAGACCTTCCATGTTCAAAGGTAAGATATATTTGATTACCAATGTACTAGAGTACTTTTGTCTTGGACATGGACGATTGTGTCCTGGTCAAATTGCGCCGTGGTCATTGGCATCCCTGGACATTCACACCTGGGTTTTTTGTGTGTCCTGGTTATTTGTGTCCCACTATAACTGGGCAACAAACCCACATGTTTTGTTATAACTGGGCAACAAACCCACATCTATTTATATTAGATGTATTTTTTTTATTTTTTAAAATACAAGGTAGGGTTAGGGTTAGGATTGGGATTGGGATTATATGCTAAGACTCTAATCCCAATCCTAACCCTACATTGCATTTTAAAAAAAATAAAAAATACATCTAATATACATATATTGGAATATAAATATCCGGGACGTAAAAAAACTGGGTGCAAATGTCCAGGGACACCAATGACTGGGACGCATGTGGCTGGGACATAGTTGCCCAGGATGCAATGGTCCTGTCACTGCTTAGCAGATGCCTGGGACAAAGAACATGGGGCGGCCCTCACCATTGTGCTTTGCTTGTGAACGTCTAGAGTCACCTGACTGATTACTGGTGAAAATAAGTGCAGTGCTACCCTTCTCCTTACCTTTTGAGATGACCCCCCCTTCACACCTGGTTTTACAAGGGGTTTGTCTAAAGTGTGTGGGGGGTGTAGATCATTAAGGTACCCTACCATTTCTTTCCATAGTTCAAGCATTAGCAAACGGTTGAACAAATTAGCAGGCTGGTTATCCTGTCTCAACTCACTTCTCCCTTAATTCATCCCGCGGACACACAGATCCAAGTGTATAGTGAGTTCAGAGTGGTTGTCTCAGAGTCACAGGCTAAGTTAATAGATCATCTGGTTGTGTCTCCAGAAATGCATCCTAACTACTCAAAACTGGAGCTGTCCTGCCCATTCTTAAACTGCAAAGAACAAATCAATGGGGGGGGTTTGGACCCCATCTTGAGGTACCAACCTGGCCCCGTTTCACAAGTTGCAGGAAACTGGTGGAGTAAGACTTCCTCCTTACTGGAAAATCCAGATTCAAACACCCACCAGAAGGGCCGCTCACCAAATAAGAACCTTGTGAAAGGGAGAAGGAAGGAAAAAACACACAAGTGATAGCAACACAAAAGCTATTTAGGGGCTGGCAACTTCCAGGAGCTGCTTTCTGACAGGTATGCTGAAGTTGCCAGCCTTGCAGCAATACTGTGACAATTTTAGCATGGAACCTGCAGCAGGTGACTTGGGCTGTATGCAGGGCTTGGCTCACTACCCACCGCCCTCTTGTTGCAGTGGCCTTCTGGCCAAAGTATTTGTGAGCCACAGATATAGACCGCCTTGAAATGTGGAGCAGCCAGCTTTCGACCCAAACTGAAATGAAACAACATTTAATGGAGATCTGGAATTTGCCATCTTCCTGTTTCCAGGGTGGGGGCGGTACTGACACTAAATGTGGGGTGATTGAGTTCCAAGGGTCCTAACGGTCCAAAACAGGCAGTCCTAAGGCCCAGCCCAATCCAGGATTATCGCTTTATGACGTTTCCTTTCTCCTTACCATTTACAAACTATGTTGAGCCACTCGGAGATTAAGCCCAGCCAAAGTACTTTTACCCCAACCTTCTGGTCCAGGAAGTATGTCAAAGGGAAGTAAACGATGAAGATGCATTTGGGGTCCCCCAAGAAGCTGGCCCAAAGCCAGAAGTGCTCCAGGCCAGATAGATGAACCTGAAGTGTCTCTGCAAATCGGATACCGCTGGTATAGAGAACGTCCATGATGAAGAACCTAAAAAGGAAAAATGAATTGCCAATGATATTTTTCTTCACTCAGTCTTTACTACAGAATCTTGGTGAGTTGATATTCTTACAATGTACAGTTCAGGTGGGTTTAAACCATTTTATGCTGTCCTCACAAGGCACCTTGGCTCTGTGGTTCAGTAAGTGGGGGTGGGTTGGTTCTGACAGTTCTTATGCCACTACAAAATAATAGTCTGAAGGCACAGGATGCAGTTCTGCAGCCTACGCTAAGAGGCTGAAGCCAAGGGGCAGGCAAAAGGTTGATTGTGTTCAACTTGCCAATTTCCAACAGACCATCTACTGCCTGCTGGGATTCTGGCACAGAATGCTTGATGAGATCCACAGACCTGGATCTTGATGCACCTCTGATGTTCATAAGCAAGAGTACAGATTCAGGTTCATTTAACAGAAATTCACCATGCATTTGATGGTGGGCTTGGTCCAGGGAAACTGAGGCTACCAGCAATGCGTGAAACCTTTAAAATGGCACAAGACCTTTTGCTGCAACAGAGTATAACACAGCTACTATCCACACCTGGAAGCAGTCAACACAAATTATTAAAGCAATCCTGAGTTCACATTTTACCATTAACTGTTTTTATTGCATCACAATTTGTATTTTATGCTTTGTGTAATTATTGTGAGCTGCCTTGAACACTGTGGTTGTAAAAGGAAAAAAGTAAGGTAGGGATATATTAAACACACTATCCTTGGCAACAGCAGTCGGAGGACTGAGATAAAGTTGACAGAGTAGAAAAGTACTAAACCTCCTGTGGCAGATATGGTACTGTCTCCCACCATTCACCTCTCCAAAACCTTTACTAGAAGATGTAGGAGATGTAGCCTGCCCCATCCCAATGGCTTCAACTGGATTGAAGAGCAAATTTTAAACATCCAATTTCAAGCTAATTAAAACAGCTACAAACATAGCAAATGTGAAAATGTCCCAGTCCCAGCCTCTACATCGATCCATCAAATAGCAAGGGCTGGAACCTCAAAACTGAGTGAGTTTGTTGAGCCAATCTGACCGAGGAACAAAACAGTGGAGAGCCTCAAGCTCCCAGCCCAGAGAGAGAGTGCAGAAGGATTTTGTGGATGATGAGATCAAAAGCAGCTGAGAGGCCCAGGTAACTTTGTAGGATGGCACTCCCTGTCCTTCTCTCAGAATTGGTCATCAATCAGGGATGTACTGAAGTGGGACCAGAAATGGTCCAGGTCAGGGGAAGGCAACCTACGGACGTACATGAGCTACTTAACAAAATGACTAACTGATGAAGAGCTACGGTGATCCACCACCTAATATTTAATTGTAGGAAAAAATTCTCCAGAGCAAGGGAGGTCAGGTCAGGTTACCAGGCTGTGCTTTGGAAGACAGGAGAACTTCTAAGAAAGTCCCCAACCATGACACACCAAGGAGGAGAGAGAGCCGTCTTTCACTTTCCTTCCTTTCCCTCTGCGCTTTGCCTGCTCCACCTCTCACCATAGTAGAGAAGTGGCTTCTCCTGCTTCCCCCTTTGGCTGCAATCACCAGTCCTGCTCCGAGCAGCCACTCCCACGAGCACATGCTAGCCAGGAGCTTGCGAGCTCCAGGGTGGCATCTGGACACGTGTGGCTGGCTAGCTCTGTGCTCTCACCCCATCCTTTCTGGCTGCTAGGTGGTGGCTGCTGCTTTTTGGCCTGAGCCAAAAAGGGCCATGAGCTACCAGTAACCTCCCCACAAGCTACTGGTAGCTCATGAGACCCACATTGCTGACCCCCAATCCAGATTACCTGGCTGAACGACTGTATGAAGAACACAAGAAGTTGGGAAGCCACCTCTCACTCATGCACCTTGAATTCCAAATATCCTGCTCCTATATGGGGTTCAGGGTGGCCTCCCATTGAGAGGATTGATTAGATTCAGACCCAGTGATATTCCTACAGGGGGAACAAAATGCTAAACTTTTCAGGAGCCTGTGCTCCTGTGTAACACGGTCCCTCCCCTCCAGAGCAATTAGCAGCTCTTAGAGCCGCAAATGGCTCTGGAGGCAAAGGAGAGGGGCCGCTTTACACAGGAGCTCAGGTGCCTGCAAAACTTTTTGCCTGTAGGAACACCACTGTTCACTGTTCACACTTGCTTAGCTTCAGTAGGGCTGCAGTATGGAATGCAGCCAGACCAATTTGTGTGGGACATCTATTTAATAGCAACACTTAGCATTATATATATATATATATATATATATATATATTTGGAATCCTGACAACACACCCTGTAGGGCAGGTCAGTACAACTACTGCCATCAACATCATAGAACAGAAAATTGCATCAGGGTTTGTGAAAGGCCATGAAGCGAGTTTGTGGCAGGAAGAAATAACCTTTTAACAAAGAACTTCCGGATTTGTAGGTATCAGCCTCTTAATGGCTATCTTGCATCAGTCACTTAAACTTCCCAAGAGTAGGGTTACCAGATACAAACTGGGACAGAGTGCCTGTACCTTTAACCACTGTATAGAAGCAGGGAAATTTGGGCAAGTACAGCTCATCGTGGAAGGGTTTCAAAAGCTGCACCTGCTAAAATTCCCTCTTCTATACAATGGTTAAAGGTACAGGCACTCTGTCCCAGTTTGTAATCTGGTAACCCTACCCAAGAGGGCCTCTGGAAATAGTAATTTTGTGACAATTATGGGGATGCTGCGTTTGTGAGTCCTCAGCCTCAAAACTACAATTCCCAAGAGTCTTGCAGGAGAGAGAGGAATTCCACGACAATGCTACATGTAAATGTATTTTTACATGTGCTGTACTAGCCAAAATATCATGTATTTTTTAAGGTGCTCCTTGTGCTTCCGGCGAACATGGCTGCCTTTTCTAGAATATGAACCCCGACAAGCTGATCCCCGATTAAAGAATATGTATTTCTCTGATTGAATGTGCATGACTTCATGGGTACTGAGCAATTAACGCACACTGCGCAATCCTATGTCTACTCAGAAGTAAGTCCCACTGAATTCAATGCATCTTGCTCCTCCCAATACGTCCCTTTTTCCCCTCTGCTGCTTCGCTCCCTCTCTATCAATACCGTCCCTTTCCACACTCCACCAGCCCTCCCGGTTACCTGGAATACCCGGAACTTGCCAGCACACGACATTGAGTGAACAACTACATTTCCCAGAAGTCTTTGCGGCACGGGGACCTCTATCCGGCTGGGTTACCGGGTGAGTGAACGGACATTCCCAGGAACTCGCGTTATCTTTTCCCTAGTAAACCACGGTGCTTGTAGGTATTTTCTGCAGTCGATCTAGGCTACTACTACCTGTAATTACAATTTCTACCACATGTGCAGCAACATGCATGTAAAATGTATTTTAAAACGGTGAAATCTCCTTCTGCTAGAAGGACCCGCCTTCTCACGGCTGCTGCTGCTGCGCCAGGGTTGGTGCAATGAAAGAAACGAGAAAAAAGCCACCCCCTGCACAGTGTTACACAAACAACACGTTCTGTGTGATTTAAGGCTACAGTTTAGGCTGCATTCCTCTGTATACTTATCTGAGAGCGAGTCCCGTTGAACTTAGTGGGACTTTTCCGAGTAGAAATGCCTAGGCTTGCATTGCTAGGAAAGGGCTGTAGCAGCAGCAGTGTAGCTCAATGGTAGAGCTGCAGCTTGTCAATCTTTCAATCCCTGGCACATCCAGGTAAAATGGAAGAGACCTAGGGTAGCTGCTGCCAAACAGCAGACCACACTGAGCTAGAAAGATCAATGATCAGACTCAGTAGAAGCCGGTTTCCTAAGCTTTTGCTGTCAGATTCCATTTCTCTTAGTGTATTTTAATTATTGATATTAGTTTTAATTTGTGTTGTAAAACGGCTTTGGAAACATTTCAACTTAAAAAACAGTCTATAAGTATACCGGATATATGAATAATGGATTATTGTATTACCACATGTTGTTAATACAGTACATATACTGTGTAATGTTGCATGCATCTTAGTTTAGTTGCATGATTTATGGGACAATTGAGAAATTTAATTAAACCTCTTGCATTTGCAGAGTACTTTTGCTCAATTTTTAGACTTGTAGTCACAGTAGTTCAATTGTGGGACAAGGCATCTATTTTTAGATTTAATGAACTGTATGAGCTTCTGAAGCTGAAAGCTTTAAGCAAGAACACCACCCTTGTAGGGTAGCACAGTAACCAGCAAACAGAGGTTCTGGCAACAGTAGAAGCAGCAACTTTTGGTGGGAAAACACTTTTTGGCTAAAGTCAAACTGTTGAGAGCCTCCTTAACGTAGCTCTGTATCCCATTGTGGTTATTTTGGCCGATAAGTAATACTTTGCTATGCTCATGATGGTCAGATGGAGGTGTAACCAGATGCACATAATACAGGACCTGGAAAGGTGAAGGGGTAAGACCAGGATGTGATGGGAACAGGTATGGACTCCAAAGAGGGGAGGGCAGTGTTGAGAACATCCTCTCCTTCCCTTAAACGTGTACACGTCTGACTCCATTTTGGATTTCATCCTGAACTGCTATCCTTCTGAACTGCTATCCTGCAAGAAGGTCACAGAGGTGATCCTCAGGAGACAGCACAAGATAATGCAGACCATTAAGAATTGGTGCCAAGGAACATTCGAATGTCTCCCTTCCCTCAGGGTCTTGTAATGCAAATCTGGATATCTGACAAAGGAGCATAGTGAGGACAACTTCTGCCTACTACTATTCTAATCTGCCCAGGAGCTAAAGTAACCTGGAAAGTCTTTTTTGGACTAAGCCAAAAGGTTACCCCCCCGCCCCCCGTTTAAAGCAGCAACAGAAAAGGCTGGAACATTAGAGTGATTTTTTAAAAGAAACAAAATGTTGTGTTTAGGAAAAGCATAAAGCAGTTTTTAAAAGAACAAGGTTTTGGCTAGATAGAAAGAAATAGTGCTTTCCCAGCAGAAAGAGAAAATTATTATTATTATTATTATTATTATTATTATTAATTAGATTTCTATCCCACCTTTTTGCCCGAAGGCACCCAAGGCAGCATTACAATATAAAATTCAACACAAAAAAAAATTTAAAAACAATATTAAAACAATACAATAAAATGAAATTAAAACAAAGCAATAAAATTTTAAAACAACAAGCCCTGTAGAACATAAGGTATAAAATATAAAAGTGAAAAGGGGGGAAAGACTATACCTGCCTTTATGTATTGTCAATCTTATCACCTCTACTGTAGTATTCAAATGCAGACTCCCTTCTGGCTACTCCAGAGTGGCCTTTTATCAAGATGATTGGGTCAGGTGGGCAGGGGAAGATTCTAACTCTTAAGGTTTGCATCTTCCTGTGTAAGTACTTACCCCATTGATAACTGTTGTATTAAGCAATCAAATGTGTCAAGCACTTGTGGCTAAATCTGTCTGGTTTAAATGTTTCTGCTTTTGTGTAAATACCTCCTTCCTGTTTAAATGTGACCACCCTTTATAATCACGGCTACTTCCCCTTCCCTGACCCTTGGTTGGGGTCACACTGGAAGGGAGGGGGAGCAGCAGCAAAGAAGGACCACCAATCAGATGTCTCACATAACCAAAATTGCCAGTAGCAGATTGCCAATGTTATTATTTGTTGTTGCCAATTCCACATTTGCATGTTCAACTGTATATGACCAAATCCACATCTACAAATTGCACAAGTTCTGTGGTCTCCTTGGAGGCATATTGCATTTGTGTCCGTTTTACTGATATCCTACACATAAGTAAAATGTACTTCTCTTTCTGCAACTTCAAAGTCCAGCTGGCATTCTTTTCGGTGACGTTAAACTTGGTAAGCTATAGCAGGGGTCCCGTGGGGGGATCGGTGGGCTTGGAGGTTTTGCGGACCTCAGCAGGAACGGGAACACATGCCAGGAAAAAATGGACCTCTCAATCTTTGGGAGCCCGGTCTCACTGCTTAAAGAGACAGGGACTTAGAGAAATCACCTCCTAGGCTTGATTTCCTCCCATTTCACAGGGAACATTGAACTGGGAAAGGATTCAACCGGCTTTACCCTTGGGCTCACTTAAGGCCATTCCAGGTAATTGTTTTACCACACAATACACTCAGAGCTGATACTATGTGGTTGTGGTGAAGCCAATCATTCTTCCACAGTTAGCATGTTTGTGGTGGAGCAATCACATTTTCCTAGTGCTCTAATAGGTTGCTGCTGGGAAACTGCAGTTTTTCTCTCTGTTCCATGCTGACTAGCTTGGAATATTTAGCGGATTATAGTTGCACAAGAATGGATGGTAGAGAGAGCCCTGTGATGGGGATCACATCTCATTACTTAACCATCTGGAGAAAAAAATCACCACTTTTTTCTTTTTATTTCTGGGCAGCACAAGCCTATGCTGTATACTCAAAAGTAAATCCCACTGTGTTTACAGAGGTTTCCTCCCAGGAAAGTGTGTGCAGGATTGGGTTGCTCATGATGCCCTTTTCCTGCAGTAATGCCCCATCATTTCATGAATCAGGTCCTATTAATTTTTAGTAAATTAGTGTGATCTTATGCACAATCTCCTTCTCTGCAAAATGAACCACTAATGCTTAATTGCAGCATATAGACATGTGCCTGACTCCAAGAGTGGGTCAAATGTACTTTACATGGCCCTGGTGCAAACCAAACTTTGCTGGCCTAACTTTGCCGGCCTAAATCCAGGTTAGGATTGTGCCGAGTATAAATTAACATCTGAAACACACAAACCCCAAAGGTCAGCTGGTAAGTTAAAAAACTTTTGTGTACAGTACACTATTCCCCTTTCAGAAGTAATTTAATTTATATTAGCTGGTTGCGGTAACATCTGAAGGAGCTCTGAAGATCTGAAGGAGATCTGAAGGAGGGGCATATAAGATGTAGGGTTACCAGATACAAACTGGGACAGTGTGCCTACATCTTTAACGATTGTATATAAGAGGGAATTTAGGCAGATGCAGCTTATCATAGAAGGGTTTCAAAGGCTACACCTGCCCAAATTCTTCTATACAATGGTTAAAGGTATAGGCACTCCGTCCCAGTTTGTATCTGGTAACCCTACATCTTATATGCCCCTCTCTAACACATAGCTTGGTCCTATGCAAGCTGGGTCTGAAATCCCTGGCTTGAATCAAGATAAAAAGTTTTCTGTCAAATGATAGGGTTAAAGTTCAATCCTATGCATGTCTACTTAGAAATAACCACTACTGAATTCAATGGGTTTTGGTCCCAGAGAAGCATACATAGGATTGCATTGTTAATTAATCCCGGGTACACTCCTAAACACAATTACTAGATAGCTTCTTGAACGCAGTGGGAGTTACTTCTAAGTAAGCAACATGTATAGAATTGCACTGCAAATACGCGTGAGCTAGGAGGTTTTTGTTATTACCAGTTACTGCTGTTGTGAATTGTCAGTTGTAAATACTAAAGTTTATATAGAATTGGCACAAACTGCCTCCTGCAATGCTATGGCCATTTGGGGCTACGGTTGTTATTCTCTCTCTCTCTCATACTGATATGATAATGCTTCATGCATCTAATGAAATGGGCCCACACAGTGGCATAGCTACCTATGGGGCAGGGGTACAGCTCCCCAGGTGTCATCTTCAGGGGGTGTCACCACTGAACCCCAAATTCCAAAAATCATGGTATAATATGGTCATGCTATATACCATTGGATGTGGAATTCCACCTGGAATTCATTTTAAAAACTGGAGTGTAATAACTCTATTCTGTCAAAGGTTATGGCCAAAAATATAAAAACCGAAAATAAAACTTATTTTGAACAAATCATGATTTTAAGGAATAATACCATCATGCTGTATACCATTGGATGAGGAATTTTACCAGGAATTCAGTGAAACCCCCTGAGTGTAATACCTTAATGCTAGCAAATGTTGTGGCCAAAAAAAAAAAAAAAAAAAAAATTGCCGTAGGGTGTGTGTAAAAACGTTAAGTAGCCCCGGGTGCAAAATGCCCTAGCTATGCCACTGGGCCCACAAATTTGTCATAAGACCATGTTGAATTCAGTCAGATTCTTCCCAAATTATTGTGCTAGGATCATAATTCCTAGGATTTAAAGCAGAAATCGTATTCTCATTCACTTGGGAGTAAGGCGGAATAGAATGCACTTGTATACTTTTCCTTTGAACACAATGGGATTTACTTCTGAGTAGACATAGGGACGTGGTGGCACAGCAGATTAAACCACTGCTGCTGGGCTTTTCGACCGGAAGGTTGGGAGTTCAAGACTGCGTGACAGAGTGAGCTCCCATTGCTTGTCCCAGCTCCTGCCTACCTAGCAGTTCAAAAGCACCTAAAAATGCAAGTAGATAAATAAGTACCACTTCGTTGGGAAGGTTACGGCGTTCCGTGCGCTATGGCATATAGTCATGCCGGCCACATGACCACGGAAGCTTGTCCTCAGACAAAACGCTGGCTCTACAGCCTTTGAAACCAACCAGCCTTTGAAACGGAGATGAACACCGCCCCCTACAGTTGGTCAGGACTAGACCATTCGGTCGTGGGGAAACCTTTACCTTAGACATGCCTAAGATTGGGCGATGAATCCTACTGGATTCAGTACAAGACTTATAATAATCAATCAGTATTGATTGTACAATTTCAGTATTTATATACTGTATTTATAAACTGCTTTTCAACACAAGTCCACAAAGCGGTTTTCAGGCAAATAATAATAACGTTAAATGGCTCCCTGTCCCAAAAGGGCTAACAAACTAAAAATGCAAAACACCACCAGCAACAGCCACTGAAAAAAAAAACACTGTGCAGGAGTGAAGAGGGAGCATTACTAGGGTACAAACTGGGACAGGGTGCCTACACCTTTAACCATTGTATAGAAGAGGGAATTTGGGCAGGTGCAGCTCAACCTGGAAGGGTTGCACCTGCTAAAATTCCCTCTTCTATAGTTAAAGGCATAGGCACTCTGTCCAAGTTTGTATCTGGTAACCCTGACTATTACTCTCCCCCTGCTAAATATAAGAGGAACAAACATCACTTGAAAAAGTGCCTCTTGCCCAGTTAGCAGGGGTTCTTTTTTCCCTGGTTAAACAAAAAAAAGAAAAAAAAGAAAAAGGTAATTGCATTCCTTTTCCTTCCCTCCGTGATCTCAAAGTTCTCTTTGCAGCCACGCCCCCTGCCTAGCCACGCCCCCACCCGCTTCAACCTTCCCCTGCCCTCTCTCCGTCCGTCTGTCTTTCTGAACGTTCGGAAGCGCCTTCCCTCAGAGTGAACCGCCGGCTGGCCAGCCAGCCAACCAACCGGCTTTCTCTCTGCGCGGTGACGTCACGTGCGTGCGTGGGTGCGGGAGGGGCGGACGCACAGGCGGGGCGCCGTCGCCTTGGCCACTCCTCGTCCCTTTTTTTTCCGCCTAGGCTGAACCATCCAGGCGGTGAAAAGGGAGGAAGCGAGCGAGGTGGGCCGGGCTCGGCGTGGCGTGGCAGGTCTCGACGCCCCCCTCCCCGGCCCCTGCGCCTTCCCTTCGTCCCCCCTCGGCGGAGGCCGCTGCAGTGCAGCGGAGGCGCGAGGGGTGCCGCCGCCGCCTGGGCCTGAAACAAGATGGCGGCCCCGGGCGAATACTTCAGTGTGGGCAGCCAGGTGTCGTGCCGGACCTGCCAGGAGCAGCGGCTGCAAGGCGAGGTGGTGGCCTTCGACTACACCAGTAAGATGCTGGCGCTCAGTATCCTTTCTAGGGGGAGCGGCAGGCGCGGGTGAGCGCTGGGGCGGCGAGGGTGGGCGCTGGGGCCGGGCCTGCACAGGGGGAGCTCTGGCCTTTCGGGAAGGGGGCACGTGAGCCGCTGGGCCTGAGCCGGCGTCAATGGTTGCGGGAAACTTCGGGGCGGCTGGGAAAGGGGAGTTGGGAGCTAAGCTGTGGGTAAAGGGGCCCCCGGGACATGGTTTTTTGGCGGAGAAGCGATTGGGAGCGGGAAGCCTGTAGGGTGTTCTTGGGGGGACTGCTTTAGTGATTTGGAGGCGGGGTGAGGAATGTGGAGCTGGTGGTGAGTCCCTGAAGGGGAGCGTATTGGGGAAGCTGGTTGAGCGATTTCTACGAAAGAGGTTCTTGAACGGAGAAACGAAACGGATGAGATGCTTCTGGGAGGCTGTTTTGGGCCTCCCTACTGGGATAGGGAGTAGCCTCGGGCAGGAATTTCAGGCAGGTAGGGCTTTAGGGGATGGACAGGAAAACTATTTTGGGGAGGGAGAACAGAAGAGAGTTTTCAGATGAAAACGGTGATCTTGGTGCAAACCTGCCAGATGTCAACAGTGTGAGAGGATGGGGAAGTGTCTGAACGTGACTCAAGGTCTGGTTCATACAGGCATGTGTATCATTTGGCTTCTCAGTACTTGGTGACTGGCATGCTGGCTGTGTGAACTGGCTGTGCTGAAAAACGCTGCATTTGAGATAGTAAGAAAGCTTTCTCTGTGGTGCTTGATGTGTGATGATTCAGTCACACATGCAGGTCATTCGTCAATGTTGCAAGTGAGTGATGACAGTATTTGACTGTTTTCCAAGGATAAAACTTGGAATGTATATTAGTGGAAGTAAGGTATATCTCTTGTTTTTTTAGAAAAGGTTTGGGGTGGTGGATGTAGGATTGTTAAGAGTCTGTGTGGTGGTATCTCTCCCACAACCCTGAGACACCCTGCATTGAATATTGCCAGGCAGACAGGAACCTGCAGAAAGTAGGACTTAGTCTGTGACTTGTAGCCAAGTTGTGTATTGAAACGAAGAGAAGGGTTTGGGGAGTAGAATGTATTCAAGGTTGGGGCAGCAGGTAGGAATGTAGCATCTGATTCTTGCGGGTGTCTCAGTATGTATAATTTTTAAGGCAAGAGGCCATGTTTGGGTAACATGCCTGAGCAATTCTGTGTGGTTTATTTTTGCATCCTGGCAGCAAAAGGAGTGTCTTGTATCCTAGAAGACCATTGGGAAGCTCTTTGAGTCTTTGCTGGCTTGAAGAGTGCTTCTCGCTCCTCTCCCAAGTGCAAAATCTGCAGTAGCCACAGTTAGTTGTTACACTGTTGTTACACTGACCACACAGTGTGGACAGTTGGGAAATTCCCTAGCAGGAGGGTATGGTTCTGCCTGAAGAAGCTTCTTGGGTTAGGAAGTAAAGCCATGCTGAGCTTGGAGAAGTAATGGCAAGGGTCATCAGAAACTGTGGTCTCAGTTCCTGGAACCTATTGCTTGGCAAGCTGTTGCTGTAGCCATCATCCTGTGGACTTGATGAGCTAGAATAGTGCCGTGTGTGGCTGGAGAGTTGAGGTAGATGTTTGCACTCTGAACTGGGAGAGAGCTCTGCTTCTTGAAGCTCATATTCTGAATTGCTTGGAAGCAGCCTTTCAAATACCTACAGATGAAACCAATATTTGACCATACTTGTATGCATGTATGTTGTCAGGGCAGCTTTACTGATGGAAATGTAAAGGCACAGAGAAATTACTTTCCACAAGGTCTTGGCTGCCTAAAAGTGCTCTCAATACCTTAAAATACTTGTATTGTATTCCACCTGTTCCAAGGCTCTGTTTTGCCTTGGAATTCCCAAGGTGTTGCCTGGTTGGATATTTGGAGGGAACTGCTCCTTCATTTCTGATTTTGTTTGCAAGCTACATATTAAAGTACCATGTTGCCTGACTCTCTAGCAGGTTTGAACACACTACTGAAGTAGATGTTTCTTGTTTAGCAGTAGAATACTTGTAACCACAGTAGCTGCTTTTATCCTATAACTACCTATAGTTACACAGATTGAACCCATGAACCTAATGTTGGAGGTACAGATATTTTTCAGCAATAATCCTGTAAAATTCAGCATTGCATGCGAATAAGCTGTTCCTTGCAGTGGTACTGTCTCATATGTTCTCTTTGACCTATGGAATGATGGATTTGTTTCCTTAACTATATTTTCCTCCAGAATGCCCTTCTTCAAGTGGTAAACCTAACCATGCAGATATCTTGCTTATAAACTTACAGTATGTTTCAGAAGTGAATATAATTAATGACCGCACAGAAACGCCCCCACCTTTAGCTTCACTCAATGTTGGCAAGGTAAGAATTTGTGAAGTTTTTCTGTTGCACGCAACTACTAGAGCAATGGCTGCATTTCATTACTAACATAAAATTCTCTCCTGCTTTTGAGATTTGTTTGGTTAACCAAACTGGCAACTTCATGAATTTCAACCTGATGCTGTTGGTTGTGCTGTGGAGCTGTTGGTTCATACTGTTGGTAGACCCACTACAAGTAACTGATTGTGTGCCTTAGTTTTACTTCAGTTACGCAAGATGAGATTTTTCAGTATATTCTCTCTTCAAAAACATTGTAACTTTCTAATGTGAGCAAGGGATGCTGGTCCTTTTATTTCCAAATATTTTAGGTTAGAAGTTCCCAAACTGTCGGTCATGACCCCATTTTTGGTGGGTCTTGAAATTGACAAGGCCGATTAACTCTTGATGCATATAGCTTAAACCTACTACTTGAGAGGAGCACTGCTCAATTGCCACTGAGTCTTGAGCAGCTGGTAAAGTGAAACTTTTTAGGTGGGTCCCAATGCTAAAAAATTAGGAACCACTGTTCCAAGTGGTTGTAATTGACCACGATGCACGATAGGTAAATAAAAGAACTTTAAACATAATGGGACTCTTCAGTTTGGATCAGTTAAAACTCATTTAACACCTGTTAGGTGTCAAATAAATGACAACTCCTGTCATGTATTTCAGTTATGTGGCAATACCTTGCTCTCTGGGTAGGGACCAGAACATGGATAAAAGTCAAATGGATGAGTGTCAAAGCATAGGCTCATTTAGCCTGCAAATTTATTTTGGCTGGCGAAAAAAATAAATAACTTTGACAAATACAAACTTGTGTAAAACAAATAGAAATAAAATACATAAATAAATTTAAGAATGTCGATGGAAGTTTGTTTGAAATTGGACAAAAGCAGGGAGATGAAATTTGAAATATGGTTATAATTGAAAATAGCTGAAAGAGCAAAGTGGTGAAAGTCAAGGTATTGCTGTAACTGGGCAGGGTTTGAGGTTCTAATCAACCCCACACTGAATGGTCTCCAGTGACTGCTTCTATGTCTAGTGTTGTCCTTCTCCCTCCAGGTAACTCATTGTCAGGCCTCTCTCATTTCCTTTGGAAACCCTCTCCTCTCCCATGGAAGTAGGAACAAGGACGTGACAGGGAATTACAAGGGGGAGAGCAGGACTTCATACAGGGATCAGAGATTTCCTACTTCTTGCTTTTCTGCACCATGTATGTGAATGAATGGAATGTAGAAGGCTGGATGAGAAGCATACCCCCTCCACTTATGCACAGCAGTTTAAAAGACTGTGAGCATCTTGAGGATACACGTACATTTGACCATTTAACCATTTGACCTTGTTAAAGGGGCAGCATGAGTCAGAAGGAGACAGGTCACTATTTAAAATAAAAAATGAGAGCCTATATCTTGCTGAAATACTTGCCACTATAGTGCCTGCATAATACTTACCTGCTTCCTTTCTGACCCATAGAAACCTCACTCGGTTACTAAAAAGTCACAAACCTGTTGGTCCAGTATCTTGCTCGCAATCACAATCACCCACCAGTCCTGCTTTGGTACAAGCCTGTAGAAGTTCTGTAATTATGATTTAAGTCTTGTAGAACAATAAGCCATAAAACTAATGGAGTCAGGCATGGAAGACTGCTGTTGCTGTGTCATTAACTGTTTTAGTGAATTTGTGATGGCATTTGGCTCTTAACTCCCATTTCTAAAGCTGGGTGGATTTTCCCTCCTTATAGTTGCACAAGGATGTGCTTCTGGGAGTGGCTGTGATCAATTCCTCCTTCTGGGTTATTTTAAAAACTCTTGTATTTTGCTAGCTGGAGGGCTTCAGTTTGAAATACAATTTGTCACATCCCCTATCATTCAGAAATTGTTTTTCCTGCAATCTGAGCTCCATTTAAGGCTTGAAGTCTTTGTTTCTGATCCAAGATTAATATCTATATCTCTCATGCTTCCTTTCCAGCTTGCGAACAAAGCACGGATGGAGAAGGAAGAAAAACTGAGCCAGGCATATGCAATTAGTGCTGGGGTCTCTTTGGAAGGACAGCAGCTCTTCCAGACTATACATAAGACGTATGTAATGGGGGTGAAACAAATAATGTGGGGCTAGAAAGTAACTGAGGGGAAGGGATAGAGAACTGTACCCCATTGCCACACACAGAAATGGCTGTCCAGTGTTATGTATCACTTCATTACTCCCATGACTGTTAATTCTGTGTGAACCTGATTCTTGGAGAGCATGTAGTTCTTTCCCCCATTTCCATCAAAGTACAATTAAGTAGCAAATAAATGCATATTTTAATTGGAGTGGAAGTGGTTTGAGCTAGTATACGTAGAATTTGGTTACTTTTTAGTGCTGAATATACATGATCCAGACTGAGCAGTTGCTTTAAGTGTGAGTGTAAGACAAATTAGGACACTTGAAACACTGAAAAGTGTTCTAGGGAGGATAATAAAACTACACCGAGACTTAATTGGCTGTTACATTCACTTATTAGAATTGTGCTGTACAAAGCCTCTAGTTATTCAGACAGTATAAATTAAGGATGCTGTCTCAAATGTTGTTTGTGAAGGAAGCCCACTCACCCCCCCAAAATTGCACTCGATTGGCAAGAAAATACGAAAAGCTAATTTTTATTGCATAGTGTATAGCTATACAATGATGGTTGTAACAACCCATTCATGACAACTCTAATCATTATATACAAACAATGAGAGTATGTATGCACATCTGTTGTCCATAGTCCACAGTATGTATAAATATACAGTTCACGTTCAGGTGTATCCTGGTATCTGCAGATTAAGCATCTGCAATTCTGTGGATACCAGGGATGCCCTTTTAAAAAACATAGGGCTGAAGAAAAAAGGCAGAAGTAGTTCTTACCTATGTCCTGCAAAGCTGCTGCATTTCAGGGCTACAGGCAGCCTTTGAGCTGTCTGCAGCTTCTTCCTGGTTGCATGAGGCATCTCCTTTGACCTAATTCCCCCACCCCCCGAATCATGAGCATTGCAAGGTGGACATATGATTAGTTGATTTTGGGGCTGCAAAGGGCTATGGGAGAAGATGTTTTTCTAATGTAAATTGAGCCAGGCAGATGGGATGTTTTGCTGTATAGTTGTCAAGAACGTACAATTGCAAAGGTTTTTTTTAGATCAGATGGCTCTATTCTGTTAAGTCTGGAGGTCTCCAGCTTTATATTATAGACAACATCTTCTGGGCAGTTGCCACTGTTTAGTCCTGCATAGCACCAGTATTTGATGGAAAAGGAAAGCATTCAGAGTTTTGTGTGTTGTGGCTGGGGAAGAACTGACTTCTTCACCCATCTTGTCTTTGTGGCATATTCAACAAAATATGTTGAGGGTTTTTTAAATGTGAGAACTGATCCTTGTGTCTTCTCTTTTAGCATTAAAGATTGTAAATGGCAAGAGAAGAATATAGTTGTGATGGAAGATGTTGTCATTGCCCCTCCATACCAAGTGGAAAACTGTAAAGGCAAAGAGGGGAGTGCCCTAAGTCATGTACGCAAAATAGTAAGTACATCAGAGTTGCAGGATTCTTGAGGGTAGGCAACTACAGAAACTTGCCAAACCTTGGCTTGTATGGTTGGCTAGGCTCTTAAACAGGATATGTCCATCACTCCTTTGTCTTATAACATTTGCCACTAGATTTTGTTTGGCTAAAAATCTGCTTTACTGAAGCAGGTCGTATTCCTTTGGACAAACAGGATATCATTTAACACCTGTGGTTGTCATGTGATGGCCCTGTCTGTGGAACGTCCTGATGCTACAAAGCTAAGAATGTACACCTTCTGGTATACCCTGTCTGAAGTATTCTTGAGGGAGTTCAGTTATTTTATTTGAAGAATTTATACCCAGTTCTCCCTTGAAATACAAAACATTATACTAGCTTTCCTGGACTTCTCACAGCCACCCCAGAATTATAGAAGCCAAATAAACTGTACTTAAAAGCCTTATTGAGCCTGATATGCTCTATGGTTCATGGATTCTGTCTCTTTTAAAGTGGTTATAACTCTGCTATCTGTAATTCATGTGATATCATGTATGGTATGTCTTCCTGTCAGCCTCGCTTGCTTGTTAAGCTGTGCTTATTAACCATTAAATTATTTGTGCCCATGGATGGCCCTGCTGCGTTCAGACTGTGCTAATGCCTTTGTGTACCTCTCTTCCTCTCATCCAGGTCGAGAAGCATTTTAGAGATGTCGAAAGCCAAAAGGTGATGCAGCGTTCACAAGTCCAGCCAACACAGAAGGAAAGCACCCTCTCGTCCTGAGTCCCGCCTGCCCTTCCTGGTTGCGACAGATTGCTACAGCAGGGGGTGGGGGTGGGGGGAACCCTTCGAACACGCAGCAGCAGATGACAGACTTCTTCAGAAAGTGGTGGGGGGAGGGCAGGGGGGTTCCACTTCTATTTTGTGGCGGTCCTGTAATGATGGGTCCCACAACTTCCGAACTTTAGACTTCAAAAACAAGAGAATAATTTAAACACTCATTCATTACTTGACTAACAGACTCTTACTTTTCGCCCACCAGGTTTCTCCCCCTAGAACAGTCAGCTGTCTTGTCTTTGAGTTTTCTCCCTCCCAGAATTCTCTAATTTGTTTTAGCTTTACTGAAATTGATTCCACAAAGCCCCCTCTTCCTTCTGTATCATAAGAGAATTCAGCTCCCCGGCATCTGATTAAAAAAATAGAGAAAAGAGAAAAATAACAAGCCGACTGTGGTAATGTAATTGGGGACCTTGATGTGACTGGCGAGTTCTCGTTTTGGTTTTTGTTTGCACAGGGCAAGGCTTGAATTAGCCTTATTTTTCTTATCTCAAAATATATATATATATAATAAATATATATATGTAAAATGTCCTTTAAATATTTTCTGCTTCTTGCAGTGCTCTGAATTGGGATCATGGCAAAAAAGACGCATCATAATCAAACCTTCTGCAGTTATTGGGTTTTTATGTATAATTCTGGAGGTCAGGCACTTTCTTGAAGTGTGGGCTCTACCAAGGGTGAAGAATGACACATGCTTGAGTAGCAGATTTCTTCTTTATGTTCCTTTCACAAGTTGAGCTTGTGAGTAGGTGACCATAAATCTGGACTCTGGTGTCCTGCCCTTTGCTTAAAGGTACTGACGGAGCCGTTTTGTTCTTCCTAAAATACTGGAATGAAGATCTGATGGCTTCTTGCTTAGTTCATGTGTGCTCTGCTCCTTAAACAGAGCATACACATTGCTGTGTTTTTTTGACTCCTTGTTGACCGAATCTGAAGCTGGAGAGGGACATGAGGGAATTGGTTAGGTACACCCATGCTGTGCTCAACTCATTCTGTTGCACTGGCCTTTTTCTCTTCCCTGCCCCTTTGAATATACTATCGGGGCAGGGCTAGAACCTCACTGAGATCTCTCCAACACTACTCTCTTTCTGCAGGGTGGCTGGGATGCCCACTTCCACAGTAGCGCATGAATAAAATGTGATTTAGACAGGTGTGGCATGTGCCATTTGAATCCTTCCAGTGGTACACTGCTTGAAGAAACCGAAGTGCCACAGTTAATGGCAGCTTGCTGTTGTTCCTTCATTTTAAATATACCAGAGCTATGGTGCAGTAGTCATTATGGCAGCTTCAGATGCAGTGCTGCTGTGTTACTGTTCTCTGGGAAAAAATGATCGCTTACTCTCTGCTGTAATGACTTGCAGAATGCTACTTAATTTCTAAGGTTTGTCCTTGTCTGAAATTCTGTTCTACACATGTCAAACCTTATTTCTCCAATTCATTCTGCAGTTTCTGATCAACCTTGACCTCAAAGAACATAGCCACAGGTTTGTCTTCAATCGTGTACTTGTCCAGTCAGTGTCTCTGAGGCTGCCTGCTCTTGCTGTCTCTGTAAACATCATTGCCATAGAACTATGTTGTGGGGAGTAAATGAAGTAGGTTTTGATTTTGACAAAGGTGAGCGCAAAGGACTTTTTTTTGCCATGATCTCTTCTCCCTACCCCTTTTTTTTAAACAAATGGATCAAAATTTAAATAATTCAAGCCCTGCCTTTCAGAATGGAGGGAATTTTTTTTAGTATTGTCTAGCAAAACCAATAAAAACCCAGGATTTTTTTAACCATCAAACAAGCATTTGTGCTGGTGGGTTTGTGTCTTTAAGGGAAAGGGTAGAGGGTGTTTAGGGAAAGAGACTGGATTCAGCCCTGAGATTCAGAAGAGCAGACCATGACTCTTGGGCAGATACAGTTCCCAATGCTGCACCCTGTTTCTTGGGCAAACTTTGCGTCACACTGTTTTGTTAGGGCACAGAGGTTGCGTGTCTGTATTGCCTGATGTGCTCTTAACACTGGGTCAGTCCAATCTGTGTTTCCATGAATGGATTACTTAGGTATTTTGTAAAGCACATGAGGCGGTAAATGTAGCTATCCAGAACGGAAACGGGACAAAACAGTCTGCACCCCTTGAAATGTGGGCAGTAAACAAAATGAATGGAAGAGTGTTAAAGCAAACCAAAACCCAAACAGCATGGTGAAAGCTTGGGTGAAGCAACACAAGCCCCACCATGCAGTTAATTTCCCTGCAAGTTGAAGCCTCCATACATACATTTGGGTGAAGGGTTGATGTCTACCATCTATCCTTGTGCAAAGCAGGTCCAAAGAGAAACAAAGCTGCCTTGCTGCTAGCTAGCTATGGAGCTCCTGGGATGTTGACTGAAGGATGTTGACACTCATCTGTTTCAGTGCCAGCTTCTGGCAAACTGTCGCATCAGTCACAGAGCCCAGTTCCCACTTGGATATGTGCTTTTCCTTCATTACTTCTGTAGGAGGGTCTGTTTTCAGGCAATTCTGTGCTGTATTAAGAAACTCCTGTTGGAGCTTATGTTGTACCCAGCTAGGTAAGCATACCACTTTATTCTGCCACTTTTTATAGAAAGCTACTGCACTTGGGTTCTCCCTGAACAATGCCATAGTTTTGCCTAACGCTCGCTGTTCAGGAAGAGAATGCTGGGTAGCCCCAAATTGATGATGGAAATGCAAGGTCAGTGTAGGTTTAATTTGGCTTGTGTACTGGCATAGGAAAAGCCTGGGATTCATAATTTGTCTTTCTACAGTACACAAGAACGAGCAGTGCTGCTAAATGGTAAATTTGGCAATACTTTGACTGTGTAGGATGTAATTCACGGTGATAATTTCAGAGTTAAAGGACACTCATTGCCCATTTTATTTGTCCAGATGAATTCCACCTCTTACAAAATTCTTGGGGCAATTCTTAAGTGATTAAAGGAAAGAGTGGGTACATAATAGGAGGGGTACAGGGATAAAGCCATCCCACTGGAAGACTGTTTTTTGGTATGCCATACAAACATGAGTAGCTATTCTCAGTATATCATGTTTTAGAATACACATGTATATGCTGGTTCAACCTGTACAGGGAATTTGATATCCTGTTAATCTTGGTTTTAGAGAGATGTTCAGAGACACATGACAGGGCCTGGAGAAGGCACAAACACCAGAGATAGGCTAAGACACATTTTCAGAGAATCAGTGGATATATTCTGCATCGGAGCTATATATATTTGCAAGTTTCTGTGATGGGGAATGAAAATGTATTAAAATGGTGTATTATCACTGACTGAGCACTTACAAGTGCTACATTTGAGTTACCTTCTTGTCCCTGGAGAGGCCACAGAGGTAAGTCAGAGCTGAGTGTGTTCTGCGAAAGGAGAGAATTCAGCTGTTCAGTCATTTTGGCATGCAGTTAAGAAGACCCAAGAGCTGTGTTGAATCTTCTGTAGCTGAGAAGGTAATACCATGGGCCCTCACTTTACAGTGATAATCTGTTCTGCAGTCACCATTGCATTGCAAAAGCATTTTAATGTGACTAAATAATCCTTTTTTAAAGTAATTCATTCCAAGACCTTGTAAGTTGACATATCTGCCATAGGACAGAGCCATTTCTTTTACTAAAAGGTGATTTAAAAGGTGCCTACAGCATTTTGGGGGGCCATTGGTTTACCCAATGTTGTAATTATAAAACACGAGTGACAAGTCTGTCCTTCCCTCAACCATGTAATCCCTCAACCATATAATCAACCATGTTAAACAATGCTGCTACTGTCTTGAGACACTAAGAAGAAGACTTGCATTTGCATTCCACATTCACATCAGCTATATCCTTCACTCTAGATCCAAAGATGTTACTGCTATCTGAGATGGTACCAAAAGTTTGCATTTGTATTGTTTGGCTTATCACCCTTGAGGTTCTGTTGGTGGTAATTGTGAATCCATCATAAAGTGAATAATTATTGTATAGTGAACTGTTTTTAAACTACAGGGAGTCGGTTGTAAAATGATCTGATCATAAAGTGAAGCCACTGTAAATTGGGAGTCCACTACATGGCAAATGTCCAGTGCACACATAGAAGGTAGAGACATGGCTCAAGATTTGTACCGGTCACTTAGCTTACACTAGTTTTTCAAACTAAGATAGGCATTTTTGTACAGAGTGGCATGATTACTGACAGTTTTAAAGCAGAGAAGATACAGACCTGCTCTACTTTATTCCCATTTTACAGGTTGACCACAAGATTAGGATCAGGTTCAATTCCCTATGTATATGCAGAATAACATGAGTGCCATTCTAAGTCCATCTCTGAATTCACCAGTAGACTATGCTGCTCTTCATATTTCACTCCCACAAATAGAAAACTGGACCTTATGCCTTAGATGTCATTGTCTAAAATAACCAGGGCTAGTAAATATTCTAAACAAAAAACACAATGCATCACTGCTGGGGAATGCCTGCAAGCCTTCTGCAGAGCAAGCCTCTACAAATACTCAAACAATGCCTTTAGAAGAGGGTTGATTACTTGTTCTCCCCCCCCCCATGCATGCTACTTTTGACATAGGTGAAATTTATCAAGCTTCAATCTAGAAAAAGGTGCCTGAGGAGGACATGATTGAGATGTACAAATTTATGCAGGGGGTGGCTAGAGCGATGTTCTTTTCCCTCTCAACACCAGAACCAGAGGATATCCACTAAAATTGAGTGTTGGGAGAGTTAGAACGGATAAAAGGAAATACATTTTCTTCACCCAGTGGGTAATTAATCTGTGGAACTCCTTGCCACAGGAGGTGGTGATGGCATCTGGTCTAGATGCCTTTAAAAGGGGATTGGTCAGATTTCTGGAGGAAAAGTCCATCACAAGCTGTGGGCCGTGATGAGTGGTGCCACCTCCTTATTTTAGAAGTAGCCTACCTCAATGGCCAGTGAAGGGAGTTGTAACAGGATGCAGGCATCTTGTCCTGTGTGCTTCCTGAGGCATCTGGTGGGCTATGCAGGAACCTGGACTAGATGGGGCTTTAGCCTGATCCAGCTGGGCTCTTATGTTCTTGTAGCTTGGTATTGTCTGCTCTGATGATGGCTTTCAAGCAGGGATCTTTCCCAGTCTTATCCAGAGGTCTCAAGAACTAGGACTCTGCCAAGCAAACCATGTGTTCTGTCCCTAAACTATGCCTGCCCGCCCAGAAGCAGATAGAAATGTCTCCTAGATTTGTTCTGGATGTATGGTGTGATCAGATAGGACATAATGTAGTAACCCGGTTGAAGAAAGGGGCCTAGCTCTCCCTGGAAGGCTGTTTGGGCCCCCTATGCACTTTACCTTGAGTTCCATCTAGGAACGAAAAGTGGGGTAGACATTAATAACATCATTTTTGCTCCATGTTTGACTCCCATGTCAATGAGCTAAGGGGTATGAAGCATTTGAGTAATCAGT
Organism: Lerista edwardsae; assembly: GCA_029204185.1. Taxonomy (NCBI): domain Eukaryota; kingdom Metazoa; phylum Chordata; class Lepidosauria; order Squamata; family Scincidae; genus Lerista; species Lerista edwardsae. The sequence goes on from JAJKFI010000122.1 coordinate 2,623,794, forward strand.
TGAAGGTGACTGAGGTTGACACAGGAAAGGGGTAGACAGTAATCTTTCATGTGGTTATAGACATGATGCATATTCTGACTCAAAATGACAACCCCTCTGGCTCATCCAATTACGGTTTATCAATCAGTCAATCCCAGTACAGTTTTGTTACTATGCATTTGTTGCTGGAGCACTGAGGAAGATGCCTTTGTCCCAGACTATGCTGTTGTCTTAAAGTGAGACCTAGTTAGCATCTAGAATTTGGGGCAAGAATAATAATGCTCTTCTAATTTATTTGAAGAATTTATATCCCGCCTTTTCCATGCCAAAGCAAATGCCCCAGGTGGTGGTTTATATTGGCAGGTGAATCGAAACCACCATTTTTCAACGGGGTTTTTACAATAATGGTTCTGTTAGAGTAACTCACAGAGCCCTCAGTCCACCAGATGTCCATCCCAGTGCAAACATTGTCTTGGCTGTGCTCTGCATTTTTCCAGCTTTCACAGTTGCTGTGGTCAGTGCTCAAGATGTAATCCAACTATAGCTGACTCTTCCACATTCCACACTCTTGCAGTGTGTGTTCACAAAGTTCATCTCCAGCCATCATCTCCCATCCAACTTTGGACCACAGCTGAACCTGCTTAGCTTTCTTCGGCAGGCACAGGCTCAGCCACCAGACCACACCTCCTGCCATGAGTGTTTGCAGAGGGACAGAGATGAGTGCACTGATTGTAGGACACAGTTGTTAGTTGTCTAAATGAGGCCCAAGGTGGGCAGGGAAACCATTCTATCTAGGTCTGGAAGTCAGTTACCATGGAAAAAAAAACCCATGAAGGCAAAATTGTAGATCCTGCTTGTTTATGCAGACTTTCTCCCTTGTAGCTGCTGTGGGTGTCCAGATCTCAGAATCATTGCAACGGAACAGGACAAGCAGCATTCTGAAAGGTGAGCTACTGGCCAAGGTCTCTCCTAGACTGGAGAGAGGATGAGCAAGTGAGTGGGAGAGAAATGTGCCATGCTATGAGACATGCTCTATCAAAAGCAAGTCTGAAAATTCCTCAGTTACTGCCAGCATTTCCTGTGCGGGGGCAGAAGGGCTAAGGGACACATGCCATCATAATTGGTAACATTGCGATCCAAGGAGTAGTGCTGATGAAGGATTTACAGTCTCCAAGTTTGTTGGTTAATTTGGTCTATGATTTCCAGATTTTCCAAATAGCACAACTCCTGGGTGAGGAACATTACTTAAAAGGCATTTTGTCGCCTTTTAGAGACTATGCAAACACATGCCATACTGTCTTGTGGGCTATAAATACGAATCAGGAAGGCTTGCCAGAAACCAGGCTGGGCAAAACACAAGCAGCTTAAACACAGGAACCCAAACCAACCACGGGACTTCCATCCTTCAATTTTTCAAACCGTGGCAGGTTTCAAAAACATGGAGGGAGAGAAGAGGAAGGGGGACCATTTTAATTGACATCAAGCTCAGAATAATGAGACTTGGGCACTGGTTATTTATTTATTTGAAGAATTTAAATCCTACCTTTCCCATGCCGAAGCAAATGCCCAAGGTGGCTTACATGGGCAGGTTACTCTAAACCACCATTTTGCAATGGTTTTTTTTTTTTTTTACAAATATACAGTATTCTGTGAATCACCAAATCCTCAGTCCCAGATGTAGCCTTCACATTGTGGTTCTCTCCGGCTGCATGCTGTCGAGCTTCAGCAGGCAATCATAAATCAAGCCTGGACAGGTTCTCAAGGTCATTCTCCATTCTTTTGCTGGCTGGCTTCCTCTCGCATTCCTGCACTGGCTAATCAGCTCCACAGCAACTCCATTCTGCCACAACGGGTACTGCAGCTTGTTACATCCTGGCATTCCATCTCCCATCCAAAAACAATCTACAAATTCTCCTGCTTAGCTTCAGGGAGTAGCAGCAGCTCCACCACCAGTCCATACCACCTGCTATGGGTGGGTGGTTATAATGTAGGGGAAGAGAGAGAATGAGCTATGACTTAGCTCAGGGTGAGACATTTGAACACAGAAGCTCTTTCTCGTGGGAGCAGCTGGGGAAGTAGAGAACCTGCTGCCTTCTACGAGTTCCTGCTCTTGCTTCCAATACATTGCATTTTTATTGCTCTTTGTATCTTCTTGACATGGTCTTTACCGCAACCCTGTATTGCCATATTGCAGCTGAGGCTAAGAGTGGACAACTTTTGCCCAAGGCTACCTAGGGCACAATCCTAATCTGGAGTTAGGCTGGCACATTTAGGCCAGCAAAGTTTGACCAGCACAAGGGACACAGTAAAGTATGTTTGGATCACTCTCGGAGTCAGAGAGGCCAGCACACAGATATGCACCATCCTCCCTGATTCAGCGCAATCCTAACTTTCCAGCACTGGCATAGCTGTGCTAATAGGGCATCTGCTGCATCCTGCAGTTGGGGGGGGGGCAGTCATGGAGACCTCCTCAAGGTCAGGGAATGTTTATTCCCTTACCATGGAGCTGCATTGCTCTTACTCTGGTGCTGGAAAGTTGGTTAGGATTGTGCTCTCAGAGAGTGGTCCAAACGCACTTTACTGTGTCCCTTGTGCCAGCCAAACTTTGCTGGCCTAACTGTGCCTGCCTAATTCCAGGTTAGGATTGGGTTCTTATTGATTTTATGGCAGAGGCAAGATTCAAATGGAGAAATTTCTTGAGTCACATTTCCATCTCCTAGCAACTATCCAAGGCTAGGATAGCCAAGGGTGACTGGAGGTTTTTATGGGTATTTGTATTATGTCAAGGCTGACAAAGCAAAATTGCCAGGACTGCTTTCAATAGTCACCTATTGCTGTGGTTCCCAAACTGTGGGTCTGTGGCCCACCAGTACGTAATGAACCAATTTATGGTGGTTCATGAAACTGATTGAGTAGATTAGGCTAAGTTCCTCAAAATACCCTTGGGGAGGGCACTGCTACCCAATCCCTATAACAGCCACAGAGGTTTGAGTGGTGGGTAAAGTGAAACTTTTTTTAGGTGGGGCCGATGCTAATAAATTTGGGAATCGCTGATCTCGAGATTGATGTGGATTCTTGGAGACTCCAGGCCCATCCTGTGGGGCTGTCAACCTTGTGTTACACAAGCTCTCACTTCTACTGCGCTTGTACAGAAGAAAAGCTATGTTGCCCAGTTACAGTCATAATTATAGGCTGTTCTCCGAACCAAACTAAACTTACTTTGGTAGTGTTGTCCCTAGAACATCTTATTGTTCAGGGAAGGGGGGAGCCTATGACAGTATCATTTATGTGCCCTTATGACAGTGTCATTATGACTTCGAATGATTGCAAAACTGGAATGCAAGTTTTAGATCTGCAGCATAGCAAGCATGTGATATAGAGTTAGGGGTAGGTGTTTTTTTGTTGAAACCTGCTTTTGAGGCATTAAAAACAGCCTTTTGGCTGTTAAAATATCTCAATAAAAACACAAAACACCGCATTTTGATATTTAAGGTATTTCAAGAAATTAAAATAGACTACTTTTCCAATTTGAAATAATACTATAGCTGCATCTTCTGACACTATATCACCTGTATCACCTACCTAGTATACTTTTAAAGCATTTGAAGTTAATAAAAATGAGAATTTGGATTGAGAATGTAGGGGAAAAATGCATAACACCACAATTTGCTATTGTAATCAAGACATTTTGGAAAAAATATTACCAAAAACCCACACCTCTATATATAGCTAAAGGTGGTAGAAAACAGGTTGTTGTCGGTGTTGGTGGGGTGTGTGTGTGTGTGGCTGATTTTTAGTGCTTTCCAAGTGCAGGAAGCGGTGTTATGTTTTTCTTCAAAATTTACATTATAATTATAATTGCTTTAAAAGTGCACAGAGAGGTGTTAGCAAGCCCCTCTGTTCAATGGGTTTTACTCCCAGGTATGCATCAATCGGATTGCAGCCTTAGGGCCAAATCCTATCCAGCTTTCAAACACAGATGCATCTATGCCAATGGGGCTTACGCCACATCCTGCAGTAGAGAGGCTGTCACAGAGGCCTCCTCAAGGTAAGAGAGTGTTGGTTCCCTTATCTCAGGGCTGCATTGTGGCTGCATCAATGCTTTGGCAGTTGGATAGGCCTAAATCTTTGCATTTGTCAAAAAATATGAGCAATCAAAGTCTTAACTTTTGGAGTGAAGAAATTCAAATTATGTAAATGTTAAATAATTTTAACATTTAAAATGAAGACATCCAAAGAATTACAGAATCGTCCGAGGCTAAGCTGCCTCATCAACCCTTAAATATTTTGGGCAGTGCCTTTATTTCTTGTCTTTTGTGCTGCCACTACTAGCACTGGTCGTGTGTTCTAAACCAGTGGTCTTCAAGCTTTTTCGTTCCTGTAAGTTGCCTCAATCAATCAGTATTTATATACTGCTTTTCAACAAAAAGTTCACAAAGCGGTTTACAGGTAAAAAATAAAGGTAAATGGCTCCCTATCCCAAAAGGGCTCACGATCTAAAAAAAATGCAGAACACCACCAGTAACAGCCACTAGAAAAGACACTGTGCTGGGGGGAAGAGGGACAGTTACTCTCCCCCTGCTAAATGTAAGAGGAACACCACTTGAAAAAGGGCCTCTTGCCCAGTTAGCAGGGGTAGGGGTATAGTAGGCTGAGGCTTTGTGACCCCACTGAGATTCCAACCCCAGCATTGAAGAACCTGGCTAATTGATCGACAATGGTCTGCCCAAGTATGTTTCTCATGAAACTGGATGCCAAGATACAGAAATGATAGCACCTCTCTCTGGGTCAGTATGCTCCATTTTCCACTGGAAAGTTATCTTTGAAATAGTACTTCCTCCCTGGAACAGATCTGATCCCTGAAACAAATGCCATGGTAGCCAAAAGAGCTCCTGATACCCAAGATTCAGACTGGCGGCCCACCAGGCTTGTTTCCGTATGAATATATGTATGGCCAGTGGCCAATGTATTGTATTACTTGTAGCCCTTTAGCACTGAACATTTTTCCGTAGTTTCTTGTTTTGGATGGCTCATTTTGTTTCTACTGGACACCAACGCCCCCTTCTGGGGAACTGTGGGTACTGCACTTCCACAGTGCCTGCTGCACAAAACACAGGAGATGAATGAATGGGACTATTACCTGGAATCTTAGATAGACATTCACAGTTTGCAGAATAGCCTTCCTTCCGTGAAATCCCTAGTAACATATTTCTGCACAGCAGAAATGCCAAACGTGAAATCTCTCCCGCCATCACCTGGATCTTCATTCTGAAAAAAACCTGACTCGATCTGCAATCAGACTAAAGAAAACACCTGATCAATCTATTTTGTTTGAAGCTGATGCTGTTTTGAGGAAGTGACTGTCTCTCTCCCTATTTCAGCTCCTCCAAAAGGCGTGGCGTTCTGCGCAGGTGGGAGAGCACTCTTGTCCAGCTTGTCAATTACTTGTCAGTTCAAGGACACCTGCCTTTGTACTGGCTTAATTGAACAAAGTTCTGACTAGGCGGGCACAGGAAGGGACCGTTAATAATTGACGAGATGCCACAGGGGATGGTTTTACCTGCTTGTCAGGAGGCTGTGGGTGTTGAGTGACTGAAACCGGATGCTTGCCAACAGTGGAGAGCCATGAATTATAAAGCAGCAGGGCGAGTCTTGTAACTTTGGTATCTAGCCTGAGCCAGTGGGACTGGGAGAACTGCACATCTATATGAATTAATGAAATTGAGGCATCTCAATGGCTACTTCTCATTTTCTGCAGAACAGAGCTTTGAAATCAGTGGGGCTGTGTCTTGCCTAATTGTATGGGGAAAGGCTCAGGCTGCAGTCTGGGGTGGCAAAGCTTACACATCAGAGAGCCCAGGCAGGGCTTAAATTAAAAAAAGAAGGGTGTTTGGATTCAAGCCTTCCTGGCAGGGCTGGCCCATCCATGAGGCAAGCTGAGATAGTTGCCACAGGCAGCAGCATGGTGGAGGTGCCCTTCTGCAGCTATATGCCTGCCTGCCTGCCTGCCTCTCTCTTCCTGCTTCCTATTTTCAAAGAGGAGAATGAAAAGTGTAGAGCAAACTTTTTAGATTGGGACCCACTTTCTAGAATGGCACTCATGTCGGGACCCACCAGAAGTGATGTCCTTACCCTGGAAGTGATGTTATGGCAGGAAGTGACATCATCAAGCAGGACGTGCTGTCATTGTAACATAATAAAATGACACTCCTGAAATGCAAATTGGCTGCAGCAATTGTACAACCATGAAACATCCCTGACAGAAAGCAGGATGAGGACAAAATATGATGTAAAAGCACTGAACTAAAAACACAATTTAAAAAAACACACCTCTCACTTGAAAATTCAAACTGTTAACAGTCACAAAAGAAATAGAACAAGAGTAAGGAATGCAGTTTCCAAGATGGCTGCTCCCAGCTTTCCGTGATCCACCAAGTGGGTCCCGACCCACAATTTGAATAACACTAGTGTAGAGGATAGGGGATCTCAAGCACTGTTTCTCCCTTTTTGAATTCTAGGAGGGAGTATAATGACAGTGGCTGTTGCACTGCCAGGTAAGCAGGTGGATGTTTGGCATCTCCGCTCAGGTGCTAGGAGATTCTGCTTCCTGGAAGCACAATTCTCTAATTCTATATACCAGTGGTTCCCAAACTATGGGCTGGGACCCACCAGTGGGTCAGAAGCCAATTACAGGTGTTTCGCGAAGCACCTAGAGCAGTGATGGTGAACCTTTTGGGCTCAGTGTGCCAAAACTTCGGAATATGCTTAACTTGACTCTGCTGGTGTGTCAATCCCCCTCCCAAACAAAAGAGAACAGTTCTTTATACTCATTTATTTAAACAGAAAATACAGTCCAATCATGCGTGGTGCTCTGAATTTTATAAAGGAACGTCAAATAATTGCAAAAAATGAAAAATGAGTAAGATAAACTCAATTTTTGTCAGGTGCTGGTGAACTCTGGTGTGTCACCCCAGATGCTGTGGTGTGTCACCTTTGACACGTGTGTCATAGGTTTGCCATCACTGACCTAGAGCATCCATATTGAAAATATGGGAAGATGGGACACTAGAAAGGGGGAGAACTGTGTGGTTGCTTTGCTTGTGCTGAGGTTGTAAATTGGCGTTTTCCCCTTTCTGATTCACTTGGCTATTGGAAAATTTCTGATAAATAACTGATGGCTGCATTCTTAGGAAAGCAGCAGGCTCTGGCATCACAATTACGGCACTTCCAGCCATAACATCACTTCCGGAGGGTCCTCAACAGATGGTCATTCTAAAAAGTGGGTCCTGATGCTAAAAGGTTTGAGAACCACTGCTATATACTGTTACTCAGAGGTGACAGACGTGCACTCTGTACATGTCCACGGACACCCATTTTGCTACACATTCCAAAGTGTGAGGGTCAGCATTTCAAAGCAGTTTCTGGATCTGAGCTGCTCAGCTTCTAGGATTCAGTCTCCAAACGTATGCATTAAACGTCACTCTCTGGGGGTGACAGGGAGGTTTTTAATCAAGGATTAAACCACGTACAGGGGAGGGTTTAACAGAAATTCCTTCCCAATCAGAGAAGCCCACATGAGCCCACGAGCACATCCCTTGTCATTAGACAAGCTCTGATTACCCAATAAAAGCCTGGTGGTCCAATGGTAAAGTTGGGAGGGGTCTTTTGGGATAATCAAGGCGATGAAGAGTGACTGGCAGCTTTGGCTTGATTTTCCTGATGTTGCTTATCCCCCACCCCTGGTGGTGGGATAGACTGTGGAGGTCTATCATGGAGGTGTAAACCACGGAGGCTTTTTTTCCACTTCTGGTCACATCAAAATCCTGGAAGTGTTGACTTTGATCTCCAGCATTTCACAGAAGAAAAAAACAAACTCCCTGCTAACACCCAGGATTCCTATTGTTGCACCTCCTCATCACATGTCTGAATGGTCTGTTCTGCTTTATTCATTGACTGGGCAATAGCCCATGTAAAGTAGTAAATAGCATGGTGTCGTGGTTAGACTGTTGGATGATGACAACTGGGGGAGTCTGCGTTTAAATTCCTGCTCAGCCATGAAGTCCACTGGGTGACCTTGAACCTGTCACGACCTCTCAGCCTAGCCAACCTCACAGGGTTGTTGTGAGGCTGAAATTGGAAGAGAGCCAGGAATGCTGCCCTGAGCTCCTTGGAGTCAGGATGGCATAAAAAAAAGTGTAATAGTGGTGCCTGACCCACCCCTGTTTTAAAAGTCAAGGGGATGTATCCAAAGAAAGTGAATCCTAAGCACCATTGAAATGAATGGGACATTGGTAGTCATAACAGGCTTGTTCCCATTCATTTCAATGGTGCATAAGGTTGCATTTCTTGTGATGAAACCAGTGGTGTCATCTAAATGATTTAAGAACAGGTGCTCACTTTTGATTGGCACGTGTCGGGACCCGTCCACTGGAAGTGACGTCATAAGCCAGAAGTGATGTTGTGGCAGGAAGTGACATGAAAAAAGCCCTTTTTGAGGCCTCAGATGATTTTAAACTGACCCAACAGTTGCAACAGTATTCCACAGCACCCCCAGAACATGTTAAGGAGGCCTGGCATCATGTTAAAACCCCAGAGCAACTCATTTTTCAGTGGCAAAGAAAGGAAAGGCTCCGCTCGCTGCCTGCCTGGCTCTGAGAACATGCAGGCAACTCAAACATGCAGGAAATTCAAACGTTGCAGAGGGCGGAGTCGACGAGTGGGCGGGCGAATGGGCGGGGCCAGCTGTAATCCTAGAAACCGGTACTCGCATACCCCCGCATACCCCCTGCATGACATCACTGGATGAAACCCAAAGTGTTTTGTTCTTTAGGTTATGCTAGAGCATTGTTATTCAAACTGTAGGTCGGGACCCACTTGGCGGGTCATGACCTGATGTCAGGTGGGTCGTGGAAAGCTGGGAGCAGCCATCTTGGAAACTGCAGGCCTTACTCTTGTTATATTCCTTTTGTGAGTGTCAACAGTTTGAATTTCAAGTGAGGGTATTTTCTAAAAAATATGTATTTTTAGTTCAGTGCTTTTACAGAACATTTTGTCATAAACTTGCCTTCTGTCGGGGATGTTTCTGTCAGTTTATATTACCATGACTTCCTGCTACACTTCCAGCTACAACATCACTTCCAGGTTAACGACATCACTTCTGGTGGGTCCTGACACGAGTGCCATTCTAAAAAGTGGGTCCCGGTCTAAAATGTTTGAATACCACTCTGCTAGAGAAACACAGCTGTTCGGGTAACATCAACAGTGCAAAATCTACTTCACCAGCATGTGGAATGGCACATGATGCCACAGCATTCTTGCAGCTGCATCTATCAGCATGTGCATTCAGGAAAAGGAACATCCACTCCCTGACACTCAATGATTTAATATCTGGGAGCCTCTTTTGGGAACAGACTGAAACCTGAACAATGCCTTAATAATGATCATTAACAACATGCAACAAGCTGTCCCCAAAAGGCCAAAAAACCAGAAACAAAACAGGGACAGTGATAGACCAGGGACAGGTTGCAGAAAATAGAGACTAAGTATAGATCAATACAGTCAACAAGCCCCAATATTAGGAGATATACAGTGGGTGAAATTATCATCTGTCAGCATTGCACATTTTCTTGTCACTTATTGTGTGGATTCTGCAGCTATTCTACTTTGCCTGATCAAGAACTCTGTGAAATGCAGATGCTTGCACACTTCAACACCAGATCAAAGTGGTCCCATGAAAGTGATAAGAACATAAGAAGAGCCCTGCTGGATCAGGCCAAAGGCCCATCTAGTCCAGCTTCCTGTATCTCACAGTGGCCCACCAGATGCCTCAGGGAGCACACGAGACAACAAGATGCTTGCATCCTGTTGCCACTCCCTTGTACCTGGCATTCTGAAGCGGCCTAATTCTAACGTCAGGAAGATTGCACCACCCATCAAACCCTGTAGCCCACGATGGACTTTTCCTCCAGAAATCTGTCCAATCCCCTTTTAAAGGCACCTAGGCCAGATGCCATCACTACCTCCAGTGGCAAGGAGTTCCACAGATTAATTACCCACTGGGTAAAAGAAGTATTTCCTTTATCCATTCTAACTCTCCCAACGCTCAATTTTAATGGATGTCCCCTGGTTCTGGTGCTGTAAGGGTGATACTTTTTCTCACACCATCCGTCTCTGGGGGCTCTCAGTGGCAACGTCTCTGGATTTCTCCCTCTCCCAGGGAGGAGTTCTCTCTCTCCTCTCAGGGGAGGAAGAAGTTGCTTCGCTCTGGCCAGCTAGCTCGAGTGGCACGGGGCCAGCCAGTGGCTGTAATCCCAAACTGAGATTAGAACTGTCTTTATTCAACACCAGAAAGCAATCCGTTCCGCTCTGCTTTTCTGTTTCTCAGCTGGCACGAAATCGCCGGCAGCAGAATGGTGGGGAAGAAGCAGCGCGTGACCTAGGGAATGGACGAAAGAGGCAGCAGCTTCCCAACCGGACAGATTCCAAATGGGTAAGGTACGTCTGGAAGGGGCAGTGTGGGGGGTGGCTGGAGTCACACTGTGTTGGGGGGTGGAACAGTTGTGGGGAGCAGCTGTTTAGGTCAATTGCAACAGGATCTTTGTTAATATCCAATCATTGATCCAGTAGCAAAATCAAGGGGTGGAAATTCTGGAAACAAAAGGGAGTAAAGAGCCTTCTTGAATAAAGGCAAAGCAGGAGAGGCTTATGAATAGGGTTACCAGATACAAATTGGGGCAAAGCACCTTTACCTAACCATTGTCTAGAAGAGGGAATTTGGGCTGGTGCAGCTTTTGAAACCCTTCCAGGTTGAGCTGCACCTGCCCAAATTCCCTCTTCTAGACAATGGTGGAAGGTATAGGCACTCTGTCCCAGTTTGTATCTGGTAACCCTACTTATGGGGGATATTGTGCTTCTTGTTCTGTATGTAAGTTGAGAGTTCTGGCAGTGGTTCCCCAACATTTTACTATTGAGACCCACCCTCCAAAAGGTTGCTCAATAATAATAATAAGTAGCAGGTGCTTGATGCACATATCCTATTCTGCCTTGTCAGTTTTGTGACCCACCCAACATTGGGTGGTGACCCACTGGTGGGCCACAGACCCACATTTTGGGAACCTCTGGATGGTATTCTGGGAGGGCCCTAAGATCCTGAGCATTAGAATAAAGACTATCTCATTAGGTATTAAGTAATGGGATAAATGGACGTGGTGGCGCAGCGGGTTAAACTGCTGAGCTGCAAGCTTGCTGACTGGAAGGTTCCTGACCAGAAGGTTGGCAGTTCGAGACCAACTGTTAGAAAATGGGTAGTATGTTGGCGGCTGTGGATTTCTGTTGTTTGAGACTTTCCTTTTGGAAGCCTGTAGCTCAGCAACAGAGCAACTGCTTGACTATAAAAGGTCCCAAGTTCAATGCCTGGCATCTTAAGGTGGAACAGGGAAAGATTCAACAATGCTGAGCTAGATGGGCCAGTGATCTGACTCTAAATAAGGAAGCACTGTGTGTTCATAAAATGACCTGTAATTAAGGGCAATTAAGCTGTGGAACTCCTTGCCACAGAAGGTGGTGATGGCATCTGGCCTAGGTGCTTGGACAGATTTCTTGAGGAAAAGTACATGATGGGTATGTGCAACTTCCTTACTAGTAGTATGCTACTTCACAATGCCAGGTGCAAGGGAGTGGCAACAGGATGCAAGCATCTCATGTACTCCCTGAGGTACCTGGTGGGCCACTGTGAGATACAGGAAGCTGAACCAGATGTGCTTTTGGCCTGATCCAGCAGGGCTGTTCTTATGTTCACCTGTTCGCACTCCAGGAGCATCATTCTATTATGTCACAAAGATGGCACTTCTTGCTTGATGATGTCACTTCAGCCATGACATCACTTCCAGGTTAATTACATCGTTTCTGGTGGGTCCCAACTTAAGTGCCATTCTAAAATGTGGATCCCAGTGCTAAAAAGTTAGAGAACCACTGTCCTAGGTGGAACTGGGCTGCTTCTCCTGCAGAATGTCAGAGCACAAACTTAACCTAGAGTTAGGCCGGCACAGTTAGGTCAGCCAAGTTTGGCTGGCACAAGGAACATTGTAAAGCACGTTTGGACCACTCAGGGTGCACGTCTGTGTGCTGGCCTCTCTGAGAGTGGTTCAAACATACTTTATGGTGTTCCTCTTTCCATATCTATGGGGTTGCGAAGAGTCGGACACGACTTAGCGACTGAACAGCAACAGCATGTAAAGAACATGAACCCTGCTGAAGCTCCACTTAAAACATCAAAGGCCAGTTAGTCATAACTAACGTAACCTAGTCTATAATCCTATGCACATTTTCCTGGGAGTAGGCCCCACTGAACACAGCAGGACTTATTTCTGAGTAGATCTGCCTAGGCGGCTAGAGCTGTCAATTTCAGTGATGCATTCACATTCTTCAGATACGACCCGAGAAGGGTTTGCACCTTTGAAATGTGAGAAGATACATAGTAGTTAAGTTAAATGCATTAGCTGTGAGCTGGAAGGCAATAATTCAAAGTACCAGCTCACCCCTGAACATGTATCTTTATTTAATTTTTATCTCCAGCCATTGATCTGATATCTTTGGAGGAAAGACAGGATTTAAACGTAACACACAAGAATATCCCCACCCTCTGTTTAGGAAACAGCTACTCTTTCTCATTAACACAGTACTTTAAATGTGCAGGGTGCTTTATAATCTGTAGTCTTGTCTGGCCTTCCCAAGATCCTCTGAATTCAGTAATATTCCCATAGCGCAAGGCTATGCGTTCATTCTCATGGGACGGTCACCCATGGAAACAGCCTTGCGCAGAGCTGTCATGCCAGGTGCGCTAAGGCTAAAAGCCCATGTGCAATCCAGCATGACTGCCACAGGAAACAACCTCATACATATGCGTTTGGCATGGCATGATCAGATCTTGCTGATCTGAACTGAGACCATGTAGGTCCCCCCCCAAAAAAAAGAAATAGCCACATTTCTTTTTTTTGGGGGGGGGGGAGAAGCTACTTTGAGGAATCAGCACAAAAAATGGTGCTGGAGAAAGTGTAACCCCTCCCCCCATCTGCACACCTTTCAGTCTCACCTGAATTCCAGCTGTTTGGGGATATAAAAGATTAATTCCAGTCCACTTCTTGATTTAAGCTTGCCTGTTACTGATGCATTTAACATCACACGTGCTTTTACCCTAAGTCTGCAGAAGAAAAAATCCAACACTCTGTGGGCGCAATCCTAACCTGCAGTTAGGCTGGCACAGTTAGGCCAGCAAAGTTTGGCTGGCCTAGCTGTGCCGGCCTAACTCCAAGTTAGGATAGCGCCTTGGGTGTGCATAAAAATGATGAAGAGTGCTAAAAGCACCATAAATAATTTGCTCTGCTTCAGATTTACCTCCTGCTTTCCTTTCCTTCCCAGTCCAAACGGAGCTCGCTTGTACTCTAATTGCGAGGTCCTGCTGATTCTTGCATTGGGGCACAAGCCTAATTGAGGTTATGCTCACAAGCCTAATTGAGGTTATGAGGTTTGAATCATGCTGATTCAAAATGCCCTTCTCTGTGAACCCAGATGGTCAGTGCTGGCTGTCATATTTCACCATCATCGTGCACCAGATTTCTTTTCAGGGCTGGGATTGGTATTGAGAGAGTTCAGAGGCTTCGAGTCAAGCCGTACATCCCCTTTCCTGCAATACTGCCTCCATCTCTGTTTATCCCATTAAAGTTAAGATAAAGGTTTCCCTACGACCGACCTAATGGTCTAGTCGTGACTGACAGTAGGGGGCGGTGCTCATCTCCGTTTCTAAGCCAAAGAGCCAGTATTTGTTCTAGGACAAGCTTCCATGGTCATGTGGCCAGCATGACTATACGCAGCGGCGGCATTCAGCCGGTACGCCGGGCGGGAGGAACGGGTGAGCGGCAGCTCGCCTGTAGCTTTCCGCTCCGTTTTGCCGTTTTTCCCCGCCCTTCCGGGGGGGGGGGCGGGGAAGACGGCAAAACGGAGCGGAAAGCTACGAGCGAGCTGCCGCTCACCCGTTCTTCCTGCCCGACGTACGGGCTGAATGCCGCCGCTGACTATACGCCAAGGCACACGGAACACCGTTACCTTGCCACCGAAGTGGTCCCTATTCATCTACTCACATTTTTAGGTGCTTCCAAACTGCTAGGTTGGCAGGAGCTGGGACAAGCAATGGGAGCTCACTCCATTGCGTGGTCTCGAACTGCCAACCTTCTGGTCAGTTTAACCTGCTGTGCCACCATGTCCATTTATCCCATTACTTAATACCTCCTCTTCTTTGATGAAAATAAACACATATGTCTTTGTAAGAGCACTCGTTTGATGAAAGTGAGTTAGTTTGAGATGTTTCACTATCCAATGCGGTTGCACAGGTTTTTTTTTTTTTGTTCCTGCGTTCATCTCTGGTCAAACAGGTTCTGTAAGTCTTAAAAACAATACCAAAAAACTTACAGCACCTGTAGTAGAGGCATATGGGGGATGAATGTAAACAATGGTGTAGCTAACGTCTGGCACCTGAGGCACCAAATTTTTTAACACTTCCCTCCCAAACAAAATCAAATTTAACGTCCCCTTACAGTTGCATCTGGGAAGTGGTGTGGGGAAGTAATGCAAGATATTGCTATAAATCCCAGAGTGCAATCCTAACCTGGAGTTAGGCCAGCACAGTTAGGCCAGCCAAGTTTGGCTGGCACAAGGGACACTGTAAAGTATGTTTGAACCACTCTTGGAGTCAGAGAGGCCAGCACACAGATGTGCACCATCCGTCCTGACTCTGTGATCCAAATGTGCTTTACGGTGGCCCTTGTGCCAGCCAAACTTTGCTGGTCCAACTGTGCCGGCCTAACTCCAGGTTAGGATTGCGTTCCCAATGAAGTCAGTTGGGCTTACTTCTGAGTAGACATGCATAGGATTGCCCTGTTGTCTCTCTCATTGAAATCAATAGGCTGTATCCAGTGGTGAAATTCAGCCAGTTCTCACCAGTTCTGCAGAACCGGTTGTTAATTTTAGGTTGGGAGAGGGAAGAAAGGCAGCGGCCGCCCTGAAGGACATAGAACCGGTTGTTAATTTATTTGAATCCCACCACTGGCTGTATCCTAAGAAAGTCAGAATTCCTAAATTTCATTGAAATGTATAGGGCTTAGGCTAATCACGACTAACTTGTCTCAGGCTGCAATTCTGTATACTCCTGGGAGTAAGCCCACACTGAACACAATGAGACCTACTTCTGAGTAGACACATCTAGGATTCTGCTGTCATTGATTTCAATGGTGCCTAGTCATGATGGAGGCTCCAAACCCATACACACACACTTTCCTGGGGGGGGGGGGGTTCAACTGAGACTTACTTCTGAGTAGACCTGCATAAGATTGTGCAATAACTTCCTTAGGACCACATCCAATCCAGTTTTCCAGTCCTGATGTAGCCATCCCAATGGGGTGTGTGCTGTGGTGGTGGGGAAGTCATGGTTACCAGATACAAACAAAGGAAATTTTGAAACCCTTCCATGATGAGCTGCACCTGCCAAATTCCCTGTTCTATACAATGGTTAAAGGTATAGGCACTCTGTCCGAGTTTGTATCTGCTAGCCCTAGTAATGGAGGAATATTTGTTCCCCTACCTTGTTGCCAGAGGCGGATCTACAGGGAGGGCAAAGCTCTAAGTGTTGCAAGAAGCCTTACCCTGTCATGTAAATCCCTCCTCTCCCTTGCTGCTGTAGCCAGTAAGCAACGCCAAGATGTTGCTTTTCCCTGTGAGGATTGGCTAAAATGGTGCAGGAGAGGAGTGATTTCCACTGCAAGGTGAGGCTTCTTGCAAAACTTAGAGATTTGCCCTCCCTTAGATCTGCCTCTGCTTGTTGCTGCATTGCGGCTGCATTGGTGCTGGAATGTTGGATAGGATTGGCTACCCAGGATTGGCAACTGTTAGGACACAACCCAGTGGGACTTACAGGGCAATTCCCGGGAAGTCTGCTCAGAAATTCCATTGTGTTCAAAGGGCCTTACCCCCAGGAAAGTGTGTCCAGGATTACAGCCTTAAACCTCCTTGCTTAACTCCTCTGAAGTTTCACTTTGACTGCATCGCACCCCATCTTTGTGCCGTATTTTATTTTAACATCTTGCTGTCCCTGGGCAAGAGAAGGGGCTGTGAGGAAAGATGGGCTACAAGCTCTACTGGATAGCATTTTTTTCGCCCCCCTCCCCCAGCATATTTTGTGTCCTGCTGCAAAGCTGGACGTTTTTAGAATTAAAAGTGTTTAAAAAACATCCTAAAAATAGATGTACCAACAAGTGGCTTTAGCTGTCTCTGTGGTTGTTTGGGTTTTTTGTTTGTTTCAAATTAATCCCAAAGACCAGCTGTCAAAGTACATTTTTTGAATATGAATCAAACCAATGTCATGTCTCCTGGCTATAGCGATGGAGGGAAAGAGGAGCAGCCTTTTAGATCACTTTCGCAATCTTGAGTTAGAAAGAATAGAATCTTTGGCTGGAGATGGGAGGGGGGGGGCGAGAGAGAAGATCTAGTTTGTTGCTATTGAATCTGCACTGCAGCTACTGTCTTGTACCTGACCAGTGTTTGTTTTTAATTAGGACTAACTTACAATACAGGCATGCCCTAGTATCTGCTGGGGTTCTGTTACGGACCCCACCGTGGATACCTGAAACCGTGGATACTGGGGATGCCTTTTTAAAGACAGGGGAACATCAGTGGTTTTGCTGCAACAATGTAAAAAAAAAAAAGAGGGAGTTTTGTTCAATGTTCCTCTATCTTTTTAATAGGTGTCCCAAAATCCACCGTATCTGTGGATAACTGAAACCGTGGATACCAAATCACTGGATATCAGGGTAAGCCTGTATCACAAAGCCAGTTCAGTCTACACGGTACATTACATGTTAATGTTAACATGCTTTCAAACAACACTAAAAACTAATTAGAGCCCAGTTGGGGCCCCTGTGGATCAGGAGCATCTGGGCATGGGCAGGGGGGCTTCACAACTCAGCCCCCGCTCTCCATGATTATTCTCGAGAACACTCCCACCCGTGGTGTTATTCTACCGGAACACTGGGCGGGCTGTCGATCACCCGGATGTCCTACCCAGCGTTCCGGTAGAATAATACCATTGCTCCCACCCATGTCTGGTCCTGAGGATAAATAACATAGGTGTGCAGGGCGTGTGCTATGCTGATCAGGACTTTGGTGGGATCAGAGAGTTAAAGCCCCTTCCTCCATATCAGAGTGCCAATCTGTGGGGGGAGGGTCCAATCTGGGTGGTGTCATTTTTTTTTTAAAACAAGCATGCTAGCATTAACCGTAATGTAATGGGTTGTTGATAACTGGCAGCAAGCAAGCTTTGGCACTCCCTGGAAGTTCTAAAGAGCTGGCTGACAACTTTGTGACATTTTAGTGGGGCTTAATCATCATCATAATAAGGGACGTGGTAGCGCAGCGGGTTAAACTGCTGAGTTGAGAGCTTGCTGAACGGAAGGTTGGCGGTTTGAGACCGCGTGACCGAGGCCTGTCCTGCCTAGCAGTTTTGAACCTAGCAGTTCAAAAGCACATTAAAATGCCAGTAGTTAAATAAGTACCACTTCGGTGGGAAGGTAATGGCATTCCATGCACCTTGGTGTATAGTTATGCCGGCCACATGACTACGGAAGCTTGTCCTCAGACAACGCCAGCTCTTTGGCTTAGAAACAAAGATGAGCACCGCCCCCTACAGTCGGTCATGACTAGACCATTCAGTAGTAGGGAAACTTTTACCATTAATCATAATAATACCCTATTGTGGCTTTGGGGTTGTTTTTCTAATGGAGCAACACAGCTACTTATGATTTTGGCATTCTGTGCAATTCATAGTGGAACTATGGTCCCATTACACACCTTCAAACTACTCATGTCTTGACTGGCAGGGGGCAGACAGGTTCAGCACCCCTTTACAACCTGGATCTTCTCCCCCACCCCTCTCAAAGGGGACCATCCCACAGTCTGAGAACTGTTACACTAATAGGCAGGATGTTTGTTTTTTTAAACACACCTCTCAGTTACTGCACAGGGCTGACCTCTTGAGTGCCTTGTCCATCAAAGACCAAGCAGCGCATAGCTTGGGCTGACCCCCTCCCCACTGGACTGCTCTCCCATTCAAGATTAATAACATCCCAAAAGCAAGAGCTGGGCGTTGAGTCAAGAGCTGATCGGCTTTTGCCAGCAGTAATCCCTGCATCTGTGACCGTTCTGGAGCAGCAGCAGGCAAGAAAGGCAGGGAAAGGGCAGCCTCTTTTCTTTCTATGGGATCACAAACACCTCAGTCTCCATTAGCCCGGTTTCGGACAGCCTCCTGCCTTTTCAGCAGCAGCTGGGGAGATGTTTGGTGGGATTGGCGGGAGGGAGGGTGGGGGGGGCAAGACATGGGTGGGCTTCAGATTCTGCCATAAGGCCGAATCCTAGGCCCGTTTGAGAGGCTGCGTGGCCCTGATTCGGGCCGTGTGGTCTCCTTCGATCAGCGGGCGCAGATCTGAGGAGCGCATAGGGGAGGCTGGCGCTGGCGCCTTGCTACTCTGGTGCTGGGTTGGATTATGCCCTGAAGCACACCATCTATTCTACAGGGCCAGGGGCGGACCCAGTCAAAATGGCGCCCATGGCGCCCAATGAAAGTGCGCCCCCCACAGGGCACGCAACATCATGACATCACAACATCATGACGTGGTGCCACATGGCACCCCCAAGAAGCTGGAGGGGGCGCCGCGTCACGACATGCACCTTCCCCCACCCATCCATTACTACTTTAAAGTGCCAGGACATCTTTAAAGTAGCCTAAAAGCCAGCTATATAAGCTTCATGGATATATAAGCTTCATAACGTTTTCATAACTTTTAAGGTTATGGTGAGCTCAGCCTTAGTTCTTTTGTAGTTGGTTCTTTATGTTTGCTGAGTACAGTTTGAAATCCCTGTGTCTCCACTTTTAGCAATCTGCGTCAGTGTCTGAAAAAGCCACATGTGAGCAGAGACCATCATGCAATGCTTCCAATTTGCCTATATAACTGGGAGGGCGGACACATGCTAATCTCCCATGCAAATTAGAAGCATTGCATGATGGTCTAATGGCGGCCACACCCAAGATGGCGCCCATGGCTTGTGCCACCCTTTGCATCCCCTAGATCCGCCACTGTACAGGGCTAAAACATAATGCATGTAAATGCCGACAACAAAGACATTATGCACTCTTTGTAAAAGACATGTGCCCTCTTTGACAGATGGGGAACACTGTGGTTGAGAGATAAATGGCCTACACGTGCCACATGCACAGGGAGCCCACCCTAAGTGCATGTACTGTATACATGTACACAAAGCCAATCCCACATTCACGCAGACCCAGGTAAGCCCTGGTAAGCCAGCCAGCATGGCCATTTCAGATATTTAATTTGCAGCTGCTGCTTTGTGTCCTGGTTCCAGCTAGCGAATCAATGATTGACTTGCTTGCAGGAAGTCTGGGGCCTAAAGCAGAGTAATGGCTAATTATGGCTAGTGGGGATATATGGCTAGTGGGGAATCCTAATATATGGCTAGTGGGGAATCCTAACCTGGAGTTAGGCCGGCCAGGGGCGTTTCTAGGGTGTGGCGGGGGGGTGGCACGAGCCATGGGCGCCATCTTGCGGGGGGGCGCCATTCACTTGGCGCCCACCCCCCCAGAATGGCGCCCACGGCCCGCCCACTCCCGACCAGACCCTGTGCCGCATTCTCCTCGCTCCGGCTGGCCCAGCCGGAGCGAGGAGAACGCGGCGCTGCCACCCGGCGCCCCCTCCCGCTTCTCAAGGGGAAGGGGGCAGGGCACTGGGTGGCGCCGCGTTCTGTTCGCGCCTGCCGGCTAAATTAGCCGGCAGGCGCGAACAGAACGCGCCCTGGCGGCTCGCTCCCCCGCCCTGTCTGCCGGGACGCGCGGGCACTTTAAAGTGCCCGTGCGCCCCGGCAGAAAGAGCGGGG